>BSUD01000007.1:11756371-11778658 GCA_033239045.1 Fagopyrum esculentum
GTCTGGTACTGCGTTCCAAGACAGCTACGGGGTACTCTACAAACGTATGGTCAGGCTCCACTATCAGATCCTCATGGCTGATGACGTGTCTCGGATCCGGAATGTACTCTCGCAGCTGAGATACATGAAAAACTGGGTGTACTCCCTCCAGTCTCGGTGGTAGTGCTAGTCGGTAGGCAACCTCTCCAACTCTCTCTACGATCTCAAATGGTCCGACATACCGGGGACTCAGCTTCCCCTTAATGCCGAAACGCCTAACTCCCCTCGTAGGTGACACTCTCAACCACACCTGTGCACCTACTCTAAACTCCAAAGGTCGACGCCTCTTATCGGCGTAGGACTTCTGACGACTCTGAGCTGCTAACATCCTCTCCCGGACTAAGGCAATCCGGGCGATGTCGTCCTGTATCTGATCTGGTACTACTCCATCAGCCTTGCTAGGCTCATCCCAACATAGCGGTGTACGACATCTCCGGCCGTACAAAGCCTCATAAGGGGCCATCCCAATAGACGCATGCCAGCTGTTATTATATGAAAATTCTACTAGTGGGAGGTGATCTGGCCATACCTGTCCCCAATCTAGCACACATGCCCGTAACATGTCCTCCAGGGTCTGAATGGTCCTCTCTGACTGACCGTCTGTCTGTGGGTGGTAGGCAGTGGTAAAGTGAAGACTCGTACCCAAAGCGGTATGTACCTGCTGCCAGAACCTCGAGGTAAAACGTCCATCCCTGTCGGATACGATAGTCCTCGGTACTCCATGGAGTCTCACAATATGTCTGGTGAACTCCTCTGCTAGACGACTTACCGGCCACGTCTCCTTAATCGGAATGAAACGTGCGGTCTTCGTCAGACGGTCCACTACCACCCAAATGGCATCAAAGCCTCTGCTGAGTCTCAATCCAGTGACGAAATCCATCGAAATGTCTTCCCACTTCCAGTGTGGTACTGGCAGTGGGTGTAGCTCTCCTCCGGGTCTACGGTGCTCAATCTTGACCTGCTGACAGGTCGCACACTGAGCTACGTAACGGGCCACATCAGGCTTCAAACCACCCCACCAGAAGGAACGTCTTAAGTCCCTATACATCTTACTCGCTCCTGGATGTACGGAGTAAGGGGTAGTATGAGCCTCACCTAGTATCCTCTGTCTCAACTCACGGTCTGATGGCACACAAACACGGTCCTGTCGTCTCATCACTCCATCGGCACCAATAGTGAACTGAGGTGCCTCATCTCGTGCCATCCGGTCTCGGATCCGGGTCAACATCGGACAGGCCTCCTGTTTCTGTCGGATCTCACCCAACAGGTCAGGGAGTAACTCTATGGTGGCTAACTGGTGAGCTGTATCCGGGAACTGGATCTCAATCTCTAACCAAGCTAAGTCTCTCTGCAGCTGTGGCTGTACTGTCAACCGGGCTATCGCCTTCTCCTGAGGCGTCTTCCGACTCAGAGCGTCGGCAACTACATTCGCCTTTCCAGGGTGGTAAAGAATCTCAAGGTCAAAATCCTTGATCAACTCTAGCCACCGCCTCTGGCGGTTATTCAACTCCCGCTGAGTGAATATGTACTTCAGACTCTTATGGTCTGTGAAGATCTGACAGGTCGCTCCATAGAGATAGTGACGCCAGATCTTAAGAGCGTGCACTACTGCTGCTAACTCCAGGTCATGAGTGGGGTAGTTCTCTTCATACGTCTTCAGCTGTCGAGACGCATATGCTATAACCTTACCCCTCTGCATCAAGACACACCCCAAGCCCAGCTTGGATGCATCACTGTACACTACGAAGTCCTCTGTACCCTCAGGCTGTGCTAAGATCGGAGCAGACGTCAATCTCCTCTTCAGCTCATCAAAACTCTGCTGACACGGCTCAGACCAAACGAACCGAGTAGTCTTCCTTAGAAGGGAAGTGAGTGGTCGGGCGATCAGGGAAAACCCTTCCACAAACCGACGGTAATACCCTGCCAATCCAAGGAAACTGCGAACCTCCTTCACATTCTTCGGAGGTTGCCAAGAAGACACTGACTCAATCTTCGCCGGGTCGACCTTAATCCCCTCGGCAGTCACTACATGGCCAAGGAATGCCACCTCTGACATCCAGAACTCACACTTGGATAGTTTAGCATATAGCTGACTATCCTGTAGAATCTGCAGCACTGTCCTCAAGTGTCCGGCATGCTCCTCTCGACTTCTAGAGTAAACTAGAATGTCGTCGATGAAGACCACTACAAACTGGTCTAAGAAGTCGATGAAAATTCCATTCATCAACTCCATAAATACTGCTGGCGCATTAGTGAGCCCGAATGGCATCACTACAAACTCATAATGACCATACCTAGTCCGGAATGCCGTCTTAGGTATGTCCTGGTCTCTCACCCTCAGCTGGTGATACCCCGATCTCAAATCTATCCTCGAGAACACTGATGCTCCGTGCAGCTGGTCCAACAGATCATCTATGCGAGGCAATGGATACTTATTCTTGATGGTGACCTTGTTCAACTCTCTGTAGTCGATACACAGTCTCATCGATCCATCCTTCTTCCTCACAAACAGCACTGGTGCGCCCCAGGGAGAAACACTAGGGCGTATGAAGCCCTTCTCTGCTAACTCCTCTAACTGCTTCTTCAGCTCAAGCAGCTCTATCGGGGCCATGCGGTACGGGGCCTTCGAGATCGGTCTCGTGCCCGGCTCTAACTCGATGCTAAAATCCACACTCCTCTGTGGGGGTAGCCCTGGTAAGTCGTCCCTGAAGACCTCTGCAAACTCACATGCGACTGGTATCTCCTCTACTGTCAGGCTCTTGCGCTCCTTCATGGCATAACACCAGAAGGCCTCGCAACCCTGTGCTATCAATCTGGCTGCCCTCACTGCACTGATGACTGTGCCGGACTTTCCGAGGTCCCAACCTCGGAATATAACTCTGTGGCCCTCCTCCGTGGCAACAGTCACAGTCCTCCTACCAATATCCAAGACGGCTCCATGTCTAGTCATCCAATCTATCCCTAGTATCACGTCCTCATGTGCTAGGGGCATGACTAGAAAATTTACTAACCAAATCCGGCCTCCCAGGTGAATAGGGCAATCATAAATCTCTCGAGATCCTCTAACCTTACCCCCATCTGGTAACCCAACCACGAAAGGTACACCCTCTACTGTAGCTAAGGACAACCTATCTACACATGCATCTGATATAAAGGAGTGTGTGGCACCCGTATCAAATAAAACACGCACAGGTAAGTCATGGATCCAAATGGTACCTGTGGTCGGAGGTGCTGCAGGCTGCTCAGTGCTCCTCAGCTCAAACACTCGTGATGGTCCTCCTCTAGTATCAGTGGTACTACCACGTCCTCTGCCACGACCTGACTCCGGTGCAGCACTGTATGAAGCAGGATGTCCTGGAGCCCGGTACTGCTGCTGCTGCTGGCTCGGAGCTCGGTACTGAGGGGGTCTCTGCACACTCTTCTCAGCACCTGCAGGCGAAGATCCCTGCTGAGAAGAAGCCTTGCCCTGACGGCAGAAGGTAGCCCTGTGTCCCGGCTTCCCACAAGTAAAGCAAGTGACCAGTGGTTTCGGGCAGTCTGGCTTAATGTGATCACGGCCACCACAGTTAAAGCACTGTCGATCTCCACCGGGTGTCCGGACTGTAGAGTGATAGCTGGACCTCCCCTGAGTCTGTCCTCTACTATGGCCTGCTACTGCCCCACTGCTACCAGCATGTCCTGTCCTCTGCCGCTTATCCGGCCCACCAGACTGTGCTGCTTTCCTAGAAGCTGGCCTATCTCTCTCATAAGCAGAAGCCCTATCCTGATAATCAGACAAGGTCTCACAGCGGAATCCAGCCAGGTAGGATCGGGTACTCTCTCTCAACCTCCTGGAGAAAAGATAAACATGCTGCTCTTCTGGAGGTGCAGATGGTCCAAGCAAAGTCAACTCCTTCTGAAACTTCTTAATGGCTGCAGCAATCGGGATATCCTCGAATCCCGCCTCAATGAAATCCTGGAATCTCTCCCTCCTCAGCGAAACTGGGCAGTACCTGTCTCTGACAATGGTCTTCATCTGCTCCCAGCTGGTGACTCGGCTGCGAATGGTACGCCACCATGAATGAGCATCATCTGTGAAGCAGGTCTGTATCAAATCCACCTGTCGGTCCACGGGGCAACGTATGGCCTCCAAAGCAGTCTCAATCTTCCCTATCCAGTGCTCCACCTCTAGCCCTATCTCTCCGCTGAATGAGGGGACCTTCTGAGAGTTGAAAGCCTTCAACCACTCATCCGGTCTCGGTGCTCTGGCTCCAGTAGGTGCTCTATCAACAGCAGCCCTCCTCTCAGATACAGCCGGCACCTGGGACACTCCCTGTGTCACCTGAGCTGACCTAGCCGGCTCCACTGATGGTACCCGAGTAAGCCTCTCCACTCTGGCAGCTTCTTCCCTGCGCTCAACATAGGCTCTGAACTCTCTATACTCCGATGCTCCAATAGAGACACGTCCCGACTCAGTAGAACGAGCTCCCTGTGCTCCAGACCTAGCGGCGGGCACAGGCCTGACCTCGGGGCCTACACTCTCAGCTACCTCCTCTACAGCAACCTCTGGTACGTCTGCTGCAGGTGTGCCCTCTCGAGGGACTCGTCCTCGACCTCTCCCTAGTGGAGGTCTACCCACACGACCACGCCCTCTGCCAGTAGGGGTGCTATCAGCTCTATCCTGCCTGACTGGGGGAAGGGGGGGACGACCCCTACCTCGGCCAGTCACTTGTGTAGCCCTAGTACGTGCCATCTGCACGAACAGTAATCACTACAGTTATAACTAGCTAATCTATCATAGCATTACAAGTCCATAACTTTTCTAAGATTACCGAGATCCGCAGAGGTAGTGGTGGTCGTCCGTACTTTCTATCCCAACCCGACTCGGTATGCATTTAAAACCAAAATTTTTCGTTGGAAAACTCAGACCCCTTTCGGGTTCTGTTTATTTACTTATACGACCTTTTTAGAAGATGCAAGTGCCATTGTTGCCAACCTAGAGCTCTGATACCATGTTGTAACACCCCAAATTTTACAACTTAGGGAGTTACTGGTTAGGACCGCACAGTGGGTCCCGACCTTAGTTTGACAACAACTTAACCTGATCTTACAACAAGGCACCGATAAGGAAAAGCTAAAATCATAAAATAGTTTTTATCAATGCATGAATGTGACCAGATCAACTACAGCCGGAAAAGCAATATAATATAGTACGGAAGGAAACGACGTTCAACTGAAAACCCACAAAAGCAAAGACTGCAAAAAGTCCTAAAGTACGACACCCCGGCTGACCACTACCATCTGGATTACTCGGCATCTGCTCTAACCTGTGTCAAATCTAAACAATATATCAACCGTTAGCTAACTAACCAAATATAAGCAAAAGACAACAGCACAAACACAAACAGAAACAAAAATTAAACAAACAACATGCTGGCACTCAACAAATTATTATCTGTTCTTTAAGTGGTTCACATTATTCAATTTAAGTTGTGGCACGAGAACTATTTTTAGTTCTCGCCTCCGTTCCTTATCCAACTGGTGTAGGTATAGCTGACTTCCTTTGGTAGCGTCACTACAAACCATGTGTGGACTAGTCCCGAAAGAAACCCCCAGCGCCCGGCGAGCTACTGAGCGGAATGCCACCGCCCGTTACTCTTAGGCCAAAATGCAGGTCGGTATTTATATATCACAACCTATCTCTCTAACATGTCAATCACACACCACCATCATCAATGTACTCATATTTAGCAGTCAGCTAAGTAAGCCCAAAGGACTTACCTGTTATAATGCTCGACTCCTTAGTAATCACTTGCTCTGTAACTGTACTCACTCAGTTGCCTGTTAAAGGCGATAAGTGTATTAGCACACTTTCACGTAGATAGAAGTCTAAGACTTCTGAGATTAAATAATTATGAAGACGTATTATCTACATTGTTAGTTGTAGGGTAAAATGACCATTTTACCCTTCATTCCGATTTTCTCGAAGACCCTAAAATTCGTGTCCAAACTCCTATTTGAAGTTCTAGAATATATCCTAACTCTTAGAATTTTATTAGGTGCGAAACGGACATTTTTCTTATGTTTAAATTTTCCGGAAGAACCGAAAAAGGTCTAACTTCGGCTCTAAATATAAAATTCTTAATGGCTTATAAAATTCCCGAATTTATTATCTAGATAATCTATGAGGTTCTAACTAGCCTTAGAAGAAAGAATTTCACTAAACTGTTCAGCCGATCTTTTTATAATAATTCCCAAAGTCGGTTCCTCACTCTACTTCTTATACTTAGCCATTTTTCTAAGTTCAATAAAACTGCTCAACTACCTAACTTCGGGAGCTCGTAACTTTCAATCCGACCGTTCACTTCTCACCAAATTTTAATATGATAAACTACATATATCCATCTATAACATATCCAAAATTCAACGGTGGATCTTTATCCAAACATTTTATAATTATTCGACAAGGTGGGCTGTTCGAAACCTAAAAGCTGAAGGAATAAAATTAATTTACAGCAGCCATTTCCACTCATTTCTGCATAAACTCAGCAGCTAAATTACGTTATTCATGCTAGGTTTAACAACAGCAGTTCACAACACATGGATGACAACGGAAACGAAGAGGGACGGAGTAAGCTTACGAAATCTGCAAATCCGGCGTTAAGGGTTCTAAACGGTAGCGTTCCGGCGTCTCCTGCGGCTGCTGGGGTATGGCTCGTATACTCCTGTTGCACTGTTCCGTTGAATGGCTCGTGCCTGGCTCGCATCACCAGCGGATAGAGAACGGTTAGTCGCGGTTGCGCTCAGCGAAACCGAAGGAGGAAGAGAAGCGCTTACCTCGTTCCGCGACAGTAGGGCTGGTCCGGCGGTTGTGGCGAGCACTGGCGGCGCACTGGCGGCGCACTGGCGGACGGAGGACACCGTAGCCGAGGACTGTGGCGGCGGTCCGGCTCGTGTGCGGCTACTGCCACAGTGGCGGCGATTAGGTGGGTTCGAACGCACAGAATTAAATAGGTGCGGGAGGGAGAAGAGATAGACGGAACCGGCGGCTAACCTGGCGCCTTGGTGGTCGCAGCGGCGGCGGTCCAGCGGCGGCTCGTGTGCGGCGTCTCCGGTTGCAAGCGACGGTGGTGCGGTTTCTCCTTCTCAGCGGCAAGGCGCAGCGGCGTTGCGGAGCTTCGTTCGATTGAGCGATAGGTTTACGCAGGATTAGGATTAGGTTTTATTTATTTAGGTTAATTAATTAGGTTAAAATTATCTTAATTAATTTAGGGTTAGGATTAAATTAGAAGATGGCTGATGGGCTGAATAATTGGGCCTCGTATTGGGCCACATCCGACTTGCCTTCTCATATTAGAACGGAATTTCGAAGCCTGCTACTTTTGTGCGGGAATTTATATAATACGAAATTAATTTCCGTATTATTTATTTTATTATTATTTTATTTTAAGTTGCATAATTAAATTTTTGGTTATACGGTTTCATCATTTTATGTGACTTAAAGGCACATAAAATGATAACATTTAAACTCGTTTTATTTTATTATTTACGATTGTCGCATCGGAATTTGGTTAATTGAAGTTTACCGGAACTTTAAAATTTCGGTTATTACATCAGTGCCCCCTTAAAAGAAGTTTCGTCCCGAAACTTAAATTTTTGGTATATTTTAGTTTTCTCAACACCTTTGTTTTCTACCACGCAGTTACTCAGACAGCAACAAACAAGTATCACAGAAGAGAAACAGAAACACTCAAAACGTCATGAAAACCTGAAAGGTCAAACAACACAACATCCGAGTACTAACTCGTCAAACAAGAGTAACCCCTAACCCCGCAAAGAACTCGGGGTAGTTACGTCTAACACTCTCCTCAGTCTCCCAAGTGGCCTCATCAGCTCCTCTCCTAGACCACTGGATCCTCATCATAGGTATCTCCTTGGATCGCAGACGTCTGGTACTGCGTTCCAAGACAGCTACGGGGTACTCTACAAACGTATGGTCAGGCTCCACTATCAGATCCTCATGGCTGATGACGTGTCTCGGATCCGGAATGTACTCTCGCAGCTGAGATACATGAAAAACTGGGTGTACTCCCTCCAGTCTCGGTGGTAGTGCTAGTCGGTAGGCAACCTCCCCAACTCTCTCTACGATCTCAAATGGTCCGACATACCGGGGACTCAGCTTCCCCTTAATGCCGAAACGTCTAACTCCTCTCGTAGGTGACACTCTCAACCACACCTGTGCACCTACTCTAAACTCCAAAGGTCGACGCCTCTTATCGGCGTAGGACTTCTGACGACTCTGAGCTGCCAACATCCTCTCCCGGACTAAGGCAATCCGGGCGATGTCGTCCTGTATCTGATCTGGTACTACTCCATCAGCCTTGCTAGGCTCATCCCAACATAGCGGTGTACGACATCTCCGGCCGTACAAAGCCTCATAAGGTGCCATCCCAATAGACGCATGCCAGCTGTTATTATATGAAAACTCTACTAATGGGAGGTGATCTGGCCATACCTGTCCCCAATCTAGCACACATGCCCGTAACATGTCCTCCAGGGTCTGGATGGTCCTCTCTGACTGACCGTCTGTCTGTGGGTGGTAGGCAGTGGTAAAGTGAAGACTCGTACCCAGAGCGGTATGTACCTGCTGCCAGAACCTCGAGGTAAAACGTCCATCCCTGTCGGATACGATAGTCCTCGGTACTCCATGGAGTCTCACAATATGTCTGGTGAACTCCTCTGCTAGACGACTTACCGGCCACGTCTCCTTAATCGGAATGAAACGTGCGGTCTTCGTCAGACGGTCCACTACCACCCAAATGGCATCAAAGCCTCTGCTGAGTCTCAATCCAGTGACGAAATCCATCGAAATGTCTTCCCACTTCCAGTGTGGTACTGGCAGTGGGTGTAGCTCTCCTCCGGATCTACGGTGCTCAATCTTGACCTGCTGACAGGTCGCACACTGAGCTACGTAACGGGCCACATCAGGCTTCAAACCACCCCACCAGAAGGAACGTCTTAAGTCCCTATACATCTTACTCGCTCCTGGATGTACGGAGTAAGGGGTAGTATGAGCCTCACCTAGTATCCTCTGTCTCAACTCACGGTCTGATGGCACACAAACACGGTCCTGTCGTCTCATCACTCCATCGGCACCAATAGTGAACTGAGGTGCCTCATCTCGTGCCATCCGGTCTCGGATCCGGGTCAACATCGGACAGGCCTCCTGTTTCTGTCGGATCTCACCCAACAGGTCAGGGAGTAACTCTATGGTGGCTAACTGGTGAGCTGTATCCGGGAACTGGATCTCAATCTCTAACCAAGCTAAGTCTCTCTGCAGCTGTGGCTGTACTGTCAACCGGGCTATCGCCTTCTCCTGAGGCGTCTTCCGACTCAGAGCGTCGGCAACTACATTCGCCTTTCCAGGGTGGTAAAGAATCTCAAGGTCAAAATCCTTGATCAACTCTAGCCACCGCCTCTGGCGGTTATTCAACTCCCGCTGAGTGAATATGTACTTCAGACTCTTATGGTCTGTGAAGATCTGACAGGTCGCTCCATAGAGATAGTGACGCCAGATCTTAAGAGCGTGCACTACTGCTGCTAACTCCAGGTCATGAGTGGGGTAGTTCTCTTCATACGTCTTCAGCTGTCGAGACGCATATGCTATAACCTTACCCCTCTGCATCAAGACACACCCCAAGCCCAGCTTGGATGCATCACTGTACACTACGAAGTCCTCTGTACCCTCAGGCTGTGCTAAGATCGGAGCAGACGTCAATCTCCTCTTCAGCTCATCAAAACTCTGCTGACACGGCTCAGACCAAACGAACCGAGTAGTCTTCCTTAGAAGGGAAGTGAGTGGTCGGGCGATCAGGGAAAACCCTTCCACAAACCGACGGTAATACCCTGCCAATCCAAGGAAACTGCGAACCTCCTTCACATTCTTCGGAGGTTGCCAAGAAGACACTGACTCAATCTTCGCCGGGTCGACCTTAATCCCCTCGGCAGTCACTACATGGCCAAGGAATGCCACCTCTGACATCCAGAACTCACACTTGGATAGTTTAGCATATAGCTGACTATCCTGTAGAATCTGCAGCACTGTCCTCAAGTGTCCGGCATGCTCCTCTCGACTTCTAGAGTAAACTAGAATGTCGTCGATGAAGACCACTACAAACTGGTCTAAGAAGTCGATGAAAATTCCATTCATCAACTCCATAAATACTGCTGGCGCATTAGTGAGCCCGAATGGCATCACTACAAACTCATAATGACCATACCTAGTCCGGAATGCCGTCTTAGGTATGTCCTGGTCTCTCACCCTCAGCTGGTGATACCCCGATCTCAAATCTATCCTCGAGAACACTGATGCTCCGTGCAGCTGGTCCAACAGATCATCTATGCGAGGCAATGGATACTTATTCTTGATGGTGACCTTGTTCAACTCTCTGTAGTCGATACACAGTCTCATCGATCCATCCTTCTTCCTCACAAACAGCACTGGTGCGCCCCAGGGAGAAACACTAGGGCGTATGAAGCCCTTCTCTGCTAACTCCTCTAACTGCTTCTTCAGCTCAAGCAGCTCTATCGGGGCCATGCGGTACGGGGCCTTCGAGATCGGTCTCGTGCCCGGCTCTAACTCGATGCTAAAATCCACACTCCTCTGTGGGGGTAGCCCTGGTAAGTCGTCCCTGAAGACCTCTGCAAACTCACATGCGACTGGTATCTCCTCTACTGTCAGGCTCTTGCGCTCCTTCATGGCATAACACCAGAAGGCCTCGCAACCCTGTGCTATCAATCTGGCTGCCCTCACTGCACTGATGACTGTGCCGGACTTTCCGAGATCCCAACCTCGGAATATAACTCTGTGGCCCTCCTCCGTGGCAACAGTCACAGTCCTCCTACCAATATCCAGGACGGCTCCATGTCTAGTCATCCAATCAATCCCTAGTATCACGTCCTCATGTGCTAGGGGCATGACTAGAAAATCTACTAACCAACTCCGGCCTCCCAGGTGAATAGGGCAATCAAAAATCTCTCGAGATCCCCTAACCTTACCCCCATCTGGTAACCCAACCACGAAAGGTACACCCTCTACTGTAGCTAAGGACAACCTATCTACACATGCATCTGATATAAAGGAGTGTGTGGCACCCGTATCAAATAAAACACGCACAGGTAAGTCATGGATCCAAATGGTACCTGTGGTCGGAGGTGCTGCAGGCTGCTCAGTGCTCCTCAGCTCAAACACTCGTGATGGTCCTCCTCTAGTATCAGTGGTACTACCACGTCCTCTGCCACGACCTGACTCCGGTGCAGCACTGTATGAAGCAGGATGTCCTGGAGCCCGGTACTGCTGCTGCTGCTGGCTCGGAGCTCGGTACTGAGGGGGTCTCTGCACACTCTTCTCAGCACCTGCAGGCGAAGATCCCTGCTGAGAAGAAGCCTTGCCCTGACGGCAGAAGGTAGCCCTGTGTCCCGGCTTCCCACAAGTAAAGCAAGTGACCAGTGGTTTCGGGCAGTCTGGCTTAATGTGATCACGGCCACCACAGTTAAAGCACTGTCGATCTCCACCGGGTGTCCGGACTGTAGAGTGATAGCTGGACCTCCCCTGAGTCTGTCCTCTACTATGGCCTGCTACTGCCCCACTGCTACCAGCATGTCCTGTCCTCTGCCGCTTATCCGGCCCACCAGACTGTGCTGCTTTCCTAGAAGCTGGCCTATCTCTCTCATAAGCAGAAGCCCTATCCTGATAATCAGACAAGGTCTCACAGCGGAATCCAGCCAGGTAGGATCGGGTACTCTCTCTCAACCTCCTGGAGAAAAGATAAACATGCTGCTCTTCTGGAGGTGCAGATGGTCCAAGCAAAGTCAACTCCTTCTGAAACTTCTTAATGGCTGCAGCAATCGGGATATCCTCGAATCCCGCCTCAATGAAATCCTGGAATCTCTCCCTCCTCAGCGAAACTGGGCAGTACCTGTCTCTGACAATGGTCTTCATCTGCTCCCAGCTGGAGACTCGGCTGCGAATGGTACGCCACCATGAATGAGCATCATCTGTGAAGCAGGTCTGTATCAAATCCACCTGTCGGTCCACGGGGCAACGTATGGCCTCCAAGGCAGTCTCAATCTTCCCTATCCAGTGCTCCACCTCTAGCCCTATCTCTCCGCTGAATGAGGGGACCTTCTGAGAGTTGAAAGCCTTCAACCACTCATCCGGTCTCGGTGCTCTGGCTCCAGTAGGTGCTCTATCAACAGCAGCCCTCCTCTCAGATACAGCCGGCACCTGGGACACTCCCTGTGTCACCTGAGCTGACCTAGCCGGCTCCACTGATGGTACCCGAGTAAGCCTCTCCACTCTGGCAGCTTCTTCCCTGCGCTCAACATAGGCTCTGAACTCTCTATACTCCGATGCTCCAATAGAGACACGTCCCGACTCAGTAGAACGAGCTCCCTGTGCTCCAGACCTAGCGGCGGGCACAGGCCTGACCTCGGGGCCTACACTCTCAGCTACCTCCTCTACAGCAACCTCTGGTACGTCTGCTGCAGGTGTGCCCTCTCGAGGGACTCGTCCTCGACCTCTCCCTAGTGGAGGTCTACCCACACGTCCACGCCCTCTGCCAGTAGGGGTGCTATCAGCTCTATCCTGCCTGACTGGGGGAAGGGGGGGACGACCCCTACCTCGGCCAGTCACTTGTGTAGCCCTAGTACGTGCCATCTGCACGAACAGTAATCACTACAGTTATAACTAGCTAATCTATCATAGCATTACAAGTCCATAACTATTCTAAGATTACCGAGATCCGCAGAGGTAGTGGTGGTCGTCCGTACTTTCTATCCCAACCCGACTCGGTATGCATTTAAAACCAAAATTTTTCGTTGGAAAACTCAGACCCCTTTCGGGTTCTGTTTATTTACTTATACGACCTTTTTAGAAGATGCAAGTGCCATTGTTGCCAACCTAGAGCTCTGATACCATGTTGTAACACCCCAAATTTTACAACTTAGGGAGTTACTGGTTAGGACCGCACAGTGGGTCCCGACCTTAGTTTGACAACAACTTAACCTGATCTTACAACAAGGCACCGTTAAGGAAAAGCTAAAATCATAAAATAGTTTTTATCAATGCATGAATGTGACCAGATCAACTACAGCCGGAAAAGCAATATATAATATAGTACGGAAGGAAACGATGTTCAACTGAAAACCCACAAAAAAACAAAGACTGCAAAAAGTCCTAAAGTACGACACCCCGGCTGACCACTACCATCTGGATTACTCGGCATCTGCTCTAACCTGTGTCAAATCTAAACAATATATCAACCGTTAGCTAACTAACCAAATATAAGCAAAAGACAACAGCACAAACACAAACAGAAACAAAAATTAAACAAACAACATGCTGGCACTCAACAAATTATTATCTGTTCTTTAAGTGGTTCACATTATTCAATTTAAGTTGTGGCACGAGAACTATTTTTAGTTCTCGCCTCCGTTCCTTATCCAACTGGTGTAGGTATAGCTGACTTCCTTTGGTAGCGTCACTACAAACCATGTGTGGACTAGTCCCGAAAGAAACCCCCAGCGCCCGGCGAGCTACTGAGCGGAATGCCACCGCCCGTTACTCTTAGGCCAAAATGCAGGTCGGTATTTATATATCACAACCTATCTCTCTAACATGTCAATCACACACCACCATCATCAATGTACTCATATTTAGCAGTCAGCTAAGTAAGCCCAAAGGACTTACCTGTTATAATGCTCGACTCCTTAGTAATCACTTGCTCTGTAACTGTACTCACTCAGTTGCCTGTTAAAGGCGATAAGTGTATTAGCACACTTTCACGTAGATAGAAGTCTAAGACTTCTGAGATTAAATAATTATGAAGACGTATTATCTACATTGTTAGTTGTAGGGTAAAATGACCATTTTACCCTTCATTCCGATTTTCTCGAAGACCCTAAAATTCGTGTCCAAACTCCTATTTGAAGTTCTAAAATGTATCCTAACTCTTAGAATTTTATTAGGTGCGAAACGGACATTTTTCTTATGTTTAAATTTTTCCGGAAGAACCGAAAAAGGTCTAACTTCGGCTCTAAATATAAAATTCTTAATGGCTTATAAAATTCCCGAATTTATTATCTAGATAATCTATGAGGTTCTAACTAGCCTTAGAAGAAAGAATTTCACTAAACTGTTCAGCCGATCTTTTTATAATAATTCCCAAAGTCGGTTCCTCACTCTACTTCTTATACTTAGCCATTTTTCTAAGTTCAATAAAACTGCTCAACTACCTAACTTCGGGAGCTCGTAACTTTCAATCCGACCGTTCACTTCTCACCAAATTTTAATATGATAAACTACATATATCCATCTATAACATATCCAAAATTCAACGGTGGATCTTTATCCAAACATTTTATAATTATTCGACAAGGTGGGCTGTTCGAAACCTAAAAGCTGAAGGAATAAAATTAATTTACAGCAGCCATTTCCACTCATTTCTGCATAAACTCAGCAGCTAAATTACGTTATTCATGCTAGGTTTAACAACAGCAGTTCACAACACATGGATGACAACGGAAACGAAGAGGGACGGAGTAAGCTTACGAAATCTGCAAATCCGGCGTTAAGGGTTCTAAACGGTAGCGTTCCGGCGTCTCCTGCGGCTGCTGGGGTATGGCTCGTATACTCCTGTTGCACTGTTCCGTTGAATGGCTCGTGCCTGGCTCGCATCACCAGCGGATAGAGAACGGTTAGTCGCGGTTGCGCTCAGCGAAACCGAAGGAGGAAGAGAAGCGCTTACCTCGTTCCGCGACAGTAGGGCTGGTCCGGCGGTTGTGGCGAGCACTGGCGGCGCACTGGCGGTGCACTGGCGGACGGAGGACACCGTAGCCGAGGACTGTGGCGGCGGTCCGGCTCGTGTGCGGCTACTGCCACAGTGGCGGCGATTAGGTGGGTTCGAACGCACAGAATTAAATAGGTGCGGGAGGGAGAAGAGATAGACGGAACCGGCGGCTAACCTGGCGCCTTGGTGGTCGCAGCGGCGGCGGTCCAGCGGCGGCTCGTGTGCGGCGTCTCCGGTTGCAAGCGACGGTGGTGCGGTTTCTCCTTCTCAGCGGCAAGGCGCAGCGGCGTTGCGGAGCTTCGTTCGATTGAGCGATAGGTTTACGCAGGATTAGGATTAGGTTTTATTTATTTAGGTTAATTAATTAGGTTAAAATTATCTTAATTAATTTAGGGTTAGGATTAAATTAGAAGATGGCTGATGGGCTGAATAATTGGGCCTCGTATTGGGCCACATCCGACTTGCCTTCTCATATTAGAACGGAATTTCGAAGCCTGCTACTTTTGTGCGGGAATTTATATAATACGAAATTAATTTCCGTATTATTTATTTTATTATTATTTTATTTTAAGTTGCATAATTAAATTTTTGGTTATACGGTTTCATCATTTTATGTGACTTAAAGGCACATAAAATGATAACATTTAAACTCGTTTTATTTTATTATTTACGATTGTCGCATCGGAATTTGGTTAATTGAAGTTTACCGGAACTTTAAAATTTCGGTTATTACATCCTTAACCCTAGAACATCTCGTTCAGTCGGTGAACATCTCGGCCGGGGAGGAATTCGTCTGACCGAGGTGACTTATCTGATTCGTAACTGAGAGTTAAGTGTTAGAGTTTGCCAAATCATATTCTTATTACACCTTTCCTGGTTCAATACAAGCCTAGGATGAGACTTACCAGGTAATTCCTTTGTTTGTTTACCCAAGATCATAAGTATAGGTAATAAAGGTTTATCCTTTATTGGGGTTTGAGTGTGTCTTCATTCCATCTTTGTGAGTTAGCCTGAGACTTACCCGGTAAAGGTTGATTCTATTCCCTTATGTGGTGTGTTGGTTTGAGATTATAATTCCTTTCCCTAGTACCTTGAGACTTACCCGGTGATAGGTTCTTCGGTTTGGGATTGTGAGTAGTGAGACTTAACCGGTGATCTATTCCACTTTAGTAACACCTTCCCTTTGCAAAATCTCAGCTTTGTCCGCTTATCTTGAGATCTTGAGTTGGAACCACAACTAGATGCTTTAATCCCTAGAATTGCATATTTCCTTAATTGACTATATTATCATCTTTGATTGTTTTAATTGCTTTTGTGGTTAGTTGCAATATAGACAACCTATACTTGTTTTGTTTCACCTAAGTCCCTGATATCGACACCCCGGAATTTCTTGCTTTTACTACGATTGACCCGTACACTGCGGGTTCGCATCCTTATTTTTAGCATACATCTTGGGTTATAAATTTAAAGCTTGCACACACCGTTTGGAGCGAACATGCCTCTAACTCCGCATAGAACTCTGGATAGTTCATCTGGATACTATCCTCTGTCTCCCAGGTAGCCTCATCCGGTCCTAGTCTCGACTACTGTATCCTCATCATAGGAATATCCTTCGAATGTAGGCGTCTCACACCTCTCTTTCTAGAACTGCAAAAGGTTGTTCTGCAAAAGTGTGGTCCGGCTCAACCACTAGATCATCATAACTCACAATGTGCCTCAAGTCTGGTATGTACTCCCTCAGTTGAGACACATGAAACATAGGATGAACACCCTCTAACTTCGGTGGCAAAGTCAATCTGTGCACTGCTCTCCCAACTCTATCCAGTATCTCGAAAGGACTGACATATCGGAGACTCAGCTTCCCCTTTATGTCATAACGTCTGACGCCTCGCGTCAGAGTTACTCTCAAGCAGACATGAGCTACCCTGAACTCTAGAGGTCGACGCCTCCTATCTGCATACAACTTTTGGCGACTCTGTGCAGCCAGCATCCTCTCTCTGATTAGCGTTACTCGAGTCATATCATCCTGAATCTATTCTGGCGCTATCCCACTGGTACTGCTAGGCTCCTCCCAACATAAAGGTGTATGACACCTATGTCTACACAACGCCTCATAGGGGCCATCCCTATAGATGCATACCAACGGTGGTGGTATAAGAACTCAACGAGTGGGAGATAAACAGATCGTCCCTGTTCCCAATTCATCCCACAAGCTCACAACATGTCCTATACGGTCTGGAGGGTTCTCTCAAACTGACCGTCTATCTGAGGTAAAATTCAATCATAATAGCTAGGATTTCCGAATTCTAATTAATGTTGATTAACTTAATTAGTGATAGTAATTGACATATAACTCGCGAAGATTGCGTAAGTGTTGAGTATAAGTCCCACCGTTATAATCCTGGCGTAATTTTGGGCTTATTGTAAAATTTTCACTTTTTTCCCCGGGTAATTATTTTTACCCTCCGGTTTTATTTGGAGCATTTGGGAGCTCCAATTAATAAAAATGCAGTTGAGAGAAATCAGAGCTTTTACGAGGAAACGTGAAAGGAAAAGAATTAATAAACGATTTTCCGCTATATATAGTGAAGTCGATAATTATCCTTTAACCGATCCAATGACCGGTTGAACCCCCTTCTCCAAACTTCTCGAAATTGGAACAATAAATCTTGAATATTGTAGGGATAGTTATTCCACAATTGCCTCGGAAAACGTGTATTCCTAAGCCGTCTTTCTTAGCCGTTAAGAAACGAAATAGCGACTCTTTTTGCCGTTTTGTCTTTCCATGTTATTTCATATCTAGGACATGTCCGATGTCCTGATCATTTCTCTCACTGCATTTTTATTAATTGGAGCTCTCAAATGCTCCAAATAATACCGGATGGTAAAAATAATTACCCGGGAAAAAAGTGAAAATTTCACCATAAGCCCAAAATTACGCCAGGAACATAACGGTGGGACTTATACTCAACACTTACGCAATATTCGCTAGTTATATGTCAATTACTATCACTGATTAAGTTAATCAACATTAATTAGAATTCGAAAATCCTAGCTATTACACTAATTTACCGGTGATAGCAAAAGTTAGTACCGGTGAATTACTTCCGAGTGCTGATCCCCAACCGTCGAAGAAAATAAGCGAAATATTAGCCAGAAAAACCTCGAACGGAGACTAGCATGGAAGTCAAAGCTGCTACCGACGAAGGATCTCATAATATGCGTCATCCTTGTTTGACCAAAAGGGAAATATTAAATTGTTCAAGCTTCCTGAAAACATCCCGTCTTTAGTCTATGCTTCGCACAACTGATCCCAACTATGCCAGTGAAGCTTGTTATGACTACCTTCTCCCCACCAAAACTTGCACATGAGTTTCTCAATCTCCCAACATAACCCTACCAATAACACAAAGCATAACATATCATATAAAGGAATCAACCGCGTAACCGACTTCAAGATAACCTCCTTCCTATCCAACTCTAGACAATTGCCGGTTATTCCAAGAGGAGAGCTTTGAAGCAACTTGTTCCCTGATGTTAGTAAAAGCAGCCCACTTGGATCATCCTACCAAAGTAGGCAACTCAAGGTAACGATCATGGTGCTCAACCTCAAGATAGACATAATTCCCTCGACAAAATCCATGGACCTACCCGAAACATTAGGGTTGAAAGATACTTCGGGCTTACTAAAGTTAACCTATTGACTGGAAGCTTCTCCATAAAGATAGAAAATATTAGCATAGTAAAATTGTGTGGACAAGTGACTTCAGCAAACAAAAGACAACCATCCGTGAAAAAAAGATGTGTTACTTGAGGGGTTGATCTAGAAATCTGAATACCCCTCCACATGCTAGTACTAGTAGTGTCTTTGATCATACATGAGAAAGATTCTGCACATAACAAAAATATGAAGGGAGGTAAGGGATCACCCCAGCATAAACGCCAAGATAAGACAAATCGAGAAGAGGGCACTCCATCCATAAGAATGGAAAAAGACACCGAACTAAGTGCTGCATCACATGGGATAACCATCCTCAACAAAGCCCAATGTTGCATACTCCGCTCTAGAAACTCCCATTCTACTCTATCATGCGCTTTAAGCATGTTCAACTTCATTGCCATGTATCCCTCCTTTCCCACACATCTTGTATTCATATGATATAAGACCTCATCTTGTATTCATATGATATAAGACCTCATAAGCAGTTAATACATTATCAGTATTGAGATGTCCAGGAACAAAGACACTTTGGGAGGGAGAAACGACTTTACAAAGGCAACCCTTCATACGATTGACAATCATTTTTGAGATTATCTTGTATAACACGTTACACAAACTAATAGGCCGCAAATCCCTCATTCTAGATCGGTGCTCAACCTTAGGAATTAACGAAATAAAAGTATGATATAAACCATCAAGGATAGAGTTACCATGTAGGATACCAAAAACAAAAAGCATCACCTTTTACCCGACTATCTCAATCTTGTTGATATAATAAAGTTGTCATACTATCGGGACCAGGAGCTTTTGTCAGATGCATGCTAAAGAACGCACATTCAACCTCATCTCAATAAAACGGCCTCATGAGACTTTAATTGTCAAAGGCAATGCAACACTTGGAACATCAACCAACACAATATCAATGTTAGTACACCCTGGAGACGCAAACAAAGATTCAAAGTACTCCATCGCCACCCGTGCTCGACTATCGCCACTACGTCATTCCATTCCTTCATCGTCCACCAAGCGCGTAATGCTATTTCTCCGATTCCGCACATTAGCTTTTTTATGGAAAAAGCGAGTATTGCGATCTACCCATCACATTTCCTTGGCTCGGGCACGTTGAAACCAAATGATTTCTTCTTAGTACACGAGGTCTTGCTCTTGGGCCTTTAGGAACTGGCGACGAGACACCAAACCTCCATGCATCCCATTCATGTTTAGACCTCATAACTCCTCCATAACCTCATTGAGACAGGCCATGATATTGCCAAACGTGATACAATTCCATTCATACAACGCACTCAGAGTACAACCAACCTTCGTTAGCACCACACCGTCTCTTACTCCCAACGATGGACAATGTCAGGAATTCATCATAACCCCTTTATAATTATCATGTTCGGTCCAAAGTGGTTCAAACCGCACCGGTCACAAGCATGCCCGCTTTTTCTCAACATCCCTTCACATTGCAAGGATAAATCATCACTGGGACATGATCAAACATCTCCCTATCAAGATGGCGAACCATTGTTCTTGAAAAACGGTCAAGCCACTCATTAGACGCGAAGCAGAAATTCAAACTTCTAGATACAAAGACATCTTCAAGCCACCCATTATCCCAAATTCCAAGTGAAAACGTTGTCGTTGGAAAGGCAAATCACGTAAGCCACACTTATCCAACACCTCGCGAATGGCAAGCTCCCTCTTACCTTTCTTATCCTCCCGTGGCAAGATGTGATTGAAATCTCTTGTACATAGCCACTCATCTTTCGGCTCCTACGTTAAGCGATCCATCAACGCCCAAAACTGATACTTTTCGAGACCTCTTGGCCATCCATAAAAACAAGTAAGCCTCCATGGTCACACAAACACCTATAGGACCTTAAACGACCAAGTAGGATATTTGGATATATTTTTTATAAAAAATAATTTTATTTTATATTTGAAGTCCAACGTCACCAACCGACGACGACGCCTTTACATGACAAAAAATCGCTTTTTTCAAAATGTAAATGGCGCCACTACCCGATTTTGTGGTCATAATGTCTATTAGACAATACGACGTCATTTTCTTTGTCACGTTTCACCTACACAAAATTTGGTAATAAGCTTTCAGGCCTCGCTTTATTAAAATAATTTTCACTCATTTCGTGCTTTTAACTTAATAACTAGTTCAGTGCCCGTGCCATGCACGGATTTTGTTTTATTTTTTTTTTCAATAAATAATAATATTTCTTATAATTGCATTGTAATTAAGCAAATATTAATATAAATCTTTTCCGACATTATAAAATTCCCAATTGGATCACTTCGTCACAGGCATGTGTTTGATTTCATTTGTTTTTTCTAAAAAAAAAATTATTTTATAATTGCATTCTACTTACAGAAGTATTAATATAAAACTTTCTCATGACATACATGTGTTTATTTTGGTTCTTATTTAAAAAATAAAAATTTTTCTCTACAATTAGTTAAATTCTTAAAATAAATAATACATGTAAAAATGTTAATATATTTTAAAAAAAATACATATCTTGTAATTTCCGTATGAATAACTTATATGTAATGACAAAATATACAAAAGAATTAATTACGAAAAAAATATTAATAATGAATAATTATATATCCTAATTAAATCATAAATATTTATTCCATATAATGGTAAATAATATATCTTTTTTTATTCATTAAATTTTATCAATTATAAATTATAGATTATTTTATAATAAACTTTAAAACAATTTTTAATTAAGATTATATAGTTTTATTTTTTGTAATTAAACAAATCACATAAAAATAAATTAAAAAATAAATGGTGTTCAAATGAATATTTGAATAATGCGTATACTGATTATATAGATAACGGGTATTTTCAAATGAATATTTTGAATGATGTGTATATTAATTATACGGATTAAATGTAAATTAGGCTATAATTATGATAGTTTGTATTGTGCACGAATATTTGTATGATATATAATTTAAAATTTAATGTTCAACAATATAACATATGTATTTATATTATTTAAATAATATTTTGCTTAAGGTTATGTTATTTGAGTAATTATATTTATATAGTTTGACACCAATAACTACCACCAATTATCTAAAGTTATAATGTGAAAATATGTACCCTATAGAATCGAAAATGAAAATATGTACCCTATAGAATCGAAATTTTAAATTTTGATTTTTATAAGCGTGAAATATTAAGAAATCATATTGAATAAAAATCGAAATTGTAGATGAATTTATATCCTTAAAAATAATAATTTTAAAACTGAAAAACACAAAATATAAAATCCGTAGCTTATAAAAAAAATTTTATAAGAGTTAAATTTAAAAAATCACCAAATCCTAATTTTAGTGAAAATTTAAATTTGAATTCATTAGATTGAAAATTAAAAAATAAATCACCAAATTTTAGTTTTTATTTAATACTTGTAGGATAGTCTTTCATATTTGTTCACTAAAATAAGTTAAGATTTTAAAATTCGATTTTTATAAGAGTGAAATTTTAAAAAGCATATCGGATAAAAATCGAGATTGTTATTGAATATCTATCCCATTAAAATTAGATAATTTTAAGAGTAAAAAATTTAAAACTGAAAATCACCAAATCTAAAATATGCAACCTAAAAAATCAAAATTTAAAATTTTAATTTTATAAGATTGAAAATTTAAAAAATCTTATTG
>BSUD01000007.1:11783394-11794263 GCA_033239045.1 Fagopyrum esculentum
TTTTTTTTGTATTTAACAACTCTTTTGTTTTTTTGGGATTATAATGCTTATTGGTGTATTAAAAATTTTATTTTAATTAATTATTTTTGGACTATAAATCTATTAGTTAATTAGTTAATTTTATTTTTATTTATTAAAATTACAAAAGATTTATGTGATCTACAAGCTAATAAACTTAACATAATTAAACAAAAATTTAATTAATATAACGTGGTCTATATCTACAAGATAAAAAAATTAACAAAAAATTAATTTAATTCAAAATTAACTTCAAAGTCCGATAACTATTATCTAAAAATTAATAAATCGAACGTTTTTAATATCTTTTAATATCATTTTATATATACTTATTTAATAATAAATTGATTTGGTTGTTAAGGTGATTTGGTTGTTAAGTTGATTTGGTTTCTATAAATTATTATTTTAATAATAAAAGATTTTATGGTTTAAAAAATAGTGTAAAAAATAAAGATTTATTGGCTTTAATTGTTGGAGCTCAATTTCAAAAATCCTGCGTCCACAGCGCGCCACGTCATCAACCCGTGCTCTGTTTTAGTAAGTATAATAGATTTTGTTTCTATAAAATTATTATTTTAATAATAAAAGATTTTATGGTTTAAAAAATAGTGTAAAAAATAAAGATTTATTGGCTTTAATTGTGGGAGCTCAATTTCAAAAATACTGCGTCCACAGCGCGCCACGTCATCAACCCCTGCTCTGTTTTAGTAAGTATAATAGATTTGGTTTCTATAAAATTATTATTTTAATAATAAAAGATTTTATGGTTTAAAAAATAGTGTAAAAAATAAAGATTTATTGGCTTTAATTGTGGGAGCTCAATTTCAAAAATCCTGCGTCCACAACGCGCCACGTCATGCTCTGTTTTAGTAAGTATAATAGATTTTCATTTTCTTATTATTTTGGAAAAAATTCCAAAAAATTTGTATATATTTTTTTTTCCTTTTTCAAATTAATATTGGACAAAAAAACGCAGGAGAGTGAAAGTCACGAATGGGAAAAGGAGAGTGGGGGAACGCGGCAGACAAGGCCACCGTGCTAAAAGTAGAGCTGCCCCGACGGAAGAGCCACAACTGCAATTAAAGCTCTCCCCCACTCCACTTCTCCTCTCTCTCCTGCACCCCCAAAAACCTCCATTTTTGGAGATCTCTCCTTTCTCCTCTCTCTCCTGCTTCTCCAATCTCCTCGCCGGCTTTCTACTTCCTCTCTCGCTCTGTCACTGTCTTTGTCGTTGTTTCGCTTCTCGAAGAGAGCTTCAGTTTGCTTTACTAATCCGCACAAAAACCTAGTGATTTCACCTTGCGTTGGCCAGATCTTCTACCGCATTTCAAGGATCTCCGAACGGAGTCGCTGCACTTTCTCTTCAAGCTTCGGTTGCTGCTGCTTGAGTTTCGTTACACCGCATTTCTTACTCTAGAGTTCCAATTATGATATTATTTGGATTTCTGAAGTATTGGTAGTCAGATGATGACTGGTTGTTGATTCGCTGCCGGCGAGGGAGGGGACGGTACCCTAGGATCTCCGCGGGTGTAGAGCTGCTTTGAAGTTGTGCAACTAGAGATTGGCTTGATGATTTTATCGGAAAGCTTTGGGAATGTTCTGATTTGGAGGATGCAGGTTTATGTTCTTGCTGTCGTAGTGGTTGTTCTTTTCGGTCGGCTTAACGCGACCTCCACCTCTCAAGGTATACTAGTATCCTACTTTTTCCCGCTGTTTTCAGGCTTTTGTTTTGTTCTTTGTTTTGAATTTTAGTGCCCTTTTGGCGTTTAGTTAACTAACATTTGTGCGACTTTGCACTTTGATTTCTGTGTGCTTCCTATTCGTTTTCGCGCACTCGTGAACTGTGTTGGTCTTTCTAGCTCTGCACTAGTAGTATTAATGATTACAGCCATCTTCCAGTGAAATTGAAGTTTAGTTTAGTTTGAGTTCTCTTGATATAATGTACACTTTTGATGATCAATATTGCGTGGCTGGTGCTCTATGCCTTGAGAGAGGAAGAAATTTATGTCCCAAAAAGTAAGAAGAATCTTGCGTAGCTGATAGCTGTTGCTATGCATTACCGGATTTGTTGTTTCTGATTGTTTTTTTGGGATTTTGAAAGTTCAGGTTTGTACTTATGTCCCTCAGAAATTCTAGATAGCGATAACACTCTTGTATGGTTTAGGCTCCTAGTTGATGTACTGCTACAGAAAGCCCATTTACTTTGAATGCTTGGCGTACAATTTTGATGCTTTATATGTCTCTTTTGTATTATCAAAGACAACCCATGAAATTCCACGTAAATTTGTCTCTTGAAGATCTTGTAATCCACTGGTCTGAGGAAAATGCGATATGACTTGATGACAAATTTGTTTTTCTCATTAAAATTATTCCAATGACTAGTCTTTATGCATCATGGAAAATAACATTCAACTTTGAATGGCTGAAAGTATTATTTTTTGACTTATTAGGTATATAATATGTAGTTTTTAATCAATGACATGTATGTGATGGGTTCTACTATGCTGCTTCTTCAGGCATTTACATGTGTCGCTGACTTGTATGATTGACAAATGCAAAATCTGCATGTAATTGCATCAGTCATACTTGGTATATCCTTATAGTAGATAAGGAAGGGTGTATTTGTCGCTTTGTAGGTATATCTTCTATCTTTCATTTTTGTAATCATGAAGAAGTTGTTGTGCATCACCAGGTTGCAGGCGAGGCTATAGCAAAAATATTTTTGATGGCCTATCATAAAAGGAAGTTGCATGCATGATAAATTTGCATGGTTAGAAGATAAGATATTGTCTAATGATAACACGAGGAGTATTAAATATCCATTATACAATCTCCAAATCATTATGGGCTAGGTGAAACCCCCATTAAAAGCTGTGCAGTCCAAAACTAATAGGAACTTCCTCACTTGACTGCATGAAGAAGATATTTGCAACTTCTTCACATATAAATCTAATAGCCTCTTACCATATATTATACTTTAGTTAGTTTTGTACCTAGGGTGTTCAAGTTTTAACATGAGGATTATGGGTTGCTGGCTTGTTGCCTTACAAGCCATGCAGTCCAAAAATCTACAAGAATATTAATTGAGTTTGTGCTACCTTATAAAAAAATAAACCGCAGACATCTAACCTCCTGCCTTGAAACATGTCTTGTTACTAAATTATGTTTATAACTAGCGGTAACCATACATAAGTTTTGGTGCACAGAGGGACATAAAATTGGACTAGAATTTACTAAACACGCGAAGGAAGATATATAAAAGAAATGTGTGATGATTTAACACGCCAACTTTGTACTCAAAATAGAGGGCAAGTAAAAAAACATTGAAAGAGGATATTTATGTAGCTCACACAAGTCTCTTAGAGGGACTTCCTAAAATGAAATTTGAATGAATAGCTGCCTCATTTCTCCCTGCACAGTTTGAGTTTAGTAAATTATCTGAAAAAAATAATAGAAGAATGATGAAAAGAAAGGATGTTGCTACTAGTTTTGGAAGAGGATATTTATGTAGCTCACATTGTCCCTTTCAAAAGGTACCTTTGGATATATTTTTTATAGAAGAAGTTGATGGATAAGTTGAGAAGATACTAAAATTAAAACAGATGTGAGATAAGTTTATAAAGGCTGCCACGGGTCAGCTTAATACTCTCTTGAGCGTTGTAGGCCTTCCTCAAAAGTTCATATGCGGTGGTGATTTTTTGTGATTAAGAGTGTCATAGTTGTCCGATGTTCTATACCTCTGTCAGCGACAATACATGTATGCAAAATAATGATACAGTCACTTGTGCACTATTTCCTGTGAGGATCATGTATATCTTTTCTAAGGAAGCACTGAAATATGCCTTCTTCAATCCTTCACCATGTTAGCCATGGTGAATGTGTTCTATTCTTAATTTTAGCTTTTCCTTTTCGATCAATAATTATATCAAACGCCTACTATAATAGCCAAATAAAAATGTCAGGTTAAATGAATTAGTAAATATGGCTACTGAAGAAGAAGAATACCCTTGGAACTCAATTTTCTTAAACTGATGTATCACAATATCACACACATGCGTACTATGAAGCAACAACATGCGTGTATTAGCAATTATGGACCAATTCCCACCAAATAGATATTTGAAGCTTCATACTGGTATTGTCCAATGCTGTGGGTCTTAACTTTTGGTCAGCAGCTGTAGCTGCACCTGGTAAACGGTCCTCATGTTTTTATGAACTCTGCATCATGGAAGCTGTATCAATGATGATATATCAAATATCTATTTAACTTTTATGGCTAACTGCAACCCTTCTTGTTTTAAAAAGAAATTGTTGTGAAAGATAAACCGTGTTAGTTTCATTCTCTGATGATTATGCAATTAATGGTTTTTAACCATATTTGAGATGCCAAATATAAGAACTTTCCAACTTTCCCTAATTTTACGTTTTCTTAATAACAATGTATTTAACTAGATTATCTTGTTCACATAACATAGACCAGCTGACGTTATAGCTCTACTTTTTTGTGAAGGACATTTCACATCAAACACATACTTGTTTACCATTGGCCTTCCTAGCCATTTATTGACCATCAGAAAGAAAGTCTCAATATGGCAAGAAAATTATCTAATTTATGCTCTTCATTTGACCTGCCATGTCTGATTAGTATCCATTACCTGAGTTCCTTAGGTGAACATTTTCTGCAAAGATATCACAGAAATAAGCCTGGATAAAAGAAAAAACTTGGAGCTTCTTTATTTTGTAAATAGTTGCAACTTCCGAAAGCAATTTCAAGAAGCGTTTGAAAGCTGGTATTTGAAAGTTGGTGCATAGAAGGATCTATTTCAAATTGTCAAGTTTAGAGAATGAAAATATTATTAATTCATATTTGGGCTATTATCCTCTTCTCTATATTGAGCGAGTATATTCTTGACTTGAGACCGACCATTCATTATTTCAACATATAATTTCGTAACATCTTTCATAACATCTAACTTTGTAAATTCATAATGATAAGCCCTATGTAATTGCTTGATGGGTTTGGTTTAATATATTTTCTATTGTTTGAGTTAGTTTATAAATATGCTAGTCTCTTTTTTTATTTGACATGCTCCATTATCCTTCCCATTCACAGTGCATTTCCTTAGATTTTCCTTGGCTACAAGCCCAACACCCTTCCGGGTTCCTGAAGCTTCTTACGAGCCTTCTAGTGCACCTTCAGCTTTAACAAATCCAGGTATTTGCCCTTTACCTTAAGCCTTAAAAATAATTTTTGTTTTTAGTTGTTATGTTTGACTCTGTAATGTTCTCGTTCAGGTCCAGTTGCTGCTCCCCTCAGAAAATTTTCGCCAAGATGGCATCATCATCACCATCACAGAGGACCTACTATAGCTTTCCCTCCCGCTCCTTCAGCTGCACCTGGTAATGCTTGAAAATCCAGAAGAATTTAAGAAATTCTGAAGTGTTAGGTTATCTGGATCGAGGAGATAAATGTTAACGGAAAACTCCTTTCACGATTAAAAAGTTGGGACATTTTCTTGAATCCTGATATGACAACACCAACTCATTGCCTGAAAACCTAAATTTTGGAATAATCTTGGAAAGAGCTGCAGACTACCCAATTACTACCTTGCCTTTGCTCTTGAATTATCTGCTACCATGATTTGTAGTTTATACATTGTTCTACCTAGCCTTTGCTTGATCCCTTAACGTCTGTATGAACCATATATAATTCTTTCTTGAAGATAACATGCATATAGAGTGTTTCTAACCAACTTTGATATCACAGGTTGTGGCCAAACTTGTTTGGATCCACTGACATCAACACCGATTGGATCTCCTTGTGGTTGTGTTATTCCAATGAAAGTTAGGCTTCTTTTGAGTGTAGCTGTGTATTCTCTGTTTCCCGAGGTCAATGAGCTAGAGATTGAGATTGCAGAAGGCACGTATCTCAAACATAGTCAAGTACAAATAGTGGGTGCTACTGCTGATACCCAGGACCAGCAAAGAACAGTAGTGGACATAAACCTGGTTCCTCTGGGTGATAAGTTTGATAATACTACGGCAACACTAACTTCTGATAGATTTTTCCGCAAGGAGGTGCCTCTAAATATAACTCTTTTTGGCATTTATGAAGTAGTTTCGATTACCTATCCAGGTATTTTTACAAAGATTCCTGTTTCTGTAAAGTTATTTGATATAGATTCTGAAGTTGTTGTTTCTTCAGGAATTGCTTCTCCACTGCCTGGAGGTTATTTAGGAAGTGGTCCAAGTGGAAGCATTGGTGACAGACAATTCCCTCTGACTGCCGATGTTAATAACAGAAGTCAAGGAATAAATACCAGAACTCTGGCCGTCATTATCTTTTCTGCCATTGTTCTATGCCTGGCTTGTGCTGCTGCTGTTTATATTATTATCAAATGCAGGAAGATTAGAAAACCATCAAATGCCGTTGGTCCTGTATTCACGCCGTCTACCAATAGGAAACTTGGTAATATTTCTTACTCACTTTCCTTAAATTGCTAAAAGTTGTAGGCAGTCTTGCTTGGGGTTTATGACGAATAAAATAATCGAAGCCTTTTATATTTAGTATGCAAATAGACATTCTTGCTTGGGTTTATGACAGATAAAAATAATCGAGGCCTTTTGTATTTAGTATTGCAATTTTAGACCTCTAACTGAATTGTACATCTGTTAAGCCGCTTGGGCATCCAACTATTTTCTATTGTACTGTCATAAGAAAGTTGGGACACTTCCTTGAATCCTGATATGACAACACTAACTCATCCCTTAGACCTCTAACTGAATTGTGCATAAGTCACAAGGAACTATTTTCTTTTGTACTGACATAAGAAATTCATTAACTATTGCGTCTTACGTTGGTCTATCACACAGTTTAAAAGCTAAAGATGGTTCAGTACGGTTAATGAATTTCTTATGACAGTACAATAGATAATAGTTCTTTGTGACTTATGCAAGTTCTTTGCATACATTACCACTGCCTTATTCTATTATGTGAAAGCCATATCATGAAAAAATTGCTAGTCACAATCTTTTGTTGATCCCTTGAAAGTAATCAAGCTCTAATTGATAGTTCAAACCCTCTCCTTAGCCTAACTGAAACCTAAGTAAATCATTGAGAAGAATATTTATGATTCTATTGGACTTTTCAGTTTGTTTTCTACTTTTGTATCTTTGAGCTGTATCTAGCAATACAAGACAATAATTGTATTTCCAGAAACTTAGCTGAGGTTATAGATTATGTCTCATTAATGCAGGGATTGGATCTACTCTTTCAAGTAGTTTTGCAAGTTCAAGATCAATGTCCCCACTTACCTCCATGACAGCATGTGCTCTCTCTGTGAAAACCTTTTCACGGGCAGAACTGGAAAAAGCTACAGAAAAGTTTAGTTCAAGGAGAATCTTGGGGGAAGGAGGATTCGGAAGGGTCTATCTTGGCTGTTTGGAAGATGGAACTGAGGTAGCAGTTAAGTTACTCATAAGAGATAATCAGAGTGGCGACCGTGAATTCATTGCTGAAGTGGAGATGCTAAGCCGATTGCATCATCGTAACCTAGTGAAGCTGATTGGTATATGCATCGAAGGTCGCAGGCGATGCTTGGTTTATGAGCTAGTTCACAACGGAAGTGTTGAGTCACATTTGCACGGTACTTTGTTTCTTGAATTTTCTTTTTATTCAGAGTTATAACTACCGATGTTTCTCACTCCGACAACTCCCAGCATTAAAATTTAACGAACAATCATGTCAATTGGTTGTCTTATCTCATTGTGCATTGTATTAGTCATTGTTGTGTGAATAGAGATAGAATGAGTCTCATGTTCTCAATTTTCCAGGTGCAGACAGGGAAAAGGGAATTCTAGACTGGGATGCAAGGATGAAGATAGCTATTGGTGCAGCAAGAGGACTGGCATATCTTCATGAGGATTCTAACCCCCGTGTTATTCACCGGGATTTTAAGGCTAGTAATGTTCTATTGCAGGATGACTTCACTCCTAAGGTGTCAGACTTTGGGTTGGCTAAAGAAGCAACTGAAGGAAGCCAGCATATCTCCACTAGGGTCATGGGAACTTTTGGGTATGTAATGTTTGTAGTGCCATATTCCTTTAATTCTTCATATCAATTGGTTAATAGAAGTTGGAAGAAATCCTTACGGAGGAAGAGATCCATATGATTTAGTAGCTTAAGGACAGGAAACTAAAGATTACTCTTGCCTCTTCTTTTCTGAGCGTTCATCTCTGCTTGCTAAATCTGACTGCAGTTTCACTGTTTGATGCCTGATCTTTCTTCTCCTTTTATGCTGATTCGTATATCCCTGATTAATATTATGCTTGATTTGCTGCAATATCCATTATATGTTAGACTCCGAACCAATAATTGTCTTTGCTGAACTTAAGCAAGAAAGTACTTTCCTTACCAAACATATAAACTTGTGCAATTTTCAGGTATGTCGCTCCCGAATATGCAATGACAGGGCATCTATTAGTCAAAAGCGATGTGTACAGTTACGGGGTTGTGCTTTTGGAGCTTCTATCTGGAAGAAAGCCTGTGGATATGTCCCAACCCGAGGGGCAGGAGAATCTAGTAACATGGGCAAGGCCTCTCTTGACCACCAGAGAAGGTCTAGAGCAGTTGGTTGATCCTTCTTTAGCCGGCACTTACAACTTTGAGGATATGGCTAAAGCGGCTTCCATAGCCTCGATGTGCGTACATCCAGAGGTCTCTCACAGACCATTCATGGGAGAAGTAGTGCAAGCACTGAAGCTAATTTACAATGACATTGATGAAACCTGTGGGGATTATGCCAGTCAAAGGGATTCTTCGGTTCCGGATCTTGATTCAAGGAGTGATATTGGTCCATCTGATGGCAGCTGGTGGAATGCAGGTGATATATATGGCCAAACTTCTGCTTTTGTAACAATGGATTATAGCTCCGGTCCGCTTGAAGAAACGGGAACCAGATTGTTTTCGGGTTCAAGCTTTGGAGGACAGAGAGTAGCTTTGCCTATTGAACACGGTAACCGGTCAGGTCCTTTGAGGACCATAAGAAGCAAGCCGTTCTTTTACAGATTAAAGGGGAGTATGAGTGAACATGGAGGCCTTCTCCCCAAACGAACCTCAAACGGTGGCTTGTGGGTTTGATCAAAGATGAGTTTTGTTGTAAGGTGTTAGTTTAGTGTAGGAATGTGGTGATTAATTGTGCATTTCAATGTTTTCACATGAAAACAAGCTTTGAAGGATTTGAAACTCAGAAGAATCCTGATTGAGATGCATAGAACACAAGCTAGCTTTGTAAGTGAATCTGACAATCATCTCTGTTTATGTAGATATCAATTTACTTAATCATATGACCTTGCTCGGGTCAATTATCATATTAACAAGAGTTGTCTGAAAATATTTTTTGGATTATCCTCTGATCTTGTCTGGTAGGTTGGTGGCCTTTTTTGAATGAGTTTGTTTTAGTAGTGTTATCAGTTGAGGCAAGGATAAAATTTGGTCACATGGGTGAATGACGACAGACTCTCACAATCAGAAGAAACCTGCAACTGTCGGTAGGGGTGTTCTTTTCTGGTCAGACCAGATTTTACCTGGACTATCCGGTTTGGCTTTCGTTTCGGGTTTTATAATTTTCAGGTCTGGTTGAGAATCCGGTCCAGCTTGATACGGTCATCTTAGAAGAGAAGGGGGTTAAAAGAAGACAAAAATAACAATAAAATGAAAATCGGTTTTCTAAAAGCCATTACCAATTGAAAGAAATTTACTATCCAATGTAGAAATGGTAAGATACTGACTTAATGTGTGATTTTTTTTTCAATCACAAATAATTTGTTTACGGTACAACAAGTTGTGCCGTCAATCCTTTCAGAATAGCGAATCCGATCACCCTAAAACAATATCAAAAAACGTAGGTCAAATAGCGTTGTCATGCAAGACCTGTTGCACCCTCTTGAGAATTTCAATAGCATCGTGCACAAGAAAACCAAAAGTGTCGAAAGCGAATGGAAGAAACACATGCTGGTTTTCATTACAATCTTTCGTATGTTTGACCACCTTAGCAGAAGCCGCATTAAGTGTCGCCTTACCCACCACAAAAGGCCCACTACCCAAACAAACAAGTGGGGAAACTCCAGTCAAATCGATGCAAACATGTTTTCACCCGTCCATCCAAACACCAATACATCTGCCGGCCTCAACGTGGACCTCCCCTCACGTGGGTCAGTCAAGAAGGACAGAGGCGTCTCTTTCTTAACCGAGACCCTGCTCTCCTATACACATCACACAACACATCACGGACCAGATCATACCTATATTTCAAATCAAGACACTCTTTACAATGAATCGCATGCTCCCCAAAAGTATCTAGAATTCTTCGACAATTGGGCATGGACAAATGTCATCAACCGGGTATAGAGGAATCATAAGGCAATACTTAAGAACCGAACGATACTCAATCGGGGACATACAATGCCCAAGTCCATCAATGGGTATGACAAGAAAGAAATCTTGGCTATGTGTGGATTGAAGAAACTTGAAAACCGCTTTTTGTATAAGGGTTAAATCAAAAGTAACTTCATTCTCCTACATGGTCTTACCGAAAAGAGCACTCGCCAAAGCGTGTTGGGATTTAGGGGGGCGGTGTTGACAGTAAAGACCAAAAGATCGAAATCAGGAATAGAAGCTTGAAGATTGCCCAAAGCTCCATAACAGAGCCCATTTCTACAACTCCATTGGCCTGCAAAATGTGGTCTTATAGCTCCCAAGTCTGGGCCCTATAGGCAACATAAGCAAACCAAGCCCCCTAAATCGAATATGCAAAGAAGCAAGCCGCCACTAAAGATGTCCAAACCCCCCCC
>BSUD01000007.1:11794452-11822491 GCA_033239045.1 Fagopyrum esculentum
CCCCCCCCCCCCCCCCCCACAAACCATAATATCCTTGACTTATCTACGAAGCCCAACATAAAAATATGTTGTTGCACTCTCCCAATGCTCCGGATGACAAGTCCTCAGGCCAATATACATCCTAGCAATACCCATTCAAGAACGAAGCAGGAGAAGCTCACTCTGCGGGTCCCTCAACTGTGGAAGAAGATGCATAAACTCAACCGCCTTAACTCTCTTTATGACAAGCTCTCTAACAAACTCTTCATCTCTACTCACTGCCACACCCTTCATAGAAAATTTAGACACCAACCGTCTCCATATAGTACCAACTACAATGGGTCGAATCCCATTGTTAGGCTTCAACAGCGGCGTAAGAGGAGCCGAAGCCACAAACTCGGCCAAACTCAATGGACACCTCCAAACCACAGACTAACGACTAAGGTGATCGCTCTCAAAAGACCCGTGGCAACAAAAGAACCCTCATCACATATAGCGTCTAAGATGTGTTGTGCTCTCAAGCCATCTCTACCGCAAGAAGTACCTTTGGGAAAGGACTTGATGCATTTAAATACCAAATTGATATCAACAACGAGGGGTGGTTCATGAAAGGTAGTGCAAGACTTAGAAGTTGGAGGCTTGTAGGTATGTTTAGCCTCTAACACCTTCAAAGTCTCCTCACTATAAGAAGCAACTCCAAAAGAACATAGAACCTTAACAACGGCCGTGAAATGCCCATCTAAAACCTTGCGGAGACATTTCTTGATATTAGGATTTCTCTCTAAACCATCTCTATTGCCTGAGCCATCATCAACCATCTCAAAAGGCCTATGCTCCGAAGGGTCTAACAAGGCCTCCACTAGGCAAAGCTAATACCTACATAGTGGATTATCATCAAAAGAGTCAACACCCAAATTTATTAATCCAATTATACTTATATAGGAAATTAGGGCCCGTTTGCTTTAAACTCCGAAAATGGAAACGAAGTAGCTAGAAACGAATCTAATCCATACGTATATCCTCGTTGATGAAACTTTGTGTAATCATTCCTTGTGGTTTGAACTAATGAAGTAGAATTTGATTACTATTGATACGCTATAAGAAAAACTAAGGGGGGTGTATTCAATCGAGACTTTTAAAGATTTAGACGGATTCTTAATAATCATAGGATTTGCAAATTATGTGGGAAATTTTAATTCTATATAGAGTCAATACAGATTTTGTGAAAATCTTATGTGTTGGGGGAAGATTTCTATGGATTTTAGGTAGGTATAAAAGTAATGAAGAATACTACAAAATCAATGAAATAATAGATTCTTTTAAAATCCACAAACTTTTAAATACCATAGGAATTTTATGGAAAATTTTAAATCCTAATTGAATACCTAAAGATTTATATGGGCTTTTAAAATTCTATATTCAATACTCATAGACTTTTAAACTCCAAAAAATTCATATAAATTCCTATAGACTCTTAATTGAATACACCCCCTAAATAGGGGAAGCAAATGCATTTTGCATGAGACCACAAGAAATGATTCCAAATAATTCATGAACAAGGTACACATATGAACTAGATTCATTTTTATTCCATTTTCATTTTCAAAGTTACAACCAAAAAGGGGCTTAAAGTTTTTATTATATATTAATATATGGGCTGGGTTGGCCCACGGGCCAAACCTTTAACACATACATATCCCATACATATCCCGTATAAAAAAGGGTCGGGTCAGAACCAAACTGGTTATCCATACCCATATTTTTTCCGGATAGATGTACCAGGCGGTCCGGACCAAATTTATACAAGTCTACTAGCATCTCCTCTATAAATACTTACATTTGGAAGTCGATTAAAGTTGTTTTTAAAATCGTATTTCTAATAATGTATTATTTCAATATAGAAACATATTATATTAAATTGAAGTATTTAACCAATGAATTTTCAATAACTAAAAAAATATGTATATAAAATGTGGTAATTAGGTAATTTATTATTATACTAAATACATAATATGGATTTGTTAATGTATTAATATGATCTTTCAAAAGATAACTTTTTTCAAATGAACAAAAATAATAATAACTTGAACTTCTAAAAAAAATTCTTTCATAAACAAAGAATAAAACAATTAACCTATAAGTATATAAAAACTTGGGATAAGGTACCATTTCTAAAATAACCATGTTACCATTTCTAAAATTAATAAATAACCAAATTACCATTTCTAAAATTAATAGTTAAGAGCATATTGGTTGATCAACGTATAATTTTAATAGTGGTTCAGTTTTTTTTTGGAAAAATTTGGCATACTAGGCTTTTTCAGTTTTTATTAAAGAAAGTGTAACCCAAAATTTTTACTGTTCAAGTGTTATTAATGGGGTAAATTAATTTCACTTACCAACATCCCGCTCATTCACAAGCTACCAACTTTCGTTTTCGTTATACCAGAGAAGAGAGAAACCTTCGCCCGACTCCTCAACTTCAACTCTCATCTTCCTCAATCTCTCTCGTAATCTCCATTTTCAGCAACTTTGATTCCTTCTTCGTCACTTTCCGGCCATCTCCTTCACTTGTTCTGTGATTTTCGTCTTCGTTTTTACCCAAACACACCAGAAACCGTTTCGATTTTTGTAAACCCTAAGAAAGTAAAAATGTCGACTCGATCAAAGGTCGTTGCTAATCAATCTTCTTGTGATGCTCCTACCTTCAACCTTCTAACTCCTACGCCTCCTTTACCTGTTGAAGATGCCATAACAAACGAAGGTGAGGCTTCTGTTGTGTCTCATGATGAATCAGGCCTTCAAATTGTATTATCTGGTGGTCCTCGAACAGTTGATATACCTGTGGTTAGTATTACTTTGATACTCGTTCATGTTTTATGGTATTAATCATCGTTTCTGGTATTTGTTTTGACATGGCTTGTTCTATGTTTGTTTCGTCTTTATATTTACATGAGTTTTCTGATATATTTATATGTAATAAGATTTTCTGGTATGTTATTGGTTTCAATTTTCTAGTACTTGCTTTAGTATAAGATTCTGGTATGTGTTTATTGTTAGTGTTCTGGTATTGCAGGTTCATGTAATTACTTTGTGGTATGTTTTCTGGTATTTGTTCATATGAGGTTTTTTGTTTCAAGTTTTTTGGTATTTGCTTTAGTTTAATATCCTGGTATGTGTTTATGGTTAGGGTTTCTGGTATTGCATGTTGATGTATTACTTTTTGGTATCTTTTTTGGTATTTGTTCATATGAGGTTTTTGGTTTAATGTTTTCTAGTATTTGCTTTAGTTTAAAATTCTAGTATGTGTTTCTGGTTAGGGTGTCTGGTATTGCATGTTGATGTATTACTTTCTGGTATCTTTTCTGGTATTTGTTCATATGAGGTTTTTATATTACCACTGGGATTTCATGTTGATGTATATATTGATATTATTTTCTGATATGTTTACACAGGCTATTGAGGAAAATGTTAGTGATGGACATGAAGAGTCCTTTGTAAGTTGAATGCCTGGTATTAGTTTCTGGTTTGTTGTTGTAATATTTTTCTTGTATTAACAATCTTGTTTCCTTTACTAGTTAATGTAAAGATTCGATGACAACCCAAAATACGAGGCAACACGGATAACTGTTTTATCTCGTGTAAATATGGTTAATTTTTTTACTTGAAGGGTTGGATGTCAATGGGCCAGAATTCTTCAAGAACTCTATTTTTTCAAACGTCATCTCCCTCTGTACAAATCTTAAACCTTCCAACCAATTAATACACTTCATGCTTCTGCATGAGGTTCAAACTGACCGCAAACACTCAATGTGGTTTGCAATTAACAAAACTCTGCTTAGGTATTTATTAACTATACACCCGACCTTTTCAGTTCAACTTGGTACCTCCATTCCGCTTTCTGTTGTTAATGTGTTTCTTTCTTTTTTTGTTGTATATTTTTGTTCATAAGGTTTGGCTTAAGCGAGTTTTTTGAAATTACCGGCCTTGAGTGTCGGTTCCATGTGTACAATGAAGAAGAAAATGTCGACATGAAGGAGTTGTTCGGCATCCCCAGGTGTAAATTGGAGCATTTGGAGGAAAAATATTCAAAACTGAAAAAGAATGATGAAAGGAAATTCAAGATGGCTTTGCTGCTGTTTATTGAATTTGTTTTGCTTGGGAATGACAAGAAAAAGTTTGTTTCCAATCTTCCTCTTTCCCTTCTGAAGGACATGGATGCCTTTAATTCTTATCCATGGGGTGCCTTGTCTTTAATAAGACACTTGACAACCTCAGGGATTGCGAGCCAACAAAGTTCAGGGCATCAGGAAATTACTGTCTTTTTGGTTTTCCTTTGGCATTCCAGGTATGCTTCTGGTTTTCCATTTATGTGCCTTTGGTATGGTTATATTTGGTATTTTTGTTATGGTTTACGTTTCTGGTATAATTGGTTTTCATTTATGTTCCTCTGGTATGAGTAATTAGTTACCAGAAATGTTCATTTTGTGATTTTATGGTATGTTTTATTGCATTAGCATTTCTGGTATTTGTTTCTGGTTGTGTTTCTTGTATTTTGTTTCCATGTATTAGATTCTGGTATGATTGTTTATGTTGTATAATTGAGTTTTGTGATGTATTGTGTTGTTTCTAGTATGTTCTGAATTTTATACTTTCTGGTATGAGTTTACTTGCTTTCTGGTATGAGTAATTAGTTACTAGAAATATTAATTTTGTGATTTTATGGTATGCTTTATTGCATTAGAATTTTTGGTATTTCTTTCTGGTTTGTGTTTCTTGTATTTTGTTTTCATGTATTTGATTCTGGTATGATTGTTTATGTTTTATAATTGTGTTATGTTATGTATTGTGTTGTTTCTGGTATGCTCTGAATTTTATACTTTTTGGTATGAGTTTACTTGTTTTCTGGTTTTATGATATGCATTTCTGGTTTCATTTTCTGGTATGATATTATTTTATTAGTTTTATATTATTTAGTGATTTGAGTTTCTGGTATGGTCTATTCATGTGTTTCTTGTCCATATTTTGCAGGTTTTCATCCTTGACTCTATCCCCAAACTAGCATCTTTGTTTGTCACATGTGTTGATGAAGAAACAACCCCACTTTGTCTTAAGTGGGTTTCATCAACCAAGGGGAAGATGAAATGCAGCTTCCAAACAATCAAAGATACAACGTCATCGGTGGCTCAAGATGACATCAAAACTATCCCCCTCTCCCTAAAAGACCTAGAAACTGAGGATGACTGCAAGTGGTAGGGGGATGAAGTTTTGGACCCAACTGGCTATCTATGTCATCTTTTCAAAGTTGGGTTGCACAATGTACGTGTATGCAGGCCTGGAGGGCGTGATGTCAAGGTTATCAAGGATGCCCAAAAGAAGGAGGAATCCGACAGTGATAACTTTGCTACTCCTCCTCCTCCTCCTCCTCCTCGTCATATTTTGAGGTTGCCAAGACCAAAAAAAGGTTGTAAAGAAAGAAGATGGCTCAAAGAAGAGGAAAGAAGAGGGAAGGAAAAGGTATTTCAGTATATTTCATACTCAATCTATCTTTTAATTATGTGGCATTAGTTTCTGTTATACTAGTCTCTTTAGTTTTATTGTATGAATGTTTTTTTGCTTTTTGGTATGTATTTGTTAGTTTCTGGTATGCTTTTTTTATAACTTCTGGTATGAGTTTCTGTTTTAGTTTTCTGGTATGAATTATTTCTTACTTTCTGGTACGTGTCTGTTAGTTTCTGGTTTGTGTTTTATCTTAGTTCTGGTATAAGTTTTATCTTACAGTCTGGTATTAGCTTTCATATGTTTTCTAGTATGATCTTTTGAAGCTTATTTCTGTGTATACTATTATGTTTTGTTTTGTTTTAGTTTCTGGTATGTTTATCATTTACTTAATAATGTTTTTTTTCTAATGTAGGGCTCCATCTAAGAAGTCTAAGACAAAACAAATTGTTGAGGAAGTTGAATGGTAAACTGAAGTTGATTATGCATTTATATTATCATACCAGAATTCTTAATTTTTAAAAAATTTGTTCTATTGTTTTAGCCCCGAAGAAGACATGATGGCATTGGCTACACCCCCAGTTGTTGGTGTTGCACCTTCTAGCCCTGTTGGGATTGTTGTTGCTCCAGAAATGGATACCATTGTCCCTACAGATGCTTTGATTACACCACCTCTCCCTGATCCCACCACCTCCAATGCAGAAGCTGTGGTTGCACCACCTCTCCCTGATCCCACCACCTCCAACACAGAAGTTGTGGTTGCACCACCTCTCCCTGATCCCACCACCTCCATTATTTCTACCACAAACAGGTAATTGATATTTTACATACCAGAATTTATTAGTTTCAAATGCTTATTAGTTATCGCATTTGTAATCTTGTACTATGTTAATGTATAGGGTGCTTGATTGGGTTGAGGATTTAAAGAAACAAATACAAACTCAAAATCAACTGATTTATGAGTTGGTCAAGAAGGTTGAGCAACAAGATGCGACTATCAACCAAGTTGTTTTGAGGCAAAAGGCACAAACTATGACACAACACAGAATAGAAAGTCAATGTTTCAGGATCCTCACCAATGTTCAAAGGATGGCCGGTTCTTCTTCTAAAGGCACCAAACCCTCTAAAAAGCCGGCCTTCCTACCTCCAGCTGATGCTCCTAAGTTAGAAGTTCTTGGGGTTTCTTCAAATTCTGAAGAGATGCCATCTTTAGAAAAGCCAATGCCCCAGCCCCATTCCCAACCTAAGCCCAAGAAGGAAGTTAAAGTTGATCAGCCAAAGGAAGAACCAGTGGAAGAGGTATAATACACTACTATTCTTCATGTGTTTTGTTTCCGTGCATATTTGTTAATGTTTGTGTTATGTTTTCGTTCTGGTGCAAAAACCAATAACAGATGTAGATGTGAAAGGGAAAGGGAATGTTAAAACCAGAGGACCGAGGAGAATCAGTTTACGTGAAAAGAAACCCAGCGACCTTGTGGTATCTCCCTATGTCGTCCCAGTAAAAATCATCAAGCCATCCAAGCATAATTTCTTGAGTAAGAAGGATAGAGATGCTTTTTATGCTTGATACCTTAACCCGAAGACTAAAAAAGAATTTAACTGGATTTCAACATTCAGCAAATAAAGAAAACTTCAAGATCTTACTCCAAAAAACTGGCTGGTTGTGGGATTATGTAAGTTAACAATAACCTTACTTTTGCTCAAGTTAATAATTTCTGGTATGATGTTTTCTGGTATGACTTTCTAATACTAGTTATTGATGTGTTTCTGGTAAGATGTTGGGTGTACATTTTATTTTTAAAATTTATGGTATGATGTGTTGTACTGCTTTCTGGTATGAGCTAGTTGTATAAGAGTCTGGTATGACTTTATTTGTGTTTTTTATTTTGGTTTTTTGGTATTATGTATTTCATTAGTTTTATGGTATGTAATTCTTTCATTTTGCCATAAATTATCATTTGACTTCCTTAGATGATTTATTGCTTGAGCTTTTTGGTATTTGTTTATGTTTTGTATTTCTGGTATGATGTGTTTTCATGTATGTGTATCTTGTCTGATGGTTTTCCTGTCTTGAATTCTGGTATGAAATTTTAATGTGTTTATGGTATTATTCTCATATGAGCTCTGGTATTGAATTATTAATTTTTTCCTACTTTACAACAACTGGATGAAATGATTACATACCTACGAAAAGTTGTACTTGAATATCCCGAGGTTTATTGTCGTATTACCATTCTTCCCGTACCATTTGTCGACTACTTCAATGATGTGCGCTATAAACAATTCTTAGCAACGAAAACTACAGGGACTTTTCATTACGGTGAAGAAATTGCAGGTTTTATATTTGAACTTGATCCCCCCCTTTTTTACCAAGAGCTTATATGGATTCGATACAATATATACTGCCATCAACACCTGTGGTAAACACTGGATAGCGCTACAGATTGATTTAATTAAATGGTGTGTTGTTGTATATGACTCAATTGTGGATTGTATGTCTGATGGGGACTTGAAAGCTTTGCTCACCCCATTCCTTGTTATGTTTCCTCGCATTTTGAAACTTCATGGACAATTTGAGAGGTTTGGGGACAATCTTGATAAGCCATTAGATTATGTTCGAAAGACAACCAAAGAAGTTCCACTGAACAACCCAAGGTAATTTCTACAATACTACTCATATCTTTTGGTATGTTCATTAGTATGATGTTTTGGAAAAACACTTATATAATCTGTTGTCTACAATTGCAGTGGAAGCTGTGGTGTATTCACAATCAAGCACATTCAGTATTCGTCATTTGGACGAACTGATTTGTCAAACATATGTCAAGAATGGGTCTCATCTTTCACGGAACAATTTTGTTCTATTTTGTACCATAGGGAGTGGGTGAAATCCCACGAGTCCCTTTGAAACTGAATATGTCCTATATGATGTAGTTGACTCTTGATAAACTGATATTTTGGTATTGACTCACTCTGTTGTAATATATTAACTCTTTTGTAATATAATCTTGTTTATGAATCAATAACAAGTATTTTGTTAATATAGTTTCTTTACCAGAAGTGTTTATGTTACGATTTAGGATTCATGTATTTCATTTAAGTGCCTTTGGTATGACTATATCTGATATTTTTGTTATTTGTTATGCTTCTGGTATGATTGGTTTTTATATATGTGCCTCTGGTATGAGTTATTACTTACAAAAAATGTTCATTTTGTGATTTTATGGTATGATTTATTGCATTAGTATTTCTGGTATGTGTTTCTGGTTTGTGTTTCTTGTAGTTTGTTTTCATCTATTTGATTCTGGTATGATTATTTGTTTACCAGAACCGTTCAATTTGTGATTTTATTGTATGATTTATTGCCTTATTTTCTGGTATACATATATAGCCTGATGGTATTCTTTTATTGGTTTCTGGTAATAGTTTTTTATTTAGTTTTTGTTATTACATGTTGTTTTCTTCTGATATGAGGACTTTTACACATAAAAGAAACATATATTAATATAGTAACTGTTTTCTACAAATCTAATAATGACAAATAATCATAATTTGTATTTCTGGTATGTGTCTTCATTCCTTCTCCATTGGTTGATTTCGACAAGTTTTTTTGTTATGGCCTACCATGTGGCAACAGCTGCATTTCTTCTTCTTACTTCCTTCCGTTGATCCCCGTATCCTAACTTTAGGCAATCTTCCGGTTCTCTTCCTCTTTATAGGAGGATTGCATTCAATAGATGTAATGCAACTTGGAATATCAAAATTCTCATGATCTACGATTGGGTATATTGTCTCCTCATATGCCGTCTTCCAATTTTCGGTGTTGTAATAATTACTTACCAAAGAAGTCGGATTCATTTTTGCCATATTTGTTGCAGCTATTGCATGAACACACGGTATTTCCTCAATATCAAATTCTTTGCAAGTGCAACTCCTATCTACTAAACATACAACTTCCCTTTCCTGGTTCCATTGTACCTCAAACAACAACATTTTTGCATCAAGCACGTAGCATCCATACTTTGTTGTCTCCCCATATTTAGTTTGTATTAGGGCATCGACGTTTGGTGTTGTCATTTTTGTACATGATACAACACTTTCCCTTCGCGTTGCAAACCATCTACCCACCGTCTGTCTGATAACATCAATGAGGCCAAGCACTGAATAATCCCTTGCATCACACAGTACACTATTTATACATTCTACATTGTTGCTTGTCATAATGTTGTAACGTTTGGCGTGGTAAAAAGCTCGGGACCAAGCAGCAAATCCAAATTCTTCCAACAGCTGCGAAACTACTACCTTCTCCTACAAACATTAGCAGGTACACATGAAGTTATATACAATACCAGAAAAAACATACCTGAGACATAACATGTTTCCATACCAGAAAAAGGTAATACCATAATCATTGTTCATCAATGATAATGTTCAATACCAGAAACATATCATGTATGATACCAGAAACGATCACAAAATGCATACCAGAATTCATACTAGAGATTAAATGTAATACTAGAAATGATAATGTTCATACAACAAACCTAACATGCGTTCATACCAGAAACATTCATATCAGAGTCACTATTAATGAGAGATAAAGACAATGCCAGAAATGAAATAAAACACCAGAAATGAAATACCGGAAGCATAATATGATTGCATACCAGAAAATAATATAAACGAGAATAAACATATCATCTTTATATTTTCAAACAGTTCAAGACACTTATCCTTTTTCTAGCGCCTAGCTGCATCCAAGAACATTTGTTTAACTATATTCTTGGTTGACTTTTTCTTGATGTTCCCTTTCAAGTGGTACATGCAAACTCCATGGGATGTTTTTATGTAGTGCTTAGTAATACCATTCTTTATTGACATGTGTCTGTCCGATATAAATAGTTGTTCCTCGCTGTCAGGGACAAACTTGAGTATATGATAGAAGAAGAAATCATACGAGTCATCACATTCATGGTCAACAATCGCAAATGCTAGCGGGTATATTTGTTGGTTTGCGTCTTGCGCTGTTGCAAGCAATAACACCCCACCATATCTTCCTTTTAAAAATGTTCCGTCGACTGATATAACCTTAAACAACAACAATCACCAATCAATTAGTTTTTTGGTATACCAGAAAAGGATAATACTCATACCAGAAACTTTATTGTTCAAATATATATCACTATACTAGAAACTGAGCATGTAATCAAATCAGAAATGATATTACCAGAAGCACATTTATCTAACAATACTAGACACTGAATATACAAACCAGAAAAGAGTATACCAAAAACATAATTCTAATGCTTATCAGAAACATAACTCTACTACCAGAATATATATCATTCATGCATAATTGATAATACCAAAAGCATAACTTTATTACATACTAGAACAAGGATAATACCTTTCTCATTACTGGTTATCCTTTGATTGATTGTCCCAAAGCAAAGAAGACATACTTGAATTTGTTTTCATCATCCAATTGCAGTGCTACAATAGTGTTCGGATTTGCCTCTTGCAATCGATGTAAGTACACCGACACACCCTTATAGTTCTCTTCATTTGTTCATCTTATATTGTCCTTGACAACCTCTTGTGCCATCCAACATTTCCAGTAGTTAGCTTCTAAACAATGCTTGTTTCTCAAAATTCCAATAATTGTCTTAGGCTCGGGGAGTTTGTGTGTATTAGCATACCTGAATAACATAAACAATATGATTTTAATGTAGTTCATACCAGAATGGAAGAAAACAATAGAATTGAATATTATATGTGATAATAAGCAATGGACTTACATTTTTGCAACTATTTCAACAATGACAGGATATGAGTCCTTTCTGCGGTAATTTCTCCTTGTATGGAATGAACAAGTGTGCTCTCTGGTATACTTTGTTAGAGTATACACTTTCGATTTCTTGATTTTTGAGAACCGCACGCGCCACGTACAATTTTTATATAGACATCGCGCAAGAATAGCAAGCTTGATAGACTTTTTTATTTTGTATTGTGTACATTCGGCAACAGCATTCAAACACAATGCATTTTTCACTGCGGTTTTATCCTTGAACTTTTGACCAAGCTTAAAGACCCCATTGAGTTTCTTCAGGATGAACTTCAGTGATTGCATAGCTATACTCCGTTTCTATTTCAGTCACACTGGGAGCAAGAACAATGGCAGTGTATGGATGATATTTATTAATTTCTTCAATTTCTGGTATAACAATTCTAGACTTTAATCTCACACACAATAACACACTCCAGCATGGTTGAGTCAATTGATTAACTTCAACAAAATTCTCGAAATCTTCTACCGTCTCAATATCAAACGGTTGCAACGCTTCATTTAAGGTATTCTTGTAAGTAAGTTCCAATTTGTTCATTGTCTCATCTACTTGAAAACGTTTGGCAATAAACATCCTAATTTCTGGTATGCTAACTGGATCTTTCACAGTGATGGGTTTGCACACTACTTTATCCCCTATATATGTCCATTCATTTCCCACAGATTTCCACTCTCCTCCACAATAAACCACAATTTGTAAATGAGCCATGCCTAAGAAGTCCTGTATATACAAAAAAAAACTACTATAAGTATACCAGAAGTTAAAGTATGCACAACACCACAAATACAAGAAGTTAAAGTATACTAGAAGTTAAAGTATGCCTAACAAACAGAGCATGTTACATACCAGAAATAAGCATACTTGAAATACCAGAAACATGATGATACCATAAACATATATAAACACAATTTGAAACAATACTAGAAACAAAATTAACAATCAAATACCAGATAAATGATGATACCAGAAACATTATTATTCAAATATAATGTACATACCAGAAACACAATTATTGTACCAGAGAATTGATGATACCATAAACATTGTTGTGATATTTTCAATACCAGAAGTCATTCAAATCATTATACCAGAGAATTGATGATACCAGAAATACAATTATCATACTAAAAAAGGGATTATACCAGAACTCATCATTCATACCAGAATTAAGAAAACAAACTAGCAACAATGTTCATACTAGAATCGTTTATCAAATTGATACCAGAATAGAGAAAATTCAAAAGTAATGGACAGAACCAAAAATTGAAATCATAACACACTCATTCATACCAGAAACATAATTTAAAACAAAACCAAATCTGACGATACCTTATACCAGAAATACAAGAATATGATCAAAATTTCACAATGGTGAACATAATACCAGAATAATGCTAAAGAAGATGGCGAGAGAGAGTAGATCGATACATGGTTAGATCGAAGCGATTTCTGGTATTTGAAGTGTTGGACCACAATTCGATTGCGTTGTATTCGTTTCTGGTGTTTGATTGATTGACACCAGAGAAGATTGTGAGATCGATGTCGATTGTGAGAGAGAAGAGAGAAAGTAGATCGATAATTGTGATACCAGAGAAGGAGAACTTGCGAGATCAAAGGATGAGAAGAATGGATTCTGAGATCGAGATCGAGATCGAGATCGAGAGGAGGAAAATAAAATACCAGAAAGTTTTCCTTGATCGTAACAGAAAAGAGAGAGAAGAGGAGAATTTTACCTAATAGTTATGGTAATTAATTGCTTTTAGAATGATAAATAGGATTTGGGGTATATTTTCTTAATGGAAAATATAAAAAAGCCTACTTAGTATCATACTTTCTTAATAAAGTCTACTTACCAAATTTGTCATTTTTTTTTTAGTTTTTTTTAGTTTTAGGACATGTGGTTTATTTATATTTCATTTAGTTTATAACTCATAGTTGGTTTTATTTTAAAATAATTTTTAAAGGTGATTTGTTAAAAAACATAGTGGATTTTGTAAAAAAGGAGAGCTTATTTTAGTTAATTATTACACCATATTTAGGGGAAGGTTTACCTACTAAATGTTGTTAGTAGTTACGAATATTTACAAATCTATATATAGTTACGAGGCGATGTTGATACTGACGTGGTGACTCACGTTTTTCTCGAGGAATAAATCTTTTACTAAATATAAATAATTTTTTTACTAAATCTATATCTAAATTATAATTGTGATTTTTGTAATTTTTAGTCAAAATTCGTAAAAAAAAATAACGTGATTGTGCCGGTTAAGCCAATAAATCTCATAATAAATTTTTAACAAATATATAAAAAAAAAACGTAAATCAAATCTTCAATAAAAAAATATGAGTATCGTGTCGGTTAACTCAAAATGCGTAAACAAAAATCAATATGCAAACTTCTTAAAGATACTTCTCATATAAGTTGTATTTGGAATCAATACTTGTACTGGGAATCAATACATAAAAATTGTGGCACTTAACACAAAATGCTTTAATAAAAAAAATAAATACTTAAACATCTTAAATACACTTCTAAGATAAATTATACCGGAAAGAAATACATAAAAATCGTGCCAGTTGACACAAAATACTTACCAAGATAAAATCAGTAAACTTCTTATATACCCTTCTAAAGGAAATCGTGCCGGAAAAGTAATACGTAATTCTTTAATTTTTACTATATGTATGGACCACAAAACTATTGTGTATTCATCAATTTTACATGTTCTTATAAGCTAGAAAACTTTTTCGTTATTCTATATAATTCTTCTGTTTTTTTTTTAATCATTTTCTTTAAAACGTTATCTTCTAGATTTGTAACCCTTTATCGTTTTTGGAGTTATATTCATAAAGTAATATTTTGTCTACTTGATCAACATACGCAAATGTTAAAATTTTTCTTATAACAAATACTCGTGCATAGCACGGACTATAAACTAGTGTCGTTATACTAATAGACGATAATTCGCTCCGAGTCGAGTCTTTGTGTGCACATGAGTTGAACTTAAATTTAAGATATAAATGAGAAAATTGGGCAAAAACTATTTTTTTTAATTATATAGGTAAAGAAAGTAAGCCACTAACTTTGAACTAGCTCTAAGGTTATATGTTAGGTTCACTCAATATCATATTGTCAATATTATCGATGTGGGACATTCCAAACATCTCAGGCAAAATTTAATTATGATAATTTGTGCTTGCATTCCTGGATATAACTATAATTTTAAACAGAATAGAATTCAAATATTTAATTTTATCTAATTGATGACGGGGTAAAAATAATACCTTTCAGCCAAGTTTAAAGCTCATTAACTAAGCAAAATTATATATTTATTATATGCCAAATTACATATAAAATGTCAACTTATTTAATCAAGTTAACAATCGAGTTTAAACTTCCTTACATAGAGTATTTGACTTTTATTATCTTGTTGAGTTGTATTATTTTATTTTTTTATCTAAACTTTACATTCAACCGTACGTAATCTATATAACTTACTAAAACAAAGGACACTAAGTCCACATGTCAATCAACTAGGTATGCCACATAGGATTTTTTGTGAAATATTTACTGAAATGCCACTCCAAAAAAATTTATGAGATTACTAAATTACCACTCCTAAATAATAGAATCCTAATTACTAAATAAATATTAAAAATTTCTATCTATAAATAATTTTTATTAAAGATTTCAATTCTCGAGCCAATGGACTCATTCCTATGATTGATCAGCTAAACTGTTAAATGTAATCTCTGAAATTAATATAGATTAAAAAAATTTACAATCATGAGCTCTTTACTTTGATTCTTAGCTGGTCATGTTCAGAGTATTAGTAACTTGGTACTTGCCTACTTGGTACAGAGTGAAAAAGATGACAAGATAATAGCTTTCTGTGCTGATGATCCTGAATTCCGTCACTACACAGAGCTCAGTGATCTTGCTCCTCATCGCCTTGCTGAGATCCGTCGCTTCTTTGAGGACTGTATCCTTTACATTCATATCATCTCAGTCAAATTAAATTGGTCATAGTCAGAGGCAACAATAGGTCTTAAAAGAAAAAGCTCAAGAACTGCTTAGTATAGTCATATTAACATGAAATGTGAGATACACTTCCAATATATTGGTGATATCATAGTCAGAGGCAACAATAGGTTTAGTATAGTAGTGTCAATATGAAATATATTCAATCCATTTTTTGCAAATTATAATACTAATATAAATCATTAGAATCATCTCATTAGGCTGTCAACAATAATAAAAGCAATAGGTAATAATATGAATTAAACAAATCTTCACAAAATATATTGTAGAAAAAATAAACCAATTTCTTTATCTTCAGTTTGTTACAATATAAAAGATTTCATCAAATCTCTTTCTCAGATTCTATCAAATACATCGATCAGCTCGAGATCAGATTTATATGAAGTAGTTTAATTAACAACCAAATCTTTCAAGTTTATTTTCCAAGATATGCACATTCCATTTTTTGTATAAGTACATACGAATCAAAGCGAGCACGATCATATGCAGAGTAGCAGGCCTTTCATTGTTACTAGAGATATTGATTCTTATTTTCCAGTAAGGTAATTTCTTCTTCTCTTTGGTTTCCCTTCCATTATTAAATGTTTATGTATAATCTAAATGTATCCTAATGGTTCCCAATCTTCAATTATGCAGTTCTCATGACGAAGCAATACTATTTCTTGCAAGAATTGAAGTTGAACAACTCAATCCAATGGAAAATTCAAGTACGTGTAACTCACATGTGGCTGGTACCAATTTATGGAAGTCCCAACGAATTCTACTCAAAGGACATGATTTTAATCGATGAAAAGGTACCTTAAATTAGCTTCTCTCGATTACTAATTTAATATATTTAATAATTATGGGTTTCTTATTTTTCCCAAAATTCTACAGGGTAATAGGATTCACGCTACAATCAAGAAAGAATTGGTTCACCAATTTCATTCAATTTCTGCTGGTTCTACGTATCTTATTTCCAATTTTGGAGTATCAAAATACCTATCCAAGCTTCTATACAGCCATTTGCCATATAAGGTTGTCTTTAACAAGGCTACTTATGTCAAACAAATTGATTTACCTGGTCTTCAAATGTATGGATTCAATTTTATGAATTTCAATGAAATTCAAAACACTGGTGTCGACCCTAGATATCTCATTGGTAAGTCCAAATAGATCTAATTTTACTGATGTTTATGATTAATTTGATTATATATTAAATTATTATATTTTGAAACTTTTACATTAACACCATTTGGTTATGGTTTACTTGCAGACATTATTGGGAATTTGGTTGCTGTGGGTGCAATGGATAGCCATTATGAAAGAAGAAATATCTATTTAAGAAGTTCCAGGTTAATCCAACTTATAATGTGTTTTCAGATACCGAATTTATTTATTTTTTATAACTCTAATGAATTTCCGATTTAACTAATATACTTTTTTTTTCCCTAATTAGCAACGAAGTCCTAAAGTGTACTCTATGGAACGAATACGCTCATCAATTTGATGAGCATTCTATCCATTTTGATGCTACTGACAATATTGTTGTCCTTATTCATCTTGCTGCTATCAAAGAGTTTAGTGGTATAAATTCAATCATTTCTATAAATCAAGCAAGATTTAGTATTTAACTTTTATGTTATCTAAAATGTATGTTATCTCATGCAGGTCAACATTACATTTCCAATGCCAAAGGAGCCACAATTGTATTTGTTGATGACAGCCGACTTTCTGAAATTTTGAATTTCAAAAACATGTTAGTATTAGTCATATTACATTTAATTATACTCTATTTTTATACTTAGTAATGAATATTAATTTTTAAATATATTCTTTTCTATGTTGTTTTATAGGTTTCCTATGACAAAAGAACTCTTGGATCATCTGAACATCCCAATGGAAACAAATCAACCAACACTATCTTTGGCTGAAATTTTCTTGTCTCAAACCGATAGTAAAACAATCTCTGAGATATTGTCTACTACTGAGGTAATTCAGAAAGCATTATAAATATTTAGTTTTATCTCATCAGAAAGCATTAAATTTTAAACTTATCTATTTATCATATCTTAATTTAATTAGTCTATTTTATTTGTTGTTAGAAATGCACATGTATTACCATGGCAACTATTGAAGCTATAGACGATACATTTGGATGGTTTTACAATTCTTGCCAGACATGCAAGTCCAAAGTTGAGGTTGATGGTACTAAATACAAGTGCAAGAAATGTGTTTCAACCGTCAAATTTGTTGTTCCTAGGTATCTTTATATTTCACGATTTTCATTATTATTACTTAGTGTATACCCATAGTTATCTCTAAACATTATTATATTTTCAGATTCAAACTCCATTTGAAGGTGACAGACGATTCAGGGAGTACAGATTTCATAATGTTCGAAAAACAGGTTAAGCAGTTTGTATCCAGATCAGTTACTGCAATTCAGGATTCACTTGATAAGGTTTTTCTTTCTATGATTTTAAAAAAATATAATTATTCAGTTTTACTATAATGTGCTATCATTTATAGCCAATACATAACTACTTTAATTTGTCAATATGTTCTATGTAGGATATTGATATTAATTCCATCCCCCCTGAACTGAATGATATCTTGAACAATACCTATTTGTTTAAGATAGTCATTTCAGAATACAATTTGGGGCAGACACATAACTCAGCAGCTGGTTATACTGTCAATAACATTACCAATGATCCTGACATTATCAAGGAGTTCATAATTATGGAAGCTCAAAGACTGGTAGATTACTAATCTTTATTAGTTATTGTATATTATAGTTTTTATTGAAAAAAAAACCCTAAAAGGATGCAGTCTGTTTAATTTATTTTTATCAATAACATTTTGTTTATAGGTTGGCCTATCATCACCATGTATCCCAAACCCCAAAGAGACTGGACAAAACTTAATGGTGATCAATGATGATGAAAGCAGTGAAGACAGTGAAGACAGTGGAAATATTCGTTTCAAACGCAGGAAAATTGAAGGTGATTTTGAGTCAAATGTCAAAGCAAATGATCCAAAATCTGAAAAAGAAGGATCTCATCCCAAAGATTCTGTTTTTGTGAAACAAGAGAAGATTTAAGTTATTGTGTGCTTTTTTCAATGGATGCAGTTTGTGTTTTGATTTATCATACTTAAATTGGGTTGAACTATTTGAATTTTTTTTATATTTATGCTATCCTACAATTCAGTTTTTTAATGAGCCAATGAAAACTTCTTATCTATATAGTACCTTTTATTTATCAACTTGATCATCTAATAAGCACCTTATTATAATTTAGATTATTTTAATTTTCTAAATATTACAGACCAAACAATCTCTTCAAAGTTTTCGTGGATAAATTCATAATTATTCATAATTAGAAAATTAGCACACTACACGACTACTACACATTTCATGTCAACTGCATTTATATAGCTTACTATGATCTATTTAGCATTTTCATTTCAGCAAATAAGCATGCATATTAGTAGGTTTAGGTTCATGACAATTGAATTAACATAACTGTAAAATGATAAGAAAATTGAGCAGAGTTTATCAAATACCTGTCTCGATCAAGTGTTGGTGGCAACCCCATTCATGTAGTTTTGTACCAACAATAGGCATCTGTAACCTAAGTTCACATGATGTAGTTGTACGATTAGTTGAATGTACCAAATTGAAAGTTCACAATTAAATACACAGGGATAATAAATAAATTATTTCTATATGAACTGGAGATGATTACTAGCACAAATTTCTTTATAATACTCATTTGAGTTTCACATTTTATCAATTAGTTTGAAATGAAACAACCTATATATTCCTTGAAGACATAAAACCTATGAGCATTCACCGCACTTTGACAAACATGTATAATCATTGTAACCTCTACCCATTACATTTTTTAGTACTGAATTTTCTTTCTTTTCTGAAACCATATTAATAATATTAATTAAAGTTAATGTACATTGGTAAAACCTGAAGTTATCACTTATTTAAAAAATTATTAAGCAAATATTTACATTCATCAAGTAGATGTATTTAGCTCTGTGTGCTGCAATATATGTAATTGGGGTGACAGTGTTCGAAGAAATAAAGGAGGGAGATGTGGTTTGTAGTGATTAATGAATCTATTATAATTTGGTAGATACGGATGGCTTGTGGGGAAAGTCAGAGATTTATATGAAGTACTTTAATTAACAACCAAATCTTTCAAGTTTATTTTTAAAGATATGCACATTCCATTTTTTGTATAAGTACATACGAATCAAACTCTGGGTCATATGCATAGTAGTAAAAGGAAAATATATATGGCATACACTTGGTACTTCATAATCATCTTAACTATATTACACTTATAATAACTAATAGGCTACTATGTTTGGTGAAATCCATGGAAAAGTAAATTAATTTTGAAAAAATAAAGATTCACATCAATCTTTTGGCTATCTATTGTTATTTTGAAGTTTAAATTGATCCAATCCTATGCTAGATGTGAGCTGGCTACTACATATTTCTTATTAACCTCCATCAACTAAGCCTAATCGGATAATTAAGCCGCCTAATAGTAAGATTTAAATCAGATATTGAATGTTATTTATATCTCTATTTTCTGTTAACTTAATTAATAAAATTTTATAGTTAGGATATTCTCTACGATTTGTTAATAATGAAAATCAAATCACATAACAAATTCTGATTGTTTATCTGAAGAAAATCCTAACATACATTAATAATTCAGTTCCCTTTATCTATAAAAGGTACTTCTTCTATCGTTTTTCTAATCTCCATTTATACATCTCATATATTAGCATCAGAAGTAAGGATATGCTATCTATGTCGTCTGTTTATTTTACAACCAGTGAGTTTTGTTGATTTCAAATACTTTTCGTTTATCTTCAATTCCTTTGTATTTACACTACTCAATAACTCTTTTTTGCTACTTTTTTGTTTTGTTGTTGACAGCCATGGAACAATATCTCCAGCCCGACACCATGATTGAAGTTATAGGAACTGAACCAGATTTTATGGGATCTTTTTATGAAGCAAGAATTCTGAATATTGTTCCACACTATCACTATAATGTTGAGTATACTCATTTGTTTGATCTAGAGACAATGGTGCATTTTAGAGAAATTGTACCACAATGTAGAATCAGGCCACAACCTCCAAAATCTGTTCAAGTAGAATTTTTCTCCAGAGACAAAGTTGATGTCATAAAAGAAGATGGATGGTGGACATCTACAGTTATAAGAAGATGGGTACGACTCAATAAGTACTTGGTTCGTCTTGAACCAAGTGGTGAAACGGTTTATGTTTATCCACACATGATGAGGATTCATTATCGTTGGGTCAACAATCGTTGGATTATGAACTGAAGATTTTACTTCGGTTTAAATCACATTTATTTTCAACTTATAGTCATTATTGTTTAAATAATATTTTAATATTAGTCTCTTAGTTTTATTATTGATTATTATTTTATCCAGTATTTTTATTTAAGAGTCTTGATTCAACCATTTGTGATTAGTATAATATTTTAGTTCACTTTACTATTCTGTTTAGTTAATCGTCCCTTAAAATATAAAATCAACATTATTATTACTAATTGTGTTTATAGAGCAATCTTCTCTTATTTAACTCACCAAACTCTAACTTTGTAAAACAACCAAATACTCCCTTCCCTTATATTTGTATATTGCCATTGTTCTTTTTAGCTACGCGTATCATCAATGAAAGCTTAACAAAACGATATACCACGTACAACAAGATGGCGGCAGTAGTTGAAAAAAATTATTCCGTAATTACCTTTGTAGGCAAAGCACTACAATGTGGACTCCTATTACTGAACAAATCAAAATACTAAAAAATATTTACTATGATAAAAGGAATTAGGTCTTCCAATGCTGATCAGAATCAAAGCATATCAGTTGCACTTTTGAAATTCAGAAAGGTTGAAGGCAAATTGGAAATTATGTCATATAGATTAGTTTAATTTATGCTTATGTTTCTTCCCTTATACTTCATGTAAACCCTGACAGCTTCCTCCTTTCCAACTTAAACAAACAGAAAAGGGGTAAATTGGAAATTTAGGGATAGTACTTTTTTATTAAGTAAGGTTTGTAAGGTGCTGTTGTTAATTTTTCATGTTGGTTGTGACCAGTCATCAAAGTATTTTTCTTTTTAATCTACCGGTAAGATAAATCTTTTATGCTTATCTCCTTCGGATTGAAATTTGTTAAAAAAGATATCAATCTTCCACAAAATATTTTTCAACTAAATTATAAAGATTAGAATATTATATCATAACAATATTTTTAAGGTTTATCACGTTTATATATAGCAGGTTCTCTATCATCTCAGTTGATGATCCTTTTCTTATAAGCTTTAAAAACTCACCATTTTCTTTGCATACAAACCATGTCAAACTATCTGCTGCCTCATCAACCAGTAGTTCGACACTATCCTACCAAAGTAAGGAATTCTGTTCAATAAATTTTAAGTCAAAATATTATCTAAACTTTTACCACTTATTTTTCTTTCTTCTTACTGCAGATCTGTATGCCTGATTCAAACGAGAAGTACTTATGTCATATAGATGAGCCAAAGTTTTATGATTTCCGTATTAAAGTAAGGATCTTAAGAGTTTGGTTCAACACAACTTTCAAAAGACTGGGTCAACATTATGTCGACGACATATGTATTGTGTTACTTGATGAAATAGTAAGAAATCTATATTACATATTCAAAAGCATTATTTCCATTTCTTTAATGAGTTGCTTACTATTAGTTTTGCTTATATGTATCACAGGGACAGAGAATTGAAGCTACTGCAAAGGCACCTCACATCTCTACAAAGCGGATTTTTTGTGAAATTATATACAAGTCAGTTATTATCAAATATTACTTCACGGATTGTTCAAATTATCTATGGTAGTTTCAAATATAGAAGCAACCATAACAAAAAAAAATGAATATGATAACTCACAAAATGAGTCCATATCATCAGTTCACCATAGCATTTGGATAGAGAAAGATACTCACATTGGGTTCTCCGATTGTTTGTAGTATCACTCGATATATGTAGTCATTTGAACATGCATCGTGCATAAGTAGTGTTGGAAAAGTGGCTGTTTAGTAGGGCTGCAAGTAGAACAATTATAGAAAAGAAGTTAGATTAAGCTGCAAAATCTATTCATCAGTATCAATCACATTGATCATAAATTTAGCTTGAAAATCAAATATCTTCATCCTATACTATATATGTAAGCAAAATCTAAAGAAAACTAAATACGAAGGTTATCCAATATTTCTCATCTATTTTATTATTGTGTTACTCATATATGTTTGAAACATAATATTATTACCAAACATATACAATTAAATATGGAGGAATGAAAAATATTTATAACTTTGTATAAAAGCAATAAATTTATATTAGTAAAGTACTTAAACAATTACAATATTAATTATAGACAATTTGTCAAATTGATAGTTTAATGTATAATTTGCAATAGAGCTTTGTGCGTGTATCTATGTATATATACAGCAGATTTTATTAACTAATTTTTTAACTGCATTAATCGAGTATCTATATAGTTATCCAAATCTTCACCATATCAGGGTAAAAAATAATTAAAAAACTATCTCTACTATTTGCAATATATTCTATCGTCTCTTCTAAACAATGTTGAGATTCAATGGTACGTAGTACATGAATCATCAAAACATCGATCGTATACATTTCTCTACAAAAGTTAACCAGTTAAGTTTTTCATTATCATTACTTTCTGCATTTTTTCCTAACACTAAATTTCCTCTGTTTTTGGATTTACAGAAAATTAGTCATCTATATTGTGTCGAAAGAAACCTTCCTTGAATTCCTTATCATTGTGTTTTTTTCTCTATCAATGAATATTCTCTGACAGAAACACAACTCCAAGAATATGCTTTGACAATTACTAAACTCAATCTTTGTAGGTGAGAACAAGATGTATGCAAATCCAAAATTGAATCGAATGAAGAGAAAAATGATTATGAGAGAAAAGTCTGATAGAAACACAAATCCAAGAATTGGTAATATTCTGTTTTCCTCTTATTTTCTATACAACTTTATCTAATATACACATTAATTAATCTTTACTTTCAGGAGCATCAAACAACCAAGCTACACGCAGGACACCCTTTACAGACATTACAAATGGTTATGTTCATACATTATACATATTTGACATTCAATAAGTTTGTTTTAAAATTCGTTCCATTAGTTTATTATATCCCTAATCAATTTATTTAATCTATAGATCAAAATCATATTCCTTCCTCCTCTCAGTATCATGGATTTACTCAAAATTCTCAGCAAGGAAGCACATCTCATGCTACGAACAGAACAAGTGTTCGCCCACTTTGTTCACATTATTCTAATTATACATCGTCTACGAACAATCCTCAATTTACTCAGTCATCTTGTGGAACTACCTTCACCAACAACTTCCTTAGTAAGTAAATTGTTTATAAATCTTTTATTATCTTCCAAATATATAGCATATCACATAAATTGTTGAGCTGACTACATGATGTTTATATAGGTCGGGTTGAATATAACTATGACCATGCAGATGATGTGTTGGAAGATAATGAGAATGATGGTAATTTTTTAAGACTTCTCATTTAACATTATTTATTTTATATTAATTAGTATCAATTATATTAACTCCTAAACATTTTTTTGTAATTTCAAAGATGATGTTGATGAAGATCTCACTACAGATCCAATCTACAACGAAAAATTTATGTCAAATGTCACACCCTACAATGGTACAAAATTTTCTAATTTTTTAATTCATTACAGGTTTATTATTTTCGGCTTATTTTACATATATTCATTGTCTAACTTTGAAAGTTTTTTTTTTTAAATATTCATAGAATACTTGGATTTCGGAGATCCCACATTTGAGTGCCAATCATGTGGTGCATTCATGTGGTATGGTGAGAGACTTAACAATAGAAGAAAACAAAAGATTCCTAAATTTTCCTTGTGTTGTATGCAAGGAAAAGTAGAATTGCCTCTTCTAAAAGAATCTCCTACTTTGTTGTCTTCATTGTTATCGAACAATGATTCAAGATCACTCCATTTTAAGAAGCACATCAGAATTTACAACATGATGTTTGCTTTTACTTCAATGGGTGGTAAAGTTTGTAATGTTCAAGAAGGTTGGGGTCCATCTGCTTTTCGTATACAAGGACAGAATAATCATTTGATTGGTAGTTTGTTACCATTGGAAGGGTGTCAACCAGCTTATTGCCAAATGTATATCATTGACACTGGTGATGAAGAATCAAATCGACTCAGACCATTCAGGTATGTTAACTATTTTATTATGTATATACCATAGTTGTTGTAATAACCGAAATTTTAAAGTTCCGGTAAACTTCAATTAACCAAATCGTAAATAATAAAATAAAACGAGTTTAAATGTTATCATTTTATGTGCCTTTAAGTCACATAAAATGATGAAACCGTATAACCAAAAATTTAATTATGCAACTTAAAATAAAATAATAATAAAATAAATAATACGGAAATTAATTTCGTATTATATAAATTCCCGCACATAAGTAGCAGGCTTCGAAATTCCGTTCTAATATGAGAAGGCAAGTCGGATGTGGCCCAATACGAGGCCCAATTATTCAGCCCATCAGCCAGCTTCTAATTTAATCCTAACCCTAAATTAATTAAGATAATTTTTAACCTAATTAATTAACCTAAATAAATAAAACCTAATCCTAATCCTGCGTAAACCTATCGCTCAATCGAACGAAGCTCCGCAACGCCGCTGCGCCTTGCCGCTGAGAAGGAGAAACCGCACCACCGTCGCTTGCAACCGGAGACGCCGCACACGAGCCGCCGCTGGACCGCCGCCGCTGCGACCACCAAGGCGCCAGGTTAGCCGCCGGTTCCGTCTATCTCTTCTCCCTCCCGCACCTATTTAATTCTGGGCGTTCGAACCCACCTAATCGCCGCCACTGTGGCAGTAGCCGCACACGAGCCGGACCGCCGCCACAGTCCTCGGCTACGGTGTCCTCCGTCCGCCAGTGCGCCGCCAGTGCGCCGCCAGTGCTCGCCACAACCGCCGGACCAGCCCTACTGTCGCGGAACGAGGTAAGCGCTTCTCTTCCTCCTTCGGTTTCGCTGAGCGCAACCGCGACTAACCGTTCTCTATCCGCTGGTGATGCGAGCCAGGCACGAGCCATTCAACGGAACAGTGCAACAGGAGTATACGAGCCATACCCCAGCAGCCGCAGGAGACGCCGGAACGCTACCGTTTAGAACCCTTAACGCCGGATTTGCAGATTTCGTAAGCTTACTCCGTCCCTCTTCGTTTCCGTTGTCACCCATGTGTTGTGAACTGCTGTTGTTAAGCCTAGCATGAATAACGTAATTTAGCTGCTGAGTTTATGCAGAAATGAGTGGAAATGGCTGCTGTAAATTAATTTTATTCCTTCAGCTTTTAGGTTTCGAACAGCCCACCTTGTCGAATAATTATAAAATGTTTGGATAAAGATCCACCGTTGAATTTTGGATATGTTATAGATGGATATATGTAGTTTATCATATTAAAATTTGGTGAGAAGTGAACGGTCGGATTGAAAGTTACGAGCTCCCGAAGTTAGGTAGTTGAGCAGTTTTATTGAACTTAGAAAAATGGCTAAGTATAAGAAGTAGAGTGAGGAACCGACTTTGGGAATTATTATAAAAAGATCGGCTGAACAGTTTAGTGAAATTCTTTCTTCTAAGGCTAGTTAGAACCTCATAGATTATCTAGATAATAAATTCGGGAATTTTATAAGCCATTAAGAATTTTATTTTTAGAGCCGAAGTTAAACCTTTTTCGGTTCTTCCGGGAAATTTAAACATAAGAAAAATGCCCGTTTCGCACCTAATAAAATTCTAAGAGTTAGGATACATTTTAGAACTTCAAATAGGAGTTTGGACACGAATTTTAGGGTCTTCGAGAAAATCGGAATGAAGGGTAAAATGGTCATTTTACCCTACAACTAACAATGTAGATAATACGTCTTCATAATTATTTAATCTCAGAAGTCTTAGACTTCTATCTACGTGAAAGTGTGCTAATACACTTATCGCCTTTAACAGGCAACTGAGTGAGTACAGTTACAGAGCAAGTGATTACTAAGGAGTCGAGCATTATAACAGGTAAGTCCTTTGGGCTTACTTAGCTGACTGCTAAATATGAGTACATTGATGATGGTGGTGTGTGATTGACATGTTAGAGAGATAGGTTGTGATATATAAATACCGACCTGCATTTTGGCCTAAGAGTAACGGGCGGTGGCATTCCGCTCAGTAGCTCGCCGGGCGCTGGGGGTTTCTTTCGGGACTAGTCCACACATGGTTTGTAGTGACGCTACCAAAGGAAGTCAGCTATACCTACACCAGTTGGATAAGGAACGGAGGCGAGAACTAAAAATAGTTCTCGTGCCACAACTTAAATTGAATAATGTGAACCACTTAAAGAACAGATAATAATTTGTTGAGTGCCAGCATGTTGTTTGTTTAATTTTTGTTTCTGGTTGTGTTTGTGCTGTTGTCATTTACTTATATTTGGTTAGTTAGCTAACGGTTGATATATTGTTTAGATTTGACACAGGTTAGAGCAGATGCCGAGTGATCCAGATGGTAGTGGTCAGCCGGGGTGTCGTACTTTAGGATTTTGGCAGTTTTTGCTTTTGTGGGTTTCTGTTGAACTTTGTTTCCTTCCGCACTTTGAGATATTGCTTTTCCGGCTGTAGTTGATCTGGTCACATTCATGCATTGATAAAAACTATTTTATGATTTTTAGCTTTTCCTTATCGGTGCCTTGTTGTAAGATCATGTTAAGTTGTTGTCAAACTAAGGTCGGGACCCACTGTGCGGTCCTAACCAGTAACTCCCTAAGTTGTAAAATTTGGGGTGTTACAACATGGTATCAGAGCTCTAGGTTGGCAACAATGGCACTTGCATCTTCTAAAAAGGTCGTATAAGTAAATAAACAGAACCCGAAAGGGGTCTGAGTTTTCCAACGAAAAATTTTGGTTTTAAATGCATATCGAGTCGGGTTGGGATAGAAAGTACGGACGACCACCACTACCTCTGCGGATCTCGGTAATCTTAGAATATTTATGGACTTGTAATGCTATGATAGATTAGCTAGTTATAACTATAGTGATTACTGTTCGTGCAGATGGCACGTACTAGGGCTACACAAGTGACTGGCCGAGGTAGGGGTCGTCCCCCCCTTCCCCCAGTCAGGCAGGATAGAGCTGATAGCACCCCTACTGGCAGAGGGCGTGGACGTGTGGGTAGACCTCCACTAGGGAGAGGTCGAGGACGAGTCCCTCGAGAGGGCACACCTGCAGCAGACGTACCAGAGGTTGCTGTAGAGGAGGTAGCTGAGAGTGTAGGCCCCGAGGTCAGGCCTGTGCCCGCCGCTAGGTCTGGAGCACAGGGAGCTCGTTCTACTGAGTCGGGACGTGTCTCTATTGGAGCATCGGAGTATAGAGAGTTCAGAGCCTATGTTGAGCGCAGGGAAGAAGCTGCTAGAGTGGAGAGGCTTACTCAGGTACCATCAGTGGAGCCGGCTAGGTCAGCTCAGGTGACACAGGGAGTGTCTCAGGTGCCGG
>BSUD01000007.1:11822858-11841340 GCA_033239045.1 Fagopyrum esculentum
CCCTCATTCAGCGGAGAGATAGGGCTAGAGGTGGAGCACTGGATAGGGAAGATTGAGACTGCTTTGGAGGCCATACGTTGCCCCGTGGACCGACAGGTGGATTTGATACAGACCTGCTTCACAGATGATGCTCATTCATGGTGGCGTACCATTCGCAGCCGAGTCACCAGCTGGGAGCAGATGAAGACCATTGTCAGAGACAGGTACTGCCCAGTTTCGCTGAGGAGGGAGAGATTCCAGGATTTCATTGAGGCGGGATTCGAGGATATCCCGATTGCTGCAGCCATTAAGAAGTTTCAGAAGGAGTTGACTTTGCTTGGACCATCTGCACCTCCAGAAGAGCAGCATGTTTATCTTTTCTCCAGGAGGTTGAGAGAGAGTACCCGATCCTACCTGGCTGGATTCCGCTGTGAGACCTTGTCTGATTATCAGGATAGGGCTTCTGCTTATGAGAGAGATAGGCCAGCTTCTAGGAAAGCAGCACAGTCTGGTGGGCCGGATAAGCGGCAGAGGACAGGACATGCTGGTAGCAGTGGGGCAGTAGCAGGCCATAGTAGAGGACAGACTCAGGGGAGGTCCAGCTATCACTCTACAGTCCGGACACCCAGTGGAGATCGACAGTGCTTTAACTGTGGTGGCCGTGATCACATTAAGCCAGACTGCCCGAAACCACTGGTCACTTGCTTTACTTGTGGGAAGCCGGGACACAGGGCTACCTTCTGCCGTCAGGGCAAGGCTTCTTCTCAGCAGGGATCTTCGCCTGCAGGTGCTGAGAAGAGTGTGCAGAGACCCCCTCAGTACCGAGCTCCGAGCCAACAGCAGCAGCAGTACCGGGCTCCAGGACATCCTGCTTCATACAGTGCTGCACCGGAGTCAGGTCGTGGCAGAGGACGTGGTAGTACCACTGATACTAGAGGAGGACCATCACGAGTGTTTGAGCTGAGGAGCACTGAGCAGCCTGCAGCACCTCCGACCACAGGTACCATTTGGATCCATGACTTACCTGTGCGTGTTTTATTTGATACGGGTGCCACACACTCCTTTATATCAGATGCATGTGTAGATAGGTTGTCCTTAGCTACAGTAGAGGGTGTACCTTTCGTGGTTGGGTTACCAGATGGGGGTAAGGTTAGGGGATCTCGAGAGATTTTTGATTGCCCTATTCACCTGGGAGGCCGGATTTGGTTAGTAGATTTTCTAGTCATGCCCCTAGCACATGAGGACGTGATACTAGGGATTGATTGGATGACTAGACATGGAGCCGTCCTGGATATTGGTAGGAGGACTGTGACTGTTGCCACGGAGGAGGGCCACAGAGTTATATTCCGAGGTTGGGATCTCGGAAAGTCCGGCACAGTCATCAGTGCAGTGAGGGCAGCCAGATTGATAGCACAGGGTTGCGAGGCCTTCTGGTGTTATGCCATGAAGGAGCGCAAGAGCCTGACAGTAGAGGAGATACCAGTCGCATGTGAGTTTGCAGAGGTCTTCAGGGACGACTTACCAGGGCTACCCCCACAGAGGAGTGTGGATTTTAGCATCGAGTTAGAGCCGGGCACGAGACCGATCTCGAAGGCCCCGTACCGCATGGCACCGATAGAGCTGCTTGAGCTGAAGAAGCAGTTAGAGGAGTTAGCAGAGAAGGGCTTCATACGCCCTAGTGTTTCTCCCTGGGGCGCACCAGTGCTGTTTGTGAGGAAGAAGGATGGATCGATGAGACTGTGTATCGACTACAGAGAGTTGAACAAGGTCACCATCAAGAATAAGTATCCATTGCCTCGCATAGATGATCTGTTGGACCAGCTGCACGGAGCATCAGTGTTCTCGAGGATAGATTTGAGATCGGGGTATCACCAGCTGAGGGTGAGAGACCAGGACATACCTAAGACGGCATTCCGGACTAGGTATGGTCATTATGAGTTCGTAGTGATGCCATTCGGGCTCACTAATGCGCCAGCAGTATTCATGGAGTTGATGAATGGAATTTTCATCGACTTCCTAGACCAGTTTGTAGTGGTCTTCATCGACGACATTCTAGTTTACTCTAGAAGTCGAGAGGAGCATGCCGGACACTTGAGGACAGTGCTGCAGATTCTACAGGATAGTCAGCTATATGCTAAACTATCCAAGTGTGAGTTCTGGATGTCAGAGGTGGCATTCCTTGGCCATGTAGTGACTGCCGAGGGGATTAAGGTCGACCCGGCGAAGATTGAGTCAGTGTCTTCTTGGCAACCTCCGAAGAATGTGAAGGAGGTTCGCAGTTTCCTTGGATTGGCAGGGTATTACCGTCGGTTTGTGGAAGGGTTTTCCCTGATCGCCCGACCACTCACTTCCCTCCTAAGGAAGACTACTCGGTTCGTTTGGTCTGAGCCGTGTCAGCAGAGTTTTGATGAGCTGAAGAAGAGATTGACGTCTGCTCCGGTCTTAGCACAGCCTGAGGGTACAGAGGACTTCGTAGTGTACAGTGATGCATCTAAGCTGGGCTTGGGATGTGTCTTGATGCAGAGGGGTAAGGTTATAGCATATGCGTCTCGACAGCTGAAGACGTATGAAGAGAACTACCCCACTCATGACCTAGAGTTAGCAGCAGTAGTGCACGCTCTTAAGATCTGGCGTCACTATCTCTATGGAGCGACCTGTCAGATCTTCACAGACCATAAGAGTCTGAAGTACATATTCACTCAGCGGGAGTTGAATAACCGCCAGAGGCGGTGGCTAGAGTTGATCAAGGATTTTGACCTTGAGATTCTTTACCACCCTGGAAAGGCGAATGTAGTTGCCGACGCTCTGAGTCGGAAGACGCCTCAGGAGAAGGCGATAGCCCGGTTGACAGTACAGCCACAGCTGCAGAGAGACTTAGCTTGGTTAGAGATTGAGATCCAGTTCCCGGATACAGCTCACCAGTTAGCCACCATAGAGTTACTCCCTGACCTGTTGGGTGAGATCCGACAGAAACAGGAGGCCTGTCCGATGTTGACCCGGATCCGAGACCGGATGGCACGAGATGAGGCACCTCAGTTCACTATTGGTGCCGATGGAGTGATGAGACGACAGGACCGTGTTTGTGTGCCATCAGACCGTGAGTTGAGGCAGAGGATACTAGGGGAGGCTCATACTACCCCTTACTCCGTACATCCAGGAGCGAGTAAGATGTATAGGGACTTGAGACGTTCCTTCTGGTGGGGTGGTTTGAAGCCTGATGTGGCCCGTTATGTAGCTCAGTGTGCGACCTGTCAGCAGGTCAAGATTGAGCACCGTAGATCCGGAGGAGAGCTACACCCACTGCCAGTACCACACTGGAAGTGGGAAGACATTTCGATGGATTTCGTCACTGGATTGAGGCTCAGCAGAGGCTTTGATGCCATTTGGGTGGTAGTGGACCGTCTGACGAAGACCGCACGTTTCATTCCGATTAAGGAGACGTGGCCGGTAAGTCGTCTAGCAGAGGAGTTCACCAGACATATTGTGAGACTCCATGGAGTACCGAGGACTATCGTATCCGACAGGGATGGACGTTTTACCTCGAGGTTCTGGCAGCAGGTACATACCGCTCTGGGTACGAGTCTTCACTTTACCACTGCCTACCACCCACAGACAGACGGTCAGTCAGAGAGGACCATCCAGACCCTGGAGGACATGTTACGGGCATGTGTGCTAGATTGGGGACAGGTATGGCCAGATCACCTCCCACTAGTAGAGTTTTCATATAATAACAGCTGGCATGCGTCTATTGGGATGGCCCCTTATGAGGCTTTGTACGGCCGGAGATGTCGTACACCGCTATGTTGGGATGAGCCTAGCAAGGCTGATGGAGTAGTACCAGATCAGATACAGGACGACATCGCCCGGATTGCCTTAGTCCGGGAGAGGATGTTAGCAGCTCAGAGTCGTCAGAAGTCCTACGCCGATAAGAGGCGTCGACCTTTGGAGTTTAGAGTAGGTGCACAGGTGTGGTTGAGAGTGTCACCTACGAGGGGAGTTAGGCGTTTCGGCATTAAGGGGAAGCTGAGTCCCCGGTATGTCGGACCATTTGAGATCGTAGAGAGAGTTGGAGAGGTTGCCTACCGACTAGCACTACCACCGAGACTGGAGGGAGTACACCCAGTTTTTCATGTATCTCAGCTGCGAGAGTACATTCCGGATCCGAGACACGTCATCAGCCATGAGGATCTGATAGTGGAGCCTGACCATACGTTTGTAGAGTACCCCGTAGCTGTCTTGGAACGCAGTACCAGACGTCTGCGATCCAAGGAGATACCTATGATGAGGATCCAGTGGTCTAGGAGAGGAGCTGATGAGGCCACTTGGGAGACTGAGGAGAGTGTTAGACGTAACTACCCCGAGTTCTTTGCGGGGTTAGGGGTTACTCTTGTTTGACGAGTTAGTACTCGGATGTTGTGTTGTTTGACCTTTCAGGTTTTCATGACGTTTTGAGTGTTTCTGTTTCTCTTCTGTGATACTTGTTTGTTGCTGTCTGAGTAACTGCGTGGTAGAAAACAAAGGTGTTGAGAAAACTAAAATATACCAAAAATTTAAGTTTCGGGACGAAACTTCTTTTAAGGGGGCACTGATGTAATAACCGAAATTTTAAAGTTCCGGTAAACTTCAATTAACCAAATCGTAAATAATAAAATAAAACGAGTTTAAATGTTATCATTTTATGTGCCTTTAAGTCACATAAAATGATGAAACCGTATAACCAAAAATTTAATTATGCAACTTAAAATAAAATAATAATAAAATAAATAATACGGAAATTAATTTCGTATTATATAAATTCCCGCACATAAGTAGCAGGCTTCGAAATTCCGTTCTAATATGAGAAGGCAAGTCGGATGTGGCCCAATACGAGGCCCAATTATTCAGCCCATCAGCCAGCTTCTAATTTAATCCTAACCCTAAATTAATTAAGATAATTTTTAACCTAATTAATTAACCTAAATAAATAAAACCTAATCCTAATCCTGCGTAAACCTATCGCTCAATCGAACGAAGCTCCGCAACGCCGCTGCGCCTTGCCGCTGAGAAGGAGAAACCGCACCACCGTCGCTTGCAACCGGAGACGCCGCACACGAGCCGCCGCTGGACCGCCGCCGCTGCGACCACCAAGGCGCCAGGTTAGCCGCCGGTTCCGTCTATCTCTTCTCCCTCCCGCACCTATTTAATTCTGGGCGTTCGAACCCACCTAATCGCCGCCACTGTGGCAGTAGCCGCACACGAGCCGGACCGCCGCCACAGTCCTCGGCTACGGTGTCCTCCGTCCGCCAGTGCGCCGCCAGTGCGCCGCCAGTGCTCGCCACAACCGCCGGACCAGCCCTACTGTCGCGGAACGAGGTAAGCGCTTCTCTTCCTCCTTCGGTTTCGCTGAGCGCAACCGCGACTAACCGTTCTCTATCCGCTGGTGATGCGAGCCAGGCACGAGCCATTCAACGGAACAGTGCAACAGGAGTATACGAGCCATACCCCAGCAGCCGCAGGAGACGCCGGAACGCTACCGTTTAGAACCCTTAACGCCGGATTTGCAGATTTCGTAAGCTTACTCCGTCCCTCTTCGTTTCCGTTGTCACCCATGTGTTGTGAACTGCTGTTGTTAAGCCTAGCATGAATAACGTAATTTAGCTGCTGAGTTTATGCAGAAATGAGTGGAAATGGCTGCTGTAAATTAATTTTATTCCTTCAGCTTTTAGGTTTCGAACAGCCCACCTTGTCGAATAATTATAAAATGTTTGGATAAAGATCCACCGTTGAATTTTGGATATGTTATAGATGGATATATGTAGTTTATCATATTAAAATTTGGTGAGAAGTGAACGGTCGGATTGAAAGTTACGAGCTCCCGAAGTTAGGTAGTTGAGCAGTTTTATTGAACTTAGAAAAATGGCTAAGTATAAGAAGTAGAGTGAGGAACCGACTTTGGGAATTATTATAAAAAGATCGGCTGAACAGTTTAGTGAAATTCTTTCTTCTAAGGCTAGTTAGAACCTCATAGATTATCTAGATAATAAATTCGGGAATTTTATAAGCCATTAAGAATTTTATTTTTAGAGCCGAAGTTAAACCTTTTTCGGTTCTTCCGGGAAATTTAAACATAAGAAAAATGCCCGTTTCGCACCTAATAAAATTCTAAGAGTTAGGATACATTTTAGAACTTCAAATAGGAGTTTGGACACGAATTTTAGGGTCTTCGAGAAAATCGGAATGAAGGGTAAAATGGTCATTTTACCCTACAACTAACAATGTAGATAATACGTCTTCATAATTATTTAATCTCAGAAGTCTTAGACTTCTATCTACGTGAAAGTGTGCTAATACACTTATCGCCTTTAACAGGCAACTGAGTGAGTACAGTTACAGAGCAAGTGATTACTAAGGAGTCGAGCATTATAACAGGTAAGTCCTTTGGGCTTACTTAGCTGACTGCTAAATATGAGTACATTGATGATGGTGGTGTGTGATTGACATGTTAGAGAGATAGGTTGTGATATATAAATACCGACCTGCATTTTGGCCTAAGAGTAACGGGCGGTGGCATTCCGCTCAGTAGCTCGCCGGGCGCTGGGGGTTTCTTTCGGGACTAGTCCACACATGGTTTGTAGTGACGCTACCAAAGGAAGTCAGCTATACCTACACCAGTTGGATAAGGAACGGAGGCGAGAACTAAAAATAGTTCTCGTGCCACAACTTAAATTGAATAATGTGAACCACTTAAAGAACAGATAATAATTTGTTGAGTGCCAGCATGTTGTTTGTTTAATTTTTGTTTCTGTTTGTGTTTGTGCTGTTGTCATTTACTTATATTTGGTTAGTTAGCTAACGGTTGATATATTGTTTAGATTTGACACAGGTTAGAGCAGATGCCGAGTGATCCAGATGGTAGTGGTCAGCCGGGGTGTCGTACTTTAGGATTTTGGCAGTTTTTGCTTTTGTGGGTTTCTGTTGAACTTTGTTTCCTTCCGCACTTTGAGATATTGCTTTTCCGGCTGTAGTTGATCTGGTCACATTCATGCATTGATAAAAACTATTTTATGATTTTTAGCTTTTCCTTATCGGTGCCTTGTTGTAAGATCATGTTAAGTTGTTGTCAAACTAAGGTCGGGACCCACTGTGCGGTCCTAACCAGTAACTCCCTAAGTTGTAAAATTTGGGGTGTTACAGTTGTAGATAAAAGTATATTTATAATATGAACACATCATATTATAAATGAATCCATTATTCTAATTATAATATTTTTTGCAGTAAAACGGGAAATTTTGATCGATCATTAGTTTCAGATTTGAAAGTCATGATTGATCAATACAATCCCCTTGCAAAAGTTTTCCGAATTGCTAAAGATCAGTTAAAAGCAAATCCAAATTCAGATTTGAAAATAACATTGAAAGCTACAAGAGAAACTGATGCTAGAAGATACAATCTTCCTACAACGTCAGAAGTAGCCGCTATATTAGTTGGTGACCAAGAAAGTACGATGAATCCTCGGGATATTGTATTAGAGAAGCATGATGGAAAATTGTACAGGATTACTGAGTTACATCCCTCATTCCTCGCACTTCAATATCCACTCTTATTTCCCTATGGTGAAGATGGTTACAGGACTGATATTATGCTAAGAGATGATGAGAATGGTAATCCAAGGAAAAGGGTTCGTTTGAGCTTGCGTGAGTTTGCATCGTTTCGAGTGCAAGATAGGAAAGGAGAAGCGCAATCTCTGCTACTATCAAGGAGATTGTTCCAACAATTTATTGTTGATATGTATACCATGATAGAGTCTCAAAGGCTAAACTATTTGAGGAACAACCAAACTAAGCTGAGATCTGACCTATACAGTAATTTGACTGATGCAGTAGGTCGTGGAAATACTCAGGGGTCTTCCAATGGTAAAAAAATGGTTTTACCTTCTACGTTTACAGGTGGTGTAAGATATATGATTCAGAATTACCAAGATGCAATGGCAATATGCAAAACTCTTGGTTATCCAGATCTATTTATTACTTTCACCTGTAACTCTAAATGGCCTGAAATTGTCAGATATGTTCAAAAAAAGGGCCTTCAACCAGAAGATCGACCTGATATTATTAGTCGTGTTTTTAAAATGAAGTTGGATGAAATGATCCATGACATCAAGGTCAACAACATTTTCGGTAGAGTTGTGTCTGGTATGTTAATATAATATTTTATTTTATAATTTGGTTGTTTTGTTGATATTTACTCATTTATAATATTTTTATTATATATTCCTACACTAATCTAATTACTAATTTCCCAGTCATATATACTATTGAATTCCAAAAGAGGGGACTTCCGCATGCTCACATCCTTGTCTTTCTTCATCGTGACAACAAATGTAAGACCGCAGAGGATATCGACCGTATTATTTGTGCAGAACTTCCAGATGAAGTTAGTCAACCTAAGTTACATGAAGTTGTGAGCCAATTTATGATTCACGGACCATGTGGAAACATGAATCCAAAATGTGCTTGTATGAAAGGATCAAAGTGCAGCAAGTATTTCCCTATGAAATTTAACAATGACACAGTCATTGCTGAAGATGGTTTCCCACATTACAGAAGAAGAATGGATGGAAAGTCTGTGAAGAAAGGTGGTTTTGATCTAGACAATCGGTTTGTAGTTCCTCATAACCCGTATCTTCTTCTCAGATATAATGCTCATATAAATGTTGAATGGTGTAATCAATCTGAATCGATCAAGTATTTGTTCAAGTATATCAATAAGGGAAGTGATCGAGTATCAGTTGTTATTGATGATGGAAATTCAACTAATGGACATGACAAGGCCAGAAATGAGATAAATGACTACGAGAACTGCCGATATATATCAGCAAGTGAAGCATCATGGCGTGTGTTTAAATTTGGTATTCATTACCGTTTTCCTTCTGTGATGAGATTGAGTTTTCACCTTCCGAATGAGCAAAACGTTGTCTATGACGAAGACGACCATATAGAGGCATTGATCAACAAGGATAAATCTAAAAACTCTATGTTTTTAGCTTGGATGGAAACGAACAAGAAAAATCCAAATGCTAGAGATTATACATATGCGGATTTCCCATCCAAATATGTTTGGAAGAAGCCAAATAAAAAGTGGTCTGAAAGAAAGGTACGCAGAAATTGCAAAGTAGTTGAGTCAACGACAGTAGGAAGAATTTACTATGTAAATCCAGGTGGAGGAGAAAGGTACTACTTGAGAATTCTGTTAAACCATGTCAAAGGTGCAACTTGCTTTGAAGATATACGCACTATCGATGGTAAGGTTTACCCAACATTCAGAGAAGCATGTTATGCTTTAGGACTTCTAGAGGATGAAACTGAATACGTAGATGGCATAAGAGAAGCAAGTCAGTGGGGAACAGCGTGCTTCCTAAGGAAACTGTTTGTCATGTTATTGTTATCAGGAAGTATGTCTAGACCATTTTTTGTATGGACAGAAACATGGAAATTGTTATCGGATGATATACTTGCTTCTGAAAGGAGGAAACATTGTAATAAGGGTGAGTTAATTTCATACATTTCATTAAACTTTTTAAAAAAATATACTTATAATTGTATACAACTAATTGGATTTTTTTAATGTTTTTCATACAGATTTATATCTCCCTGATGATATTTTGCAACAGTACGCCCTTGCTGAATTAGAGAAATTAATGCAGAAAAACAGTGCTACCTTAAAGAGTTATCCATTGATGCCATTGCCAGATGAAGCTTTGTTAGCAAAACATCAAAACAAGCTCATTGAAGATGAGCTTAATTATGATAGATCAGAATTATCAATTCAGCATGAATCCTTAATCCAAAGATTTACTGATGAACAAAGAGGAGTTTATAATGAGATTATAGATTCTGTCACAAGAGATAAAGGTGGTGTTTTCTTCTTATATGGTTATGGGGGAACAGGAAAGACATTTATTTGGAGAGCATTATCTGCTGGGTTAAGATCAAAGGGGGACATTGTCATCACAGTTGCATCCAGCGGCAATGCAGCTTTACTGCTTCCAGGTGGTAGAACTGCACATTCGAGGTTTGCTATACCTATTAATGTTGATGAGAATTCTGTTTGCAATATCAGGGCAGGAACAGATTTGGCTGAGTTGTTGGCTATGACTAAGTTAATAATATGGGATGAAGCTCCTATGGTCAACAAGTATTGCTTTGAAGCCTTAGATAAAAGCCTTAGAGATGTTATGCGTTGTTATTCTCCGTCTAAGTCTGATCTACCTTTTGGAGGTAAAGTTATTGTGTTTGGTGGTGATTTTAGGCAGATTTTACCTGTGGTTCCAGGTGGTACCAGAGAAGAGATTTTGTTTGCCTCAATAAATGCTTCTTATTTGTGGAAATATTGTAAGGTTCTTAAGCTCACAAAAAATATGAGGATATTGCCCGGCTGTAATGAACTAGAAGCTGAAAGAACTAAGGAATTTTCAGAATGGATTCTAAGGATTGGGGATGGAGAAGAAGGTAGTGTTGTCAACTTTGATTCAATCGTGGATATTCCTTCAGATTTATTAGTCAAAGATGTAGATGATCCACTAAGTTCTATTATTCACTCTACCTACCCCATGTTGTCTACTGGTCTACCTCCACCAAGCTACTTTCAAAATAGGGCAATTCTAGCACCAACTAATGATATTGTTGACAAGGTTAATGCTCATATTTTGGCTTCTATACCAGGAGAGGAAACTGTGTACTTCAGTTCTGACACTATTTGTCCAACAGAAGGTGGCTCATCATTTGATGAATCAATATTTTCACTAGACTTTCTAAACGGCATCAAATGTTCTGGATTTCCAAACCATGTTCTGACTTTGAAAGTAGGTGTTCCTGTTATGCTAATGCGCAATATTGATCAATCTGCCGGACTGTGTAATGGGACTAGATTGATAGTCACTAAACTTGGTCAACATATTATTGAGGCAGATATCATCACCGGCATTAGTATTGGTCAAAAAGTGTTTATTCCACGCACTCTCCTCTCCCCTTCAGATGCTAAATTCCCTTTTAAATTTCAAAGGAGGCAATTTCCCTTAATGGTATGTTTTGCAATGACCATCAATAAAAGCCAAGGGCAATCTCTATCGAATGTTGGTTTATACCTACCAAGACCAGTTTTTAGTCATGGACAACTTTATGTTGCAATTTCTAGAGTGACAAGTAGAGATGGTTTGAAGATTTTGATATGTGATGATAAAGGTGAAGTCCAAGAAACTACAACAAATGTAGTATACAGAGAGGTTTTCAAGAATGTCAATTAAGGTATTCCAAAACCTTTAAAATATTTCTTTATATATATTAATTTTATTTTAAATTTATACTTATATACATTGTACAACTCACTAAATTAATTTACTACTTATTATACTCTATTGTAAGTATTTCATCCTTACAGTTAATTAGTTTTCATAATATTTATAGAGAATATAAGTAAGACATATTAATTTTTTGTATAATGTGCAAAGTTGTACACAGATTCATTCAAGAAAGGTGAATACTGTTCTTTCAACCTTTTAGATTTTTTAAAAACTTCTATATGTATACTCTAGAAGTTAGTGTATATATTTCTTAAAACTAAGATATATATATACGTTTTTTCAGATTTTATGAATCCGGCATTGGGTTCTTTTAAAGGACAAGATGTAATATTTTTTTTTACTCGATACAGTACTATATTTATGCTAAGTTTATGTAAAATGCACATAATCAAGTTATATGTAAATTAAACAATATAATATTAAACTATTATGTCAGTCAGAATTTCAAGTTACACAGTAATAGGGTTATAGGTAGGTTATACTTCTATTTGTTTAAATAAGTTATATTAATGTATCATTACTTGAGTGAATACGAGGTATTTTCAATGTATAATATTATATTAATTGATTACATGACTTATCCTAACATAATCTTTGAATATATCAGTTTGGATACGTTATGATATCATTAACTTTTTCTATGAAATATCATAATCCTATATGGTTTTCCTCATAAAATTTTCTATTACAACTTTGGTAGCCCTTTACAATTCACTAATCACCATGTTTATAAACGATGCAGTTATGTTACCTTGTGGTGCCTACATGATGATTGCTTGTCTGATCTCCAATTGTAGTGTTTGCAATTGGTCACTGATTTCCTTATCAGTCACACCCATTCTACAATGCAATGCTTGCACTTCCTGAAATGAAGAGGGGAAATATTATGTATTTACATTCAGTTGTATAGAATACTATTGGATCTTTTATAAATGATGCAGTTAAGTTATTTTGTGCCTATTTATTTCGATTTATCTTTACTATTATGGTGAAAATAAATTGGCTTTAGTCTAACTTAATTAAATAATACGAAAATCAACACTATTGTTACAGTTTTTGAAACAAATAAAGATTGATCTGTTATACAACTAATAAGTGTTAGATAGTAGATGTTTTATAAATGAGGGTTATTTTATAAAAAAAAAGTGTCATATTTGGTTCACATTATGACTTTGTGTACATAAATATGACATTTAATACACTAAGGTTAAAAGACAACTTAAAGTCACATGCTAAATAGTAAGATGCTTTGATTGATAGGTCCAAAAAATTTACTTCCTTTCATTATTACAATTTGCAGAAAAATATAATATTTAATTCAATTATGGAAACAAACAAAATTGAATCACATGTTGAACTGATATTACATTCAAATTTAAAAGAAAATATATATACATTTAATGAGTTCACGTGACCCCAAAAATGGATTTACATTGGCTAGACTTAATAAAATATTATATATAATTCATCTAGGGAAAAAACCAAAATTCACTCACATGATGAACAAGTAATAAATAAATAAATATATATATATATATATATATATAAATAATCACAAGTTGAATAGTATAAAGCATAGATTTTTATATATTTTTTTTATTAATGATGTTCTATGATAGAAAAAAAAACTCTATAAATTCCAACATGATAGATAGTTGTTTTCATTCAGCCAAAAAACCCATACACAGAAAGTCATGTATCGTCCAGATCATACTGAGCTCCCTCCAAATTTTTCATGGGATAAGGAAAAGTTCATTGTTTTGTTGCAATTATGTGCTCATTGCAACGAAACAAAAAACTTTCCTCGTGGTGAATACGATTGGAAGGAAATTTCAACTCAATTTCACAGTAGAACCGGTTTCATGCTAAGTGAAAACAAGCTTCACAATAAGCTTCTTGCATTGAGAGCTGATCTAAGAAGGTGGAGGAACATTGTGCATTCATCTAAGTCTACTCCTGATCCTATTACAGGAGAAATAAAGGTCCCCGATGCTTGGTATGATGAAAATGTCAAGGTAAGTAAGTTAGTAATTTATATGTTTATTCAATTCTTAAACTATATTACCTAATCTGTTGTATGTTTACCTCTTTTTATGTAGAAAAATTTCTTCTGGGCCCCCTATCGTAAGAACCCAATGGACAAGGATGTTCAATATTGGTGTGAAAGAGTGTTCTACTTCTCTCGGGGATCTACATCTTAATGGTGTATTTAGATTATCTTTATGATGTTGTTGTTGTACTACGTTTTATGTCACTACTGATCAAGCAGGTAATGTTTTTTAATTTTCAGTTTATGTATCTTTTATGAAATGTATTGTGTACCAAATAAGAGTTGTATGGTGTGTTTCTTGCTGTCATATAATTATCTTTCAACCATATGTTTTAATATATCGCTTTCAATTTAGTAAGAGTTATTCACATTTTAATTGATGTAATTAGGTTAAGTAAAAGAAAAGCAAACAGAGTAGATAGCAAACATGATAAAGAATTTATCTATATGATTGATCCTATAAGATAGAATATAAAAAAATGACATGTTGATCTTACAAAGGCAAATCAACAACAACAACAACAACAGTGGCGACAATGTACATTTAAGCATTCTCACATCATCTATTCCAAATTTAAAGATTTTGCATTCACTGTAAATCTCTATGTAAACTGTGTGTATTGGTAGGCTATTTCAAGAAGCTAACCAGGGCACAAAGAAAGCATGAAACTAAGTTCTATCATTCATTAGGACAATTTAAACCAATAAAAAGTGTTATTCGTCTAAATTATTGCATATATCTTAACATGAGACAATATTATACAGCTAGCAAACACATTTCATTCATAAGAAACCTAGAGAAATAAACATTGCCTCTAACAAGAGAAAATAACATTGAATTTACATTCTATCAGATTGAATGCTTTCCACAGCTTTCGACTATTCTTTAAAAATGTGTATTGTGTATTACAGAAAAAAAATTTACAATTTGTATTGGAAATGACCTAATACAGAATTGAATCAGTAAAGAAACCTCACCTTTGACTGTAGAAAGAAAATCGAAGTTCCATTAGAGCAGCATGAATGTGATCCGCTGAATTGAAGTATCTATAAAAAAAAAGATCCAAAGACTTGAGTATTACATGAATAATTGATCAAATTTCAGTAGAAAATAACCTAATCAATAAATGAATCATAGAAAGAAACCTTAACTTTTAATGAAGAAAAACAGAAATCGAAGGAGAAGGTCTTTTAATCCTCTTGAAAGCTCTACCCATATTCGAAATACCTGAGAAGTATTTTGTCCATCGATTCTATGAAGGAAACAGTATTAATCGAAGAAGGTGTAAATTATCGAAGAAGAATCGATTGCTTACCTTTCTCATTTCCTAATTGCTGCTGAGGGTAGGGTTGTCTGCTTGCCAATGACGGCTTCAAGACAACAAAATGGCTCCTTCTTCTTGCAAAATTTTGATGGTAATATTTTTTAAATTATTGAAAGCCCAATTGTTGTTTATACATATAATAGGCCCAACAAGCATAAACATTAAAGTTGAATAAATTGTTGATAAGCCCAAGCTATAGTTATCCACTATCTTATTTAATTTTTGTAATCTCTTTTGTTTAATATTACATAAATAAAACTTTAAATTTTTATTAAAAAATTTTGTAAAAGTTAATTAAAAAATATAGTATTATTTATAAATAATAAAAATATGTTCATTTTAAAAAAAAGTTTATTTAACATTATATGTAATTATAATCATAGTTTCATGAGGAACTATAATTATTTGTATTAATAGTAATTCCTATAAAGGGTAAATTAATTTATATATATTTTCAAAAAATTATAGTTTGGTTCTTTTAATTATAAAAAACATATTTATATGTTTTTTCATTATTAATATTTTTGAGTTATTAGTTATTGTGTATATTTTGTCATTAGTTATAAGTTATTCATCAGAAAAATTGACATTACTATTTTTTAAAATGTATTAATAACAACATTATTACGTATATTATTATTTATATAAGCATAGTTAATTATAAAGATATTTGATTTTATATTAAATAATAACAAAACAAAAACACATGTATGTCACAAAAAAAAATCTATATTAACCCTTACAACGCAATTATATATATATATATATATATATATATATATATATATATAGTTTATTAAATAAAACAAATGAAATCAAACATGTGCATATCTGGCAAAATATTTATATTAATAGTTGATTAACTATACTACAGTTATTAGATACATTATTAATTATTTGAAAAATATATTAACCAAACCCGTGCATGGCACGGGCAATGAACTAGTCTTATATGAACCGTAACCATTTTGATAATTTTTAAATTTTAATAGAAGATAATAAAAGTCAAATAGTGTATGTAATTATATAAAGATATATTGAATGCTAATCCATGTGTGTTGGGGAGCAAGCATGCAGCATAGTGGTGACGAGGACATCGTCTTTGGTCAAAGCGACTCTTAATTTCCCCAAAATAAAAAAATTTAAAGACTTTTGATAAATTAAAAAGTTATTCAATTTCGAATTTGGTTTATAAATTAGTTAATTAGCTTCGGTTGAAAAGTAATTATTTTATTTATATGAATAGCTACATGCAGCATGCCTGGCTGTGACCCAGAGTCCTGAGATGTGCCTCCTACAATGCTTTCTATATAATATAATACATTTTTCTTATTTTTAATGCAATTCTAATGATTGGTTGACCCTTGTTTTTTTTTTCTTCTTTTGAGGGGCACAATAAAGAATTAACATTAGTTTTGTTAAGGATAGGAGGGTATATGTAAGATATACGGGTTATGTTTATCGGTAATCCGTGTCTAGCTTGCAAGATAAACGATGGATAATGGTTATCTGAATCTCGACATTACGAGAATTCTTGTTTCACAACCGTTGTAACGTATAAATTCACGATCTTTATCTTAACAACATCACTGATAACCAAATAGATCATAACATTCACATTCTTACGTTTAACATTGCTAATAGTCTTGCAGATTTCAAATCTTATTTTGTCATTTACATTTCAAAGAAATTAACTTAGTGTCGGACAAATTCGATACTAGTGACCACAACCCTTAATATATGGTTCACCGTTTGCCTACCGTTTTATATATTACATCCTCTTCCGAAAGAATGGTATAGAATACCTTATTTTGGCGGTTAAATATAATTATATTTCTCATTAAAAAAATGTATTATAAGTTTGAAACCATGAGTGCGGCCTGCGGGTGAGAAGCATTGAAATAAATATATAAAGTATAGGTTATGAATGTTTCTTGTACTTAAATTTAATAAATTTATAATAGGACTTGTAAGAAGTTAATAAATAGAGAGATAAACCTACATCTTCCCTTTCCACACACAAAAAAAACGGCCTGATGAAGTGATGATAAGTCATGGACTTAACTACTTCTAGAACAACACTTATTTAAAAATTGACTTTAAGCCGTTGTATTACCTCCCACGAAAAAGACATTTTTTTACAATTGATTAGGCTATTGTGCTTACTGTATAAGCATGCTCAGGGGCGGATCTAGAGGGAGTAACGGGGTACAGTGTCCCGGATTGTGACCTCATTTTATGTAAGGAAGCCCATAAAAGGGGGGAAAAAAAGAAGGAAAAAATCCTCTTTAAACGGAATATGATACATATTGTTCTACTAGTTTATTTGGTATAGGAGGGAAGGAGTACTTGAAGTTTGAAAGTTACAATATATTTAGATGGAGAAATTAAGTGATAATTATTATTTCATTAACTCTTTAACTAATACTATAAATTTAATATAATTTTTATTATAATAGTTCATCAAATACTATCTAATTTATTTGACAATATATTTATAAAACAAACTAAATATATAAAATACTTTTAATTTTCATCTAAGTAAAATAAAAAAATTAAAAGCTCTAATTTATAGTACAAAATTTAAGTAAATATTTATTTATTTAATTTATAGATTTTATTGTTTAATTTCAACTTAATATACAACTTATATTATAAAAAAAAAAATTGCGTACCTCTAACGAAAATTTTGTGACTCCGTCACCGACCATGCTTATCAGAAAGACCTTTCCACGGTGAGAGAAGAAGACGAAGATATATGTACGTTGAGCACGCTTCTGAACGTGAATGCCAAAACATTTTTATGATTATAAAACTATTATCTTTTAAGTTTTGACAAACAAAACTCCAATTTCCACTCTTTATACAGCTTTTGGGGATAGAAAAAATCGCTTAAGGGTCATGAAATTAAAAAAAAAAAACTCGATATTATTGACCACAATCGTTGTTGTTGTTGTTTTTTTTTTGGAAGCATGGTAAGAGCGGGAAGTAACGGTGAAATAAAAGGCCGTGAAAAGACGGCTGATGGAAACATCCATCAAGATAACAAGAAAACAAATAAAAACAACAAGAACCAAGACAATGGAGAGCACCAACGAAGCAAGCACGGATGTGAAGGGAGAACTCAAGAAGACGAAGCAGGTGAAAAACGAGCCAAGCACTGCCAAAGTAGCACCATCGGAAGCAAGTCCAACAGGAAACGAACTCCTGGGGAAGTGAAAGACGAGACTCAAGGAAGCATTTTCCAACAAAAGGAGTTGTCAAGAAGCACACGACCACGACCGCGATCCAAACACGACTCAAAACATTCACTCGCATCAACCGAAGAACAAGAAAGATTCTAGAAAATACTCAAAAAGTACTTAAAAACGGGTTCAAAAATGAACATACAGAAGTCCGTAGCTCGTGTTCATAAGATGCTAAAAAGGATATATTTTCTTTGATTGAACCGTTGTTGTTTGTTTTTTACAAGACACCACCTTTATAATTGTATTTTGTTAACAAACCTTCTTTTTATAAATTATTTAAATAAAAACCACTTTATATAATATAAATTATAAATTTAAACCATTCACTCATTTTTTAACGAAACATAAACTCATTAGACAATAATTACCTTTGATTATTTATTAAATATTAGTATTTTTAGAATTTATTTTTAAATACATATTTCTCATAATTTTTTTTTACCAAATTACCTTTACAAAATTATATGATATAAGCAAATTTTTTATATAAAATATATTTTTAATTTATTTTTATAATTCTTATATAAAAAAACCCAAAATTT
>BSUD01000007.1:11841350-11915010 GCA_033239045.1 Fagopyrum esculentum
TGTAAAATTTACGTCAAAGGCGTGAATCACACGTCCATATAAACATATCAACTTTTTTTTTTTTTTTGGTATTTTATGTATTTTTAATCGAGATAGATTATTTTATTTTCAAAATGGATTATGTCCACTTTCGACATTACTAAGTCTTAGATGAGTGTGAATGGTCTCAAATTTAATTAAAAGATATTGATTTTAACTCTTAAAATAAAGCGTTATAATTTTACACTATAAAATATTATACTTATAAATTATAATACATACTACATAGTGTATACCCAAATGAGGTGACGTGTCATTCATTTAATACAAATTAAATTTATATTTTACAAAAACAAATGATTACAACCCATATTAAAATTCCATTCCTTTTTGTTTTGAACTGATTAAGAAACCATTATTTATCATCTATATATAACACCACCGTCACATTCCTCATTCCATAACAACAAACGAGTTTCTCAGATAAACCCTAATTCATTACAAATGAAGCAAACAGTGCTCAGATCGTCGGAGCCGGTCTTCGGAGCTCCACAAGAAGAAAGAAACTTCATTGGAAGGACTGTTTGGGTCAACGGCCCAGTCATCGTCGGAGCCGGCCCATCGGGACTCGCTGTCGGAGCTTGTCTCCGGGAACAAGGCGTACCCTTCGTCATTGTCGACAGAGCTGATTGCATTGCTTCTCTATGGCAAAACCGATCTTACGACAGGTAAATTGCAGGAAATAATTCACATTTCACTACGTACATATTTAGGGTCATTTTATGCAAATTTGGAAGGTTTGGGGGTATGGTTGATAAAATATTTCCGCCCTTAAATTTCAGGTTGAAGCTGCACCTTCCGAAGAAGTTCTGTCAATTGCCAAAAATGCCCTTCCCGGAAGACTTCCCGGAGTACCCAACGAAGAAACAATTCATCTCTTACTTAGAGAACTACGCGAACAAGTTCGAAATCAATCCACGATTCAACGAGTCCGTGCAATCGGCAATGTACGACGAGACTCTCGGGCTATGGCGGGTGAAAACCGTCAATACAAGGTCGACGGAGGACGTGGTGGAGTATTATTGTCGCTGGGTGGTTGTAGCGACGGGGGAGAACGCCGAGAAAGTAGTACCGGAGATTGATGGGATGTGTGAGTTTGCAGGTAAAGTGATTCATGCCTGTGAGTATAAGACCGGAAAGGAATTTAGCGGCAAGAGAGTTATGGTTGTCGGCTGTGGAAACTCCGGCATGGAAATTGCACTTGATCTTTCTAACCATCATGCTTCACCTTCCTTGGTGTGTCGTAGCTCGGTAAGTATTCGAGCAGAACGAGTCAACTCTGACTTATTTACTAATTCAATTAACTAATAATGATTGACCTTTGATGTTTCTACAGGTTCATGTGTTGCCAAGAGAAATGCTAAAAAAATCAACGTTTGAAATAGCCGTTACACTGATGAAATGGCTTCCGGTGAGGATAGTAGACAAGCTTCTACTCATCTTGGCATGGCTATTGCTAGGAAACTTAGAAAGATTCGGATTGAAGAGACCGAAGATAGGGCCATTGGAGCTCAAAAACACCTTAGGGAAATCTCCTGTTCTCGACATCGGAGCTCTCTCCAGAATCCGATCAGGACACATCGTCGTCGTGCCCGGAATCAAAATTTTCTCCGGCGGAAACTCCGTTGAGCTCGTAAATGGCCGGAAAATCGAGGTCGATTGCGTCGTTCTTGCAACGGGGTACCGTAGTAACGTTCCCTACTGGCTTCAGGTTAGATCAAAATCCTCTACACTGGATTAGTTTATTTACAGATTTTGATCTGGATGAGTATGAAGTAACGAGATGTGTGTTTTGAACAGGGTGATGAAATGTTTGACAAGAATGGAATTCCAAAAACGACGTCGTTTACGAATGGATGGAAGGGAAAGCGAGGGCTATATGCAGCTGGTTTTACAAGGAGAGGCCTTGCTGGTGCTGCTTCTGATGCTCTGAATATCTCACTGGATATTAACAAACTATGGAAGAAGGAGACCCAACAACTAACCAAACCCTAACTCGCCATTTTCGCTGCATATATGATTTCATCACAGACGGTAGAGAATGACATGGATTACTGGTCGCGCCCATCGGTTTAGCTGGGCGGAAATTTTGATTAGAAGGAAGCCCGAGTTTTGATATTATCTTTGTGCAGATGTAATAATGATATTGATGAGGCGCTTTAAATTCAATTTTTTAATTCTTTTTAATTACCTCTATGTATTTTGAGTGAGCCTGTACAAAGTTTGGTTTGTTTATAAGGAGATTTGACAACTTGTTGATATGAGATTTTGATGATAAACATCTATGTATTTTAAGTCCTTGATGAACTTATTTCTAAGGTTTCTAACATAAATAAGCAGTTGATCACGATCAGGCAAATTCTCGCAAATCTTTGGGTTTGATATGAACTTGTGGATCCAAGAAGTTAACCTAGGGAAGCAACTAGGACCCATAAGCTTGATCCCGGTTACTATTTCCATGGGTTTGAGCCACCAAGCTATCGATGCGAAAGCCAAGTCCGCCATGCCGATTTAGTTGCCTCCCAGGGCCTTGTCTTCGACGAAACTCTATATATGTTCCTTGAACATAGGACTAACCCTAATACTCTAGGACGGATCGGTCAAGATCTGTTTTTTTTTTAAGGAAATCCAAGAAGCGATTGGCTCACCTTCTCAGCTGCAAATTGGGCCCAAAACCGCACAAGGGCTCTATCGTGAGGATCAGATGGAAGCAAAGGCTTATGTGGCCAAACCTTGTCGATATACTCAACGATAATCATTGATTCAGCTGCAAATTGGATCCTCTTCAACATATTGGTAATCGATTCCTTTGAACTTGTTGGGAAAACTCCGGATTTTCGACTCACGGGTATTTTGGTGTACACTCACACTCGTATAACCTCACTTGTGTATAAGCCTATTGATCTAAACTCACTTTCTTACTTCATTCCTGTACACTTTTTATAAACCCAATTTAGCCCAATAAGAATTAGAAATATAGATTAGCCCAACAATTTCTCCCTTAATCTATATTTCCAAACATCTCTACTGTATCGGAAAATCTCACCTTTATCTGCTCCTTAGTTCCGGTGTCACCACCTCTTTCTCGCACCATTCTTCCTTCTAAGAAGCATTTTTCTCATTTTTCCGGCATCGCATTACCAAGCATCTCCCCCTTGAACACCTTGTACCATCTCCTCGTGACGACGAACTTATACCCCTCCATCGTCATCGCACCCAACGAGATGACATTCACGTTCACTGACGGCACATACCTCACATTGTGCAGAGTATGACTTGTACTGTTGTGAAGCCTCATCGTCACGTTTCTGGTACCTTCGACCTTCAACTTTTCACCACTCGATGAGTTGAAGTGGTCAAACTCTCCACCAACCTTCAAGGTGTCAAATAATGCTTGGTCTCAATAAACATGCATCGAGGCAACACTATCCATCACTCATTCTAACTTGGCGGTCTCCTCACCTGTCGCCAAGTAAATATCCCCGTAATCAACTTCACTCTCAACATCACCGACCACATTGGTGTGGAGTCTCCTCTCTTCTTTCCCGGTGACATCTCTCTCAACCTTTTCTAGTCATCCCTCATTCAAGGACACCGGGCTTGCATTTGACCCTTCTCCCCGCAGTAGAAGCACTCGACCTCATTCAAATCTCATCACGAGTCTGAAATCCACCTCGGGTCATCATGCCTCCTCCATTGACTCCTATCTCCTTCTCGCTCCCCCACAACTAGTATGCGATCTTCTCCTTTGTCGGTAGCATCATTCTTCATCATTCTCTCACTGTCCTGCAAAGCAGCGGTCACCTCATCTAGAGTTAGGGACTTCCTTCCTACAAATAATGTCTGCACCAAGGACTTGTAGGACTTCGGCAATGATGCTAACAACAACAAAGCTTGCTCCTCTTCTCCAATCTTATCATCTGCATTCAATAACTGACATACAAGTTGATTAAACGAGTTAATGTGGTCATGAAGATTACCTCATTCCTCCATCTTGAGCGAGTAAAGCTCCATCTTCAAGCACAAATGGTTGGTCAACGACTTCGACGCGTAGATGCTCTCGAGCTTCTCCCACAACGCCTTCGGTGATGTCTCCTTCAACACATTGTACTTGATCTCGGGAGCAAACGCCTACCGAATTTTACTCACCGCCTTCCTCTGGATGCTTTTCCACTTCTCCTCGCTCATCGATCCACGCTTCTCCTCCTCCAAAGCTTGGTCAAGACCCTGCTGCACCAATAGGTCTTGAATCGTACTCTGCCACAAAGTAAAGTTGATCTTCCCGTCAAAGAGTGGAATCTCGAACGCCCTCATCGCCTCGGCCTCCATCACGCCAATACGAGATTATTTAAGCAACAAATTTTACCCGAACACCACCATCATAACCTCGGCTTTGATACTAGTTGTTGGGGAAAACTCCGCGTTTCGACTCACACCGAGTATATAAGCAGATATTTTGTTGCGCACTCACACTCATACAACCTCACTTGTGTATAAGTCTATTGATCGAAACTCACTTTCTTACTTCATTTCATTACACTTTTTATAAACCCAATTTAGCCCAATAAACACTAGAGATTTACATTAGCCCAACAGAGATCGAGTGACTATATGAGCGTGTATGAGTATACGCTTGGCTAGCATCCTAACAAGTTCACTTTCTCTATTCTTTTTGAGTTTTGATTGATGATTGTGAAAGAGGCTAACTTGTTTCCATTCATTCAATTTGCTACTTCATATACTCTTTTATAATGGTACATTTGGAGAAACCGACGATGCACGAACACTTTTAGAAGGCGGCATGTCCCGTGTCCTACCGTGTCGGATACGGGGACATAACAGGATACGGTTCGGACACGATCAAGACGCGTTCAGAGGTAGGACACGGAAGAACACGTTTAGGACACGGCAAGGACGCGGATTGTATCCGGTCAAGACACGGTCAATGAAAGTTTATTTTATTTTTGAAGGCTAGAAATAAAAACATTCTTTTAAAAAAACATAAAGAAAAACTGGTTTACCGTAATATTTTTTTTCTCTCCCATTTTTTTCAACTAAACCTAGCCCCACATGACAATCTGCGGGATTGTGGTTGCCGGAAGCAGGACACCGATCTTCTTCTTCGGCTCTAATGTTGAAATGTTGTTCCGCCGGCCGACTCTTCACTCCATTTTTCTTATGATTTCATAAATTAATTGTGAATCTTTGATTACTAATTTATTGTGTAATCTTTCTTCGTTGAATGTTGAGTGTTGAGTGTGTTATTCTAATTATTTCACTTTTTATAATTTACAAATATTTATTGTTGTTTTTCTTGGTTGATCATGTTGTTCTGTTGTTTTTTTTTTTTTGATAAAGGAAAGCGGTTCGAAACATTAGACGGCATGCCGTCTAATGAATCGAAAGGCCGAAAAAGATCGGCAGACGGACTAACCATCATGAAGGACACAACAAAGTAGAAAAGAAACACACACAAAATACATCAAAAAGACCCGAAAGCTAAAAGATCTTCAGGGGAAAGCAGATTGATACAGCCAACAGAACGCGACAAGCAACAACGTTCATCTTGAAGGAAGTACACAGGTAAGGAGTCTGGGGAACAACTGTGGACACCTCCCGTCAGGAGTCGATCACAAATCCACGCTCCCTTCTCAATAAACTACTCGAACCGCAACCAAATGACAACATCAAAACTGGGAAGACGATGCAGCGGAACACGGGTATCATGATATATGAATGTGTGCTTCTTTGATGGTTAAAAAATTCATGATTTATAAGGGAAAAATTGTTTTTGATTTTGTTTGAGTTTGTTGGTGAAATCATATGATTTGAGACTTAACTCATTCAAAAATTTATGTTTGGATTTCATTGTTGGTGTAATTGTTGGTGTAATTAGTGCCGATAGGCTGAGACGGGATAAACGTATTGGTACCAATAGTAACTCAACTTAAGATTGTAAACAAACAATTTATTCATTTTTATTGTTTTAGTAGGTTGTGTGCCAATTATCAGGTTGATTAAAACCTTTGTTGAATTTGAGAAAACTGGTTGTAGCCCAAATCGGTAAAGGTTGAAGGTGGAACAGTCCAAACCACAACAACCAGATTCAATCGAAACCATGAATCAACTCAATAATCCATAATCGAACAACAAAAGATCTGTTCCTTCTTTGGATCTAGAGAATCCCCGATTTGAAGTGTTGCACTAAAAGATCTGTTCCTTCTTTGGATCTAGAAGACCACATACAAACTCCGATTCGGAGGACATCTCTCGAAAAGGCAATGACGAGTTGCCATGAGAGAGACGAGTAACTTGAAAAAGTTGAAGGGAGTGGGAAGGGTGCCGAGTTTGACAGAGAAAATAGCTTTGTGTACGGGATCTGAAAAGAGATTCTAGATCTGAACTATCTTATTCTCTCCCCACATCGAGAATGACGTAGGATCCGAATACTTTGTCTTGTAAAACGTTTTTGTAGACGGGATCTGAAACGGTGCTCGGTTTGATCTATTGTGAAGAAAGGGGAAATTGAAGCCGGACAAGCAAGGGCTTTAGATCCGGACCCAACCCCACCACAGTTCAAAACAAAGGTTTTACCCATGGAAGCTTTAAAGTTTAGGTGAAGTTTATGTATGGAAGGTTATCCCAATCAGTTTTTCATTGTGTCGAAGAAGGGGGGATTGAAACCAGTACAGGGATCGCCTCGCCAAGAAAATGAAAGCAGCAAGAGGGGTTGTTAGTTTCCTTGTTAGTAGAAATGGAAGAGGGTTGCCTCTGGTTTCCTTGTTAGGAGAAAATGAAGAGGGGTTGCCTCTGGAAGATGAACAGTAAGGAGCTTTCCCTTACCTTTTCCTTTTGGCGACGAATTGGTGGTTGTTTATGTTGTTCTGTTGTTGTTGATTTGCAAAATGAATGGTTCATGCTTCAGTTTTGATACTAAGTATGTTTATTTCACATTATAAGACTAAATATGTTTATTTCTATGTTGTGTAAGATTGAAAATGTTTGTATCTAAGCTTTTGTTTCGGTTAATTTATTATTATATTAATATTTTTATCTACTCATACATCATTGGATTTTTTTCCATATATATTTATCTCATTATCATATATGAGAATCTATATTTCAATATCTGTAAAATGATATATTTTTTGTTATACTTGTCGTGTCCCCATTTCCTATACTTTTGAAGATTGTCGCTTCCCCATTTTTCGACGTGTATGTTTTCCATATCCGTGTCTGTGTCTATGCATCATAGGGAGAAACTTGTGTCTTTTGCCTAAGATGGCAAGGAAGGTATGAACATACCTAATGTGATAGACAAAAACAAACCGATCTCTAAGGCTTCAAACCCTATTCAGAATAACCAAAAACTGGTTCTGGATATCGATTCGGAACATACCTAATGTTGACAAATTTTGAATTGATATCGATTCAGAATAACCAAGGTAATTTTTCAAAAGAATTTTGAAAATTCCAAATTTAATTTAAATTCCCGGAATTTAAGTGTAAAAGTCGTATGGCTTTATAGGTTTATTATAAATGTAGGTACAAAGTGATATGAGATGAGTTAAATAAATGAGTAAGTAACGTTATAGTGTAGTAGAAATTAATATAGTAGAATGTGCATCTAAACGTGTGATATAGTATAAATATAATTTGGAGAAGCATGTGGGTACGTGGGGGGTCCTACTGCAAACTAAGATCTCGTATTGTGCATAGTATTGCCTACTGCAGAACACATGGCCCGCCATCGGTATTACAACATCGTGTGAATTAGTATAAGCTATCGCTTATCAACGAGGAGACAATGCTAATTAAAGCTAAGTTCATCCATCGATCTATGCGATCATAGTATTCTATATACTTCACTTTGATTTTTGGGTTTAAAAGTTTATTATTAGGATTAGGTTCCATTTAAACGATCGAAAATGGGTCATTTCATTCGTCGTGAATACGTGATTGTGTCTATCAACTCCAAGTTTTACACTATATTTTGTATTACAATAAGCTAGATGGATGAAAAACCATCGATATGAATCAAACTTCACAATCTAGCACGAGTTTTTGATATTACAATTGTGACGGTGTTTTGAGACTTTTTTCTTGTACGGGTTTTGAAACGCTTTTTGTCAAGTCGGATTTTGAACTTGTTATTCCATGGTTACGTAATTTGTTACGTCAAAATCCTTAAGCAAACTTTACCTTGTCATTACCCTCTCTCTTGTATGGCTAGTAAATGTCAATACTTTAAGAGTAGAATATGGGCGGTTCAGTTTTGCCAGGTCTTCTGAGAGGTTAATAGAGCGGTAAATTATTGAGCTTATTTTGCTTGTACTTTGCATTTTGGTTATATTGTATTGATTGATTTGTCAGAGGGTGTAGTGTTTATTACTCGAATGATGTAAGAGATCGGTCAATCGGATATTCCCGATTAAGCACTACTTAGTCTTTTTTCTATCTATGACTAGCTTGCACGGAGAGTACCAGGCCTCCTTTTAACAAAAAAAAAATTACGTCATTAAGATTTCTCGAAAGAGATTATTGTGGATGCGTATATCGAAAAGCGAGTGTAGTAGACAATCACTTCATATTTTAAATGAATTTTAATGGCATTGTTCTTCATTTACTATACGAGTTTTAACGAAAAGGAAAATCAATAAAATTTGCCCTAAAATGTTTGAGGGTACAGACCTCGTTCTAACCACAAATTTTAAGAGATGTTAAAATGAGTGGTTGTCGTTAACCGAATGATAATCGCTCAACCATTAATCGAATGATAATCGCTCAAACATCAACAATTTATAGACGGTTGGCGGCTTGCATTCTTCTATTTCCGGTTGTTTGTTTTGCATTTATCATATAATTTGGAGAAGATTGGTGTAATATCCTAAGAGCATCCTCAACAGTTTAACTCTTCTTCAAAATGGAGAATTAAAGTAAAAAACTACCCTTTATATTTTTATCAAATCTAGCAGATTCCCTATCTTGGAGAATTCTCCATTTATTTGGAGAATGTCTTCAAATTTAGGGAAAACTCCCCACCTTTTTTCATTATTCTCCATTTTGGAGAATGAAATGGAGAATTTGTTGGACCAAAAATTCTTTAAAATTCTCCAAATATTTTAAAATGGAGAAGTTATTGGATGTTCTTAGAGCATCCCAGCGGGATCTCTATTATAGAGATTTTTGGACTTTTGGGGAATATTGAAGCATATTTTGACCCAACAATTTCTCCATCTATTTTTCCAAATTGGGGATGCAAAGTGAAAAATGAGGTTCTTTCCCCAAATATAGGGAACTCCCTATATATTTTGTTGGATTCTCTAAAATGAAGAAACGGTTGGGTTTGAAGCTATTTTTTTTTTGAGAATGTGAATTTTATCACCCCCATTATAAAGAACCATTTTGGAAAACTCTTGGGATTGCTCTAATGATCCTTCAAAATTCTACTTTCAAAATATATAACTAGATTCAACTACTTACCCCCCGTTTGGTTAGAAGTCCGAAAACATAAACGAAATGGAAATGAATCTAGTCCATATGTTTACCTTATTTATGAATATTTTTTGGAATCATTCCTTGTGGTTGCATGTAAAATGTAGTTGTTTCCCCCATTTTGTTTCCCTATAGGGTATCAACCCTACTCAAATTTTACTACAATTACTTAAAATCACATAGAATGATTCCATAAAATTTCATGAATAATGGCATACATTGGACTTAATTCGTTTCCATTCCGTTTCCGTTTTCGTTTTCGGAGTTGGAACCAAACGGGCCCTTAATCTTTATTTTAATAGTTTTAATAAGGGTTTCCCTATAGTGTATGCAGTTATTATAAAAAAAAAAAAAGAAGGTAAATAGAACTTCTTTATTGCAGATTATTAGTTAATTTGATTTGATATAATCCAAATTTTGGCTATAAACAAAAAAATGGTCCCATATGTTCCACGTGAAGGCTCAAACCATTTTTTCGTTAATCGTACGTGAAATGATGATATTGATTCCTTGTCCAAGAAAAACAATAAAATTTGCATTTAGGGTTTAACCAAATGGCTATAATTTTGTCAACTAGTTCGACTAAAGCTTGTTATTCAGTTATACAACTACATACGTCGTCGTTTAGTCAACTAGTCAAGAGGAAACTTCTAGTAGAGACAAATACAGAAGTAAGATAAATTATCATTACTATAGCATAATCTAACCACCCTTTTAATTATTATTCAACCTAATCATTCTACTTTGTTAGGTTTATACTATTCACTTTTTTGTTTCCCACCAAGTAAATGGCTCTACCTTCTGTTTTATTTTTTTTAATTACTTTATAAGGTCGGTTTATTGTATTTTAATTTATTTTTTTTATATCCGGCGAGTTTAATATGTAAAAGGATGCACGCTAAATGAACCTATACATTAGTTTTTTTGATTTCATACTAAAATCAATTGACAATACCTAAAGTTTAAATGTTAGATTCACATATTGTCATAGCGTTGTTGTGAGACATTTTCACGCTCAACACTTTCCTCAAGTGTTAACTATCCTGACTAGTTGACACTTGACACAAAGACTTAATTAAGGTCGCCTTAGCCAAACGAACAGATAACATATATTGTTAATCACAACCCAAATAGAGGATAATGAGACACGGATCAGACCTGCTCTGATATTGTTGAGTGTAAAAATGCCTTACATTTACAATATGATAATATGTGATCCTAACATATAAGTTATAGGGTTACTTCTCTTATTATCAATTGATTTTAGGATAATTCTCAAAAAGACTTATGTGTAGGACATTGACACGAAAACTTAAGGTCGGCTTAGCCAAACGGACGGATAACATATATTGTTAATCACAACTCAAACAGAGGATAATGAGATCCGGATCGGACTTGCTTTGATATTTTTGAGTGTGGAAATGTCTCATATCTACAATATGATAATATGTGATTCTAATATATAAGTTTTAGAGTTACTCTTCTTATTATCAATTGACTTTTTAAGATGGAACCCAAAAACATTTATATGTACGATAAAAACGATATCAGAAATGTAGGACATTTTCACACTCAACATTATATTATAATTTACGAAAATAAAAATGCTATTCGATCTCATACCATCCAACATGACAAGTGTTTGTATGCAAGAAAAGCAAATTTATGCTTTTAGCAAGGAGAAGAAGACCATACGTTTCTTTAGGCTTAATAAGAGGGGGTGGGGATTGCTTACTTATCTATACAAATTTCCCAAACTTAGATTCAAAACCACAATATATAAAAACTTCTAATAATAAAATACTTTTCACCATTTTTATGACACAAATTGCTATTTTACTTTGAAGGCAAACATAAGGAACAATATTAAGACCATTACGTTACATTGGAATGAAAACGTAGCACACGAACGTGTTAGATATGTACAATAACGCATATTAATAAGGTAAGGTACTCTACTTGATCAAAAAATGGTGAACAGCTCATTATTGTTCGCACGGTTAATGAATTGAATTTTGGGACAGTAGAGTTGTCATTGCAATTATGGACACTTTATCTTTAGGGAGTAATGAGGATCCATTCAAATATAGTATGTGACACTAAAGCAAGGACAAATAGTTGTTATAAGGACCATTTTTCTACCTAACTATATTTATTTTTCTATTTATTATTTGGGTTTTTCAGTATATTGTAATTGTGATTTTTGTGTTTGCTTATAGTTTCTTAGGGCTCGTTTGGTATGACGATAGGAATGGGATTGGAATCAGGAATCGGAATGAAATAAGGAATTGGAATAAGTCATTCCTGATACTTGATGTTTGGTATGATGTTGGAATGAAATATTTTTACACATACTTTTTTTTATTTTATATGATTATGAAATGAGAAATCGTATCATATTTAATGATATATGTTTAAATGTTAATAATGTAAATATATGCTATTTTTTAAACTACATATAAGAAAAATGAAGACTAACGAATTACTTAAAGATTGAACACTTAACAATCGTCAACCCAAATATATAGTTATATATTTCTTCTATCAAATATATTTTTTTTCTAATTGAACAAATTATATAGTTTTCGAGCATTTTTCGGTTACATTACATCTTGAAGAAGTATTCGTATTATAGTTATTTTACAAAATAATATATATAATTTAAATTAATTGATGGACAATAAAAAATTTTAATATTTTTTATTATTTTGTGAAACTAAATGATAAAGTGTATATATATATATATATTTTTATTATATATATATATAATAAAAATATATAAATGTAGTTTTAATTTAAAATGATTTTATGTTGGAATGTGATACCCGCCTTTAATTTATGGAATCAACTTCCTCTATAGACTTGGAATGAGTCATTCCCTGGAATCATTCTTATTCCGATTCCAAGCCTTACCAAACACGAGGTATTGGAATGACTCATTCCGATACCGATTCTTGATTCCATGAGAATCGTACCAAACGAGCCCTTAATAATTTAAGGATGTCAATTAAAAATAATTTCTTATTATTTTGGTTTTGAGCTGCATGGTTGCCATTCCAACGAATAAACCTCCAACGACAATCATCAAACCGACTCGTCCTCCCTCTAATCTTTGACAATATAGTGCCCAAAAAACCCATACGACGTCCTTCATGCAACAACTGTAGAACTATCCTTCAGAATCAGTTTCGAGCAGTGCCTTGCGCCACCCATTACGGAGCCAGCTCCATCGCCACAGAAGAGTATGTCCCTCCGTCACCTCCACCGAAGGAATACCCTCCAAATTCGAAGATTGTTGGCGGTAACGGTAAATGGCGCCTACATCGACGGTGAACACTAATGAGACGAGCGGTGACATTTGTTGTACATAATAGGAAATAAGATTGTCTAATTTTTTTTTCTATTTTTATGATCATAATTTTTAAAATTAAAATTCACACGTTCTACCAATGTTATTCAAAATCTATTGTAATTACATGCATCGAGATAGAAGGAGATAACCTTATGCTTATCAACTCGATTAAGCGAATGTGGAAGCCACCATGGGAACTCGATATGATGATTAACGATATTACGATTATTATGTCTAATTTCCATAGCTTCACCGCACAACATGTTTTTAGGGAGATCAACACAGTTGCGGAAAAGATTGCTCCACACGGATACAATGGCCAGATGGAAGTGGATGCAATTCCAGAAGATGTTTAAGACCTCATTCGAAAGGATGCTTTAGAACGATCGGTTTCTAAAAATTGATTCTCCTAAGTTTTTTACCTTTGTATAAAAAAAAATGTTATTCAAAATCTATATCAGTATCGGTTTACTATATAATTATTCATACTAAGTAATATTATTTCCTGGATAGTTTTTTTTTATTTCCTTTTTATTAATAATTTTCTAATGAACAAATATAGGTGAATGTTTAGAAAAAATGGAAAATTTTGTTAGTTATTGGATTATTGCCTTGTTGGAAACAGGAGCCAAAGATTAAAAAAAAAATCCATATCTATATTGTGCGTGAATATTTAAGGTCAATTTACAGAAAATAAAATATTGTGTAATTTATTATATAAAAAGTACAATTCTTAAATTGAAAATATTAGAAAACTTTATAAACTTTTTCTTTTTGAAGTAACGTCCTTAAAAAAGTTATAACCACCACTTATGGTAAGTTTTAATCAAATTAATTCTATTATTATAAATAGCCATTTTGCAGTTTAAAAGTTGATTTATTTACATTAAAAATTGTAATAATAAAAATATTGAAAACCCCTTGTTTGATGTTTCTGTGTTTCCTCCCTTTCACTTCACAGTTCACTACACAGTTGACACACCCCCATTTCTTAAAGCCGTCTTCTCTCTCTCGTGTCCGAACTGTCTGTTTCGCTTTACGTAATCCAAACTCATAAATGGAGCAGATTTAATACAGTCTTCTCAAATCCGCCCCAATCCGGCCATCCCCATCGCCACCAACTTCGCCGCATCTCCGCCCGAGAATGCTACTCTCCCGCTGTAACGCCTTTTACAAATCAGCCATTTCGAATTTCTCTCCCGAAGAACAAGTGTGCTTCTGTAGCAGACAAATATTGGGATTTCTCAGATTCTCAATTGATTACCTCACCCCTTTTTGAAAAGGTCCTTTCCTATCTCCCTCTTCCCTTTGTTTCACCTTTTAGGTTTAGCTTTTAGTTTCTCTCTGATCCTTTGTCCTTTTTCGATGGTGTTGGAATCTGATTCTGTATCTCTCTACGTACTTTCTCTTTCTATTTTCTTTTGGGGGGTTTCTCCACTTTTTTGCTTAACGTCTTCTTGTACTACTACTCTTTTAGCTTGGTGCTTCATGGGTTCTTCTCTACTTCCTTTTTGATCTAATCTGCTGTGCTGTTAAGGCTGACTGATCTTCTGTTACAGGCTGATCTATCGGCGATTTTTGAATTTCGGGGCTTCTTCTGGCTTGTTTAAGAGGGCTTTTGGTGGTGATAAGTTAAATGTGGGTTGTTAATCGTGTGATTTAGTGGTTCTTCAGTCCATCCCCGTGAAATTTGAGCTGCTTGGAAGAATTTTGAATCCTGGATTTGAAATTTGAGGATTTGTTAGCTGTCTTCCTCCTGTGAGTGAATGCATTGCTCCTGAATCCTGATTTTCTTTCTTAAAATTCACCCTTTCCTTTTGAAATGAAATGAATCCCTTTTGGACTTCTGCAAGCCAGAAAGTTCCCTTTCACCTTTTCACTTTTGAACATAATGGTGCTAGTCAGTTGAACTAGTTATTGCCTTTGTTTTGAGCACAAATTACTTCCACAAATATGTGGCTATAGCAGAAATGGCAATATGATTTGAAATTTGGGTCATCTCAGGTTTGCAAATGAACGGCGTTCAGCTGAATGAAAGAGCTTACAGTTATGAGAAATCCGTTCCAGGTTGCTTGGGAAGAGTGGCTAATCTCTTTGATTTGAATTCAGGTGTAGCCAGAAGAAAGTTACTGACCGAGAAGCCTCATCGTGATGGTAGTGTCCCCTGGTTGCTTATATAATAGCTATTCTCATGAATCTCATAATTTACTTTCTGTTATTCTAAGTTTCTAATGGATCCTGTTGATTTCCAGACTCAAATCTTTCAAGAAGTCGATCTGAGATCTCAATGATATCCAGTCCTATTGCCAAAGAGTTGGAGGATAAAGTGGTAATACCTCCAAGATCTTATTGTTGTAATGGGAGTAGTATAGTTGAATCTGAAATTCTGAATCTTTTATTGTAATATTATCCTGATTTCATTTTCATTTGTTTGAGTTTGCAGATGATTTCTGAAACGAATAGGTCCTTATCAACCAGACAATCAGGAGTACCTGTGAAGATGCTCATAGCACAAGAAATATCTAAGGATTTGGAATCTAGGCATGATTCTCCGAATGTGGTTGCCAAGTTGATGGGTCTTGATGGTCCTGCACATCTGCAGGAGATGCCTGATATTTTTCATGGAAGGAGGAATTCCAGATTTCATTTACGTGGGACTTACTCGGAGATACCATCAGGATATTGGCATCAAGAAGATGACTTCTATGACAGGAAAACTGATTGTGAGATTCATCAGTGTGAGGAGCAACACAATTGCAAAGATAGACATAAAACAAATTGTCTGAGAGATGTATCACTCCAGAAGGGGAGGTGTAGCGAGAACACGAATGACCGACAAATGGCTCTTATACGTCAGAAGTTTATGGATGCCAAACGGCTCTCCACTGATGAGAAGCTCCGTCAAACCAAAGAGTTCCAGGATGCTTTAGATTTCTTAAGTTCCAACCAAGGTCTATTTTTGAAGGTCCTTCAAGAGCCAAATTCCTTGATTTCACATCATTTGTATGGAAGAGAGCCCATACCTTTGCCAACAGAAACAAAGCGCATAACTGTATTGAAACCCTCTAAAATGGTCAATGACAAGTTTCCTGCTTCAGGCAACAGATGTGAGAAACAAGTAAAGAAATCTTGTCCACAGAATCGCTTTGGGCTTACTCCTGTTGCTGCAACGCGAAGGTCCGATGGAAGTCACACTCAACCAACACGAATTGTGGTACTGAAACCTACCCCAGGGAGGATACAAGATGTTACTGAAGCTGTTCCTTCTACACCATCATCACCAAGTAATTTACATCTGACAAATCTTTTTGAGGAACCGGTAGATGATGAGACACGAGAAGCAAGGGATGTTGCAAAGGAGATCATGCAGCATATGCGTGAAAATCTGGCTGGGCATCAAAGAGAGGAAACAATTCATTCATCTGTGCTTTCCAATGGTTACACGGGTGACGAGAGTTCATTTCATAAGTCAGAAGCTGAATTTGTTTGCAATGTTTCTGACTCGGAAGTGATGTCTCCAGCTTATAAATATTCATGGGATTACATCAACCGAAATAGTAGCCCATATTGTTCTTCCTCACTTAGCCGTGCATCCTATTCCCCTGAGTCCTCGGTTGCTAGAGAGGCAAAGAAAAGACTTTCTGAGAGATGGGCCATGATGGCATCAAATGGGACTGCCGGAGGAGAACCAAGGCATGTAAGGAGAAGTCCAAGTACTCTAGGTGAAATGCTTGCTCTTTCTGACATTAATACGTCTGAAATATTTGAAGTAGATAATAGTAATAACAGAGATCAAGATCACAGAGTATCCACATCTTGTCTGATTAGTAATACTGAAGGAGTAGAGATTGAGTCTCCAAGAAGTCTTCTGAGGTCAAAGTCCCTTCCTGTTAGCTCTATGGGATCTCACCAGGAAGCTTTTGATCAAGAAGCTCGCAAAATGGATGGGTCAAGCAAACAGGCACCAAAATCTTCCTTTCGAGGAAAAGTTACGAGCTTATTTTTCCAGAGAAGCAAGAAGCAATGTAAAGGAAAGACTGATAAATATCAGCCACAATATCAAGCTGCGTCAAACCATGCAGAAACCCCTGCCCCCTGTAGAATGCCTTGTGATAATAACTCTGAATATAGGGGATCTGAAGAGGTTCAGTCTTCCGATTTACGATCAGCAAACAGACCTCTTTGGCTGGAGTTGAATGGTGAACCCAGACAGGGCTTATTATCCCAGCAGGTAACTTAATCCTCGTCCATTTTCGTAAAATTCTTCCTGCTGCTACTCAAGCTATGTGAACTAATCATGTTTTCTTTAATTTTATTCTGTTTCCTGGTTTGCTGGATTGATTCAACCATCACAGTTATCAAGGACGTCTTAAAGCTGGTTTTGCCCATGTAAAGCTTAGTAAAGCATAGATAATCTGGGTGCTGGAGTGCATTAATAGCATTTGATTAAACTTTACAAAGGATATAATTATGCAAGTACCTTTCTGAAGAAAGAAATCTTCTCAGTTCCCATACTGCATGCTTGTTTCCTAATTTGGTTATTCCCTTCGTTTTTGGCAAGTGACATCTTAAAATGAATTATATCATATATAAGGCATCTCTACCTTAAGTTGGAATGTGTAGGTTGGTTTGGCAACTGAAATTTGAGTTGATATTTCATCATTCACTCATCCTTGATTACTACATCGATGTGCTATTTGTGCTCACTGAATGTCCGTTATTGTTGTATGTACATGGTTGTTGATACCTTGGTAGGTTCTGCTGTTCAATTTGCACAGCTTCTCTGATAAGAAATTACTTCCACTTTTTAGGATTTCAGTATTCTTTTTATGTTTTCACAACTTTTGCTTTCTGCATCTTTTGTGGAAATATATTCACTTAAGGTGTGGCATACGAGTTCATTTTATTTCGTTATGCTTGATTTGGAAGTTTATAAATGTAATTATTTTTTCCTTCCAGGTGCCATGGTTTACTTTGAAGTCAGCTGAAAGCCAGGACCAGCCAAGTCCAATCTCAGTATTAGAAAGACCATTTGAAGAGGATGGTAGTAACACCATGATTGATAAAACAGGAAAGCAACCAGCCTTCTCCCTTGAACGGTCAAACTTGATTGATAAATCACCACCGATCGGGTCCATTGCACGAACACTGTCATGGGACGAATCTTCTGTACAACCTGTGACATCAGATCCGTTAAAGTCACCGTTCCTATCAGGAGCTCGGGAGGAAGGGGATTGGCTCATTTTAGTCCAGTCACTACTATCATTAGCTGGTGTAGAGACCGAGTCTCAGTTACGCTCTAACGTCACAAGATGGCATTCATCCGATAGCCCACTGGACCCATTACTGAGAGAAAAGTACGTCGAGCTAACTGCCAAGGAGCCTTTCTATGAGGCAAACCGAAGGCAGCTCAGGTCCAACTGTTGGCTCGTGTTCGATTTTGTGAATGCAGCTCTAATAGACATAACAGGCATGGGTCCTAAGAGACTCGAAGCCATGCTACCCGGGGACTGTCTGGCAGACAAGGTTTGGTTACAAATGAAGCACTGGTTTTCAAGTGGCGGTTTAGAGGCAGGAGATGACGGTAATGACAACCGCCTGGTGGTTGAGAAGGTGGTTCGGAAGGAGTTGGCGGGAAGAGAATGGGAGAATCTAGTAAGTATAGAGATTGACATTATAGGTAAGGAAATTGAGGTGAAGTTGCTTGAGGAATTGGTTGAGGATTCTGTTCTTAATATTTTAAGACAAATCTCTCGTTTCAGGGATGACAATGGATCGGAGATTCCCATTGATGGGACTCGAGAGTCCGGGATTTCCCGGACCTTCGAGTCCTGAACATGCGTCGTTGTTATCCTTGCCTGATGCTTTAATTATTAGTAACTATATTTGTATTGTAAAGCAACTTGTGGGATGAATTTGAATATTGAGGATGGCTGTTCCCCTCAACTTCCCATGATGTCTGCCATTCTCCCTTTGTTCAAGTTGCCAGTCTGTATGTAGGATTTTCACAGTATTATTCTTGTGTCTGTCTGGAGTTCAGCCATTTGTGATCTTGTCATTTGTTTCTTCATGATTAATAATGGTGGAGTGATATTATAAAATTAATAAACTATTAAGCTAACTGTACCACCAATATAAATTAATTAGTGAGGAATCCAAGTTCCTAATACTTCCTATGTATAAATGTATTTTTTTGTATATGATAAGTGTGGTAACTGGTAAGGACATAATTTAAGAACATAAAAACTCTCATTTAAAAATGACTTTTAATTTTAACTATTTAACGAAAAAGCTAAATACACAATGTTTGTTATACTAACATAAAAAAACAAATGCATTCCAATGGCGTTCAACAAAAAAAAAAATAGAAAATTTGCTCCCAAATTACATTAAAAAAAAGGGCAAAAATAGTAAAAATATGATTTTGTGCGTCAGCACCATATATGAGCGCCAACGTAAAGCGTTCATATTCGATACCCAAGTAAATTTAAAATTGTGTATATAACACGCCCATTTAATAATGTCTTCCCAACAATCCATCTGAGATTTGAGCTATTCTTTTGCACAAATTACATGGAGTCAGTTTACTTCGGTTATTGATGCAAAAACAAAATTCCAGATTTATGGCTACAAACAGCCCTTGAAATTGGCTCGTTTACATTCTATGTGAGCAAGTCTGTGCACAACTCCTTGTACTTTGGTGACTAGAGTCTGCAAATTGAATTGCATTGACAAAACCACCAAAACAGTTCATACCTCAGTATCATCTGAGATTTGGGTTATTTTTTGATTCTCTTATACATTTTTGGTATTGTTTCACTTATACATGGACATGGAAATCTGCAAGTGACCAATTCTTGAATGTTTAGTTATAACAATAACCAATCCTCTTTTATGTTTCGCAACGATGATATTGTCTATGTGACTCTTCACTTGAGACGAGTAGATGACCAACTGCTGTAAGTGAGCCATTTATGCAAAAAGCTTGTTCATAAGCTGCTGCAATATGCAGTTATGGTATTGGTTTAGTTATATATGGCAGGAAAGCTTGTTCAGAAGCTACTACAAATGAATCAATTATGAGAAATTTAGTATATGCTGTACTTTTTCATTGACAAACAGTGTTTGCAAGCATATGACAGGAAAGCTGTCATTATCCCAAAATTTTGTGTTTGTTGTTACTTCTACAATTATGAGAAACTTAGGGTCCGTTTGGTTTTAACTCCGGAATCGGAAACGGAATGGAAATGAATCTAGTCCACACGTATACCCTTGTTCATGAAAATTTTTGGAATCATTCTTTATGATTTGAAGTAATTGGAGTAGAGTTGATTACTTTTGATACCCTATAGGGAAACAAAATGTGGGGGAAACAAGTGCATTTTGCATTAAACCACAAAGAATCATTCCATAAAATTTCATGAATAAGGATACACATTCCGTTTTCGTTTTCGGAGTGAGAACCAAACGGGCCCTTAGTGTATGTTGTTATACTAATAGTTTGTTGTTAAGCAATGGAAATTCAGGTAGTCATCTGTATTTATGAAGAATATAAGAGAGAAAGGTTGGTCTACTGATAGTTTGCTATGAATGTTCACAGTTTGTTACTAGTATCTTGGTTTATGCAAAATAGGATGATTACTAATTGCCTACATAACTCATGATGTGAATACCTAATTGCATAAAGCAATGATAAATGGTAATGCCCTTAAACCAAGACAGAGTTACACAAATCCTGAAAAGACAGCAAAGTGACAACAACAAAGGGTAATGCCCTTAAACCAAAGAAAGAAGAACACCTAAATTAATCACAACCGTAGTTGACTTAATTGAGTTCTTTCATATGGAGCACAAAGAAGTGCATGAAGCAATGAGAGCCTTAACTTTTTTCTATTTTCTAGCATCAGCCTATGACAGGAGCATTGATGTTGATTTTCTTGCTACCTTCATAAACCTCGGCCTCAAATCCTTGAATTCAGAAACACCAAATTTTTTAATCTCAAACTTCAGGGTTTTAACCTTATGCTTTATGTCATGGTGGTCTTGGTTCTCCTTCATATGATTTGACACCTTGACATGCAAATCCAAGAAACTGAAACTCTAGAAGCTGATGTTTTATTCTTTTCGGTTTCAGTGAATGCGAAACCATTGTAAAATATACAGAAGTAAAAGGAAATGTTTATAATTACAATGATGATCCCATCAACAACATAGATAGAACATAATTAAAGCCTGTGAGGATAAAGGAGAAAAAAGCACCATAGAGCTGATACTAATGGCGGATTCCTTTGTGTTTTTAAGAATAAATTTACCAAATTTATATGTTAATGTGTACCAAGGGCACCAATGCCTCTCTTTGGCAATGCAGAACTCTGGTGCAACATGCTTTTGTCTATGTTAATGAAGAACTATTGATACGTGACTATCTCCAACACCAGGTCTGGTTACACGTTCAAAGGCTAAGGCATTGAAGGATAAATCAACAACACCTTCTTCGGATTCGATGGATGGAGAAATCACAATAAGGTCAAGAGCGAAAGCGATTCAAGACGAAGTTACGAACATATTCATGACTTGTATACTCAAAGAAACTCTCATCACTCTCAAGAGCTCCTTGGTAACATTATTGACTGTTATAGAAGAGTCAAGCCTCAAGCAAGAAGATTCACCAAGCAAGGAAGAAGGATAAAAGCAAGGTAGAGTTTCAGAGGAAGAAAATTGACCGATTTTCAAATAAATCGACCGATTTTCCTGTAGGAAATAGCGGTCGATTTATTCCTTACAGCTCTCTAGAATATCTAAGAGATTATTAGTTTCTATCTTTTTAGATTTTATATTCTATATATTTTAAATATATCTTTGGATTATCTTTAAATATATTTTCCTAGTTTTAGTTGGTTTAATATCCCTTATAAATAGCCTTAGTGAGGGACATTGATTAGTACATTAGATTTGATATATTTCCACAAAATTGTGAGACTCACAACTTCACTTACGAAGTTTGTGTTTTAGGGCATGTTTACTTGTAGATTGATTTATTTTCGGGTTTATAAACTAAATGAGTTTAAACAGGTTTATAGTTTATTTTCGGGTTTATTTTCTCTACAGGTTTATATAAATAAACCACATAAGACCGTTTACTTGGAGTTTATTTTACTTCAAAAGACACTCATGCCCCTAAAAACTTGGACAATAACGTTGAATACCCAAGGATGAACAAACAATATCGGGATGGAAAAGCACAAGTTCAAAATCGTGTTTTAAACGAAAATAAACTCATCCAAGCAAAAATAGCCTTGGTTTGAAAAGTTTATTTTTGAGGGGTTTATAATCCCAAATAAACTCGTAGAGAAATAAACCAATCCTCAAGTAAACACTTACAAAAATTAAACTCAGAGTTTATAAACTAAATGAAACACAAATAAGCTACAAGTAAACAGGCCCTTATTCAATAATCATTCAATCAATAAAGAGAGTTTTTGGTTGAATTGTTTGTGAAGTCCTTGCTAGTTTGTGCTTGTGTGTTAATCTTGTTGAAGGTTGGTGCTCTTGGTCAATACTAGTCCCTCCTTGTGCTTGTCTTAATTAGAAGACTTGTGTAAGGTTAAAGAAGTGCGGGTTAAGGTAATCTTCTCGTTTAAGGGTTTTGACATATCATCGGTCAAGGTTCTTTTGCGGAATTATCTTAGTTCATATCTTCCTATATTTCTTTCATTATTCATTCCACATTCATCTTCTTATCTTTCCATATCATTCACTAATCCGTATTTTGAGTTTGTCGAAAAATCGACATGTTCTTGAGGAAAATCGTCTGATTTTCTCTATAGAACAACCCAATTTTTATCCAGTTAAGGACTTTCAATCTAGATCGGGAATTGTGGCTTATCCCCGCATCAAAGTGGTATCAGAGCTAAGCAATTGAAGTCTTAGCGTTCATTAAAAGGTTTGATTTTATTTGAGTCCTCTTTGAGTCATATAAAGTCGAGTCTTTTCTTGTTCGCCATCTTTGCGAGATTGTTTGAGTTTAACGTGCGTTGATTTGTGTAAGTATGGAAGAGATAAACGCCATCAACCAAACACAAGTCAGTCGTTGACCCTGAAAACCTCGCCAATACAAAAAAGAAAAGAGAAGAATGAAAGTTCTTGAACGCCGAATCCAAGAGTCGATTTTTCTCAAACAAAATCGACATATTCTTACAAAAAAAATCATCCGATTTTTCACCAGAAATTTGCTATTGTTGCCAATTTTCGAGAAATTTTGAGGCACGATTTGCAGAATCCAAGTGCACCCTGTTCAAGAGTATTACAAAAGAAGAATTACAATACATACCTTGATCCAATTGAAGAGTTCTAGCCATATCTAAATCCAAACCCGGCTAACTCTCTTTTCTTAAACTTCGCAACTCAAGGTACGTTATTCTCTCTTCTTAATCTCATGTGTGCTTTTCGTTAGCCTTTTCTATTCTAAACACTGAGTCTTTCCTTGAGTGTGTTAGTGAGTATCTATACTTCTTAACACACTAGTTGTCTATTCGCAATATTTTCTTTCTACCTTCTCGTGTGTGGAGTAAACTTCTTACAAGGATTCCTTAACCATCGCACCCCACAAGAACCTTTAACCGAACCAAGTTGACTACTTGATTCATTCAAGAAGTTCTAGTGAGACCAAGACGCTGATTGATAAAGAATCATTAATCCATACAAGTCAATTCCGTCAAACAGCTTGCGACAACACAACATGAGCGTGAGAGCGAGAGAAAACAAGTAAGGTCCTTTTACGAGATTCTCTAACCTTACGAGTTTGTTGTTATTGTGCGTGTTGATATAGATGTCAGGAAGAGATAGTCCACATTGATCCCAGAGAAAAACACTCCGGATATAGCGGACATGTTCAAGCAAATCATGACCAAGATGTCCAACATGGATAAACGGCTTGAATAAGTGGAAGTCAGACCCAATGCGGGTTACCGATCTGAATCTCGCCTAAGATTCGACCCGAAAGCTGCTTATGAAGTAGGCGGGAGTTCCGCTAATCCACCACCACCACCACCTCAAGTTTCGGCTATAAATCATCCACCAATGCCCCGTAATACTCACCCTAGTTAATACTTTAATGTTAACCGAAATCCACTTTTTGGTGATGAATTTCAGGACATAAGTGATGAAGAGAAAGAGGGAATGTGGAAATATCACCCACGACGTCATCCACGTAAGGGACGCTATAATGAACACCCTAGACTCCAACATGATAATGACGAACTTGGGAAGGTCAAAATCAAAATCCCGAGTTTCGAAGGAAGATGCGATCCGGATGCATACATGGAGTGGGAAACCAAAATTGACCAACTTTGGTCTTGCCATAACTTTAGTGAGCACATGAAGATCCAACTTAGTGCGTTGGAGTTCCAAGGCTACACTCTCATTTGGTGGGATCATCTCATCAAAGAACGGAGAAGAGCGGGAGAACCGGACATTACCACTTGGGAACATATGAAAGCTTTGATGAAAGCTAGATTTGTGCCACCACACTATGGTCGGGAATTGAGACAGCGCTTAGAGAACCTCAAACAAGGTTCTATGTCAGTTGAAGAAGTCTACATCGCCATACAAACGGCAATGGTGAAAACCAACATATGAGGAGTCTATTATAGCTCGATTCTTAAGAATTTACATCCCTCTTTAGCTAATGAAATTGGTCTTTATCCCTATGCTTTTATGACTAACTTACTGCATTTGGATATCAGGGTGGAGAAAAAGATTTAAGAGAATGAGGGCAATGACAGGTCTGAAGCCGATTTATTTGAAATTGTGTCGGATGTTCGTGTAAAGTCTCCAAAAGTATAGCAAGCAGTGAACTTTGTACATTAGTTTAATTTATAACAGAGACATGTACGTATGTAATAATAAGGAAAATGGAAAGTTTGTCGAAGAACACTCGTCAGGCTCGTCAATGGAGATTGTACTACAATGAAAGGTAGACTTCAACTTATGCACTAGATGTACGAGGAAGAATTCACGAGGGAACTTGGCCTAGCCCTATAATAGTAATAACTGAGGTTGTGTGCAATTCTCTTGGATCTCCTTATTTCCATTTCGTAGTCATGTGAAAACATGTTCCCATCACGTGGGAAGTGTGTGCCATTATATTTGGGTAGGATGCTTTTCCCCCTCTCTCTTCTCTTCTTTTTTTCCTCGTAGATGGAAATAATTCGGGCTACAAAAATGTTTAGTAGTTTGATGGGCCACAAACACGGTAATTGAAGCAATCACACAAAAGCTGAAATCCCATGAACAGACCGCAAAGCGTCATTTTTGATGAGATTTTCGATACAAGGGTGGAACATTATCATGACAACATAATGTAATTGTCCAAAATAAGCAAGAACATGAGCATCGGCCACGATTTGTGTAGCATGCCTTTGTTTCTTTATCACACTGCTGATGGGACCATAATATATTTAGCCTTTATTATTTTACACGTTAAGTTACATTCATAGTGTTAGGTTAAGAAACACCCACATCACCTTAATAAACATTCACTTAATTTTTTTCATTACTCATAGCAAAAACTCTCTTCGTTTTAATTGACATAATACTGAGTAATTAGGTGAACTTATATTAGGAGGGTTTCATATTTTATCGTTTGAATTGGACAAATGTAATCATGTTTCTCTTTTCTTGTTTCTATAATGAAAATTAATGTTGCGATTGACCCATATATTTATAAATAGTTATATATATTTGTAGTCTAAATCCACATTGCTTATTAAGTTCAACATATTACGTGTTGTTATATAACTTTTGTGGTCTAATATTTTGATAGATTTTGATATAAGATGTTGTTGATCCTTCACGAGAAACTTGATAACAAGAGTATAGGCAATATAGGGGTGCTTGGTGGAATATATAGATAACAAGAAACAAATGTATATTAAATAACAAAACATCAATGTCGGGGTCATTGAAGTCTTGTCCAAAATCAAAGTATGAGAAAGAGATAGTACAAAAAAAAATTCATTTATAAATGACAAAATTGTTGTAAATAGCACTAACTTAGGGATGGTTGCGTCCGGTGACACCAACTTTCTATAAAAGAGAAATAAAGCATGAATTTTTGGGGATGATTACTTATTTTAGCGCGAACATATTTTCAACAATTAAATCCAATCAAGGTTGATGCATGAGTAGGCACTAGATTGGTGACGTAGCAACTTAAAATAATTATTTAGTATTTTTATATTAATTCAAAGGAAACTTCGAAGGCTTACAAAAATATAGTATACTGCACTTAACTAATATAAACCTTCCATGAGTCACAGACTCCTCTTTGTCATCTTCAATTGTCGCTTATGTACCCACCATTAACAATCCATTAGTCTCTCAAAAGAGTATGAATATGGATCCAATTAAATCGATCGTTTAGAAGCCAGTCAATCAGATCCAAGATTAAAAGCGTCTATGTTGAAGACAAAGTTCGAGTGAACACTTTCAAAAACAGCAATTTACGCCATTGTAGATTAACATTTTGTTTTAGAAGCAATCATTTTCTTTTTGCAACTCGGATTGCTCGATTCGACTCGGTCGCTAATTAGAGGAGGCTAGCCAGGATTTCGCTCGACTCGACAACTAAAATGATCTTCAATGGAGAAGGCTAGCTAGGGTTTTGCTCGAATTCATATTCTTCAAGAGAGAGGCCCAAAACAAGCTGCAACGAAGGAGCAATGTAGGAGAAAGATAAATGGGTTGTGAGTTTCAGTAAAGACTCGTTCTTTATAATCAATCTCATCCTTGATTTGCTTTTGGCAACAACTAAACAATGGAGGAGGAAGAAAATATTGTTTTAGATAATTGTATAAACATGATCGGATTTAATTGCCGAATATATGCCCGTGCTAAAAAATGCAATCATACCATAAAGTCCATACTTCATTTCGCTTTTTTAAAAGTTGGTGTCACCGGACACAACCATCCCTAAACATTTGTGCTATTTACAACAAATTTACCTTTATAAATTGTTTATCAAATACATTGTATGACTACAAAATAATCATGTACAAATATTTAGTTTATTTTTTGCATTTCCTATCAAAATGATGTTTTTTACTTGATTAATTCTCATAATTTTCCATCATTGTATTACTAAAAAAAATCATTTAAAAATTAATTATCAAATGAATCTTATGTACTTTGAATTGTAGATGAAAATAAACATATAATACAATATCTATACAATTATATTTTATTTAGTGTTTATAAGTTTAAAACAGGATGATAGCACTTGTTAAAATATAAAAGAAATTTTCAATTCTTTTTTTATAGACGGAAAAATGGTTAGGCATAATCACGTTCGTTGTACCAACTGTGGGGTTTGAGTGTACTATTTTGGCAATTTTTTCGAGCTCATCATTCTTTTCCTGAAAATATGCACACATGAAACGTGATTGATAACAAACAAAAGGAAGGAAATGTAAGAAATAATCAGATCAATCTCCCATGGAGGTTTTGAAATCTTTTTTTTTAGAGTGAATTTGTTATGTAGCCTTACTTGACTAATTTTGTTTAGTAATTGTGAAGCTCAATAATTTTGTTAGAATATGACATCTTTTAAATAATTTAGACTAATTTACCCTTCTACAAGAATTTAAAAGATTTCTAATTAATTATTGTCTTTTAATTGACCTACAATCTCTAATTGAAGAAGGTGTATTTTGAAAAAGTTACCAATTTTAATCAGCGTAATCAATTAGTAAATCATAAAGAATACAAATTTTTTTTACGTGAATTGATAAAACTAGCCTGTTACATGCTTGTACTTTCATGTAAATCATGAAGAGTACAAGAAAATCCTTGATAAAATTTTACAAAAAATTTACAAGAATTGATCAGCGTAATCAATTAGTAATTAATCGTGTACAATTAAAATTTTACAAGAAGATAAATCGTAAAATCGTGTACAATAAAATTTTACAAGAAGATAAATCGTGAAATCTAACTTGTCCAGTTGGTATTAGGGTGGGTGGGAGGGAGGGACAACCAACCAGAGTTCAATTCTTGGTGACTACATTCGTTTATTAATTTTTCGTATTTCTTGTAAGAATTATAAAATTACAAGAAAATTCAAGAAATATAAATACTAGAAAATAAGTATCATTTACAAAAATAAATTATAAATTAACCAACCAAAATCTGTTTCATTTATTAATTTTTCGTATTTCTTGTTAGAATTATAAAATTACAAGAAAATTCAAGAAATATAAATACTAGAAAATAAGTATCATTTACAAAAATAAATTATAAATTAACCAACCAAAATCTGTTTCATTTATTAATTTTTCGTATTTCTTGTTAGAATTATAAAATTACAAGAAAATTCAAGAAATATAATTACAAGAAAATAAGAATCATTTACAAGAATAAATTATAAATTTACAAGAAATCTATTTCATTTACAAGAATAGTTACAGTAAAGTTATAAGAGTAATGTCTAAATTAGGATAAATTTATTATAATAAATAAGGGTAAATCAGCCATTATTTATTTAATAAGGCTATTAACTTAAAAATTTATAGGCCTAGGTTATTTACTAATCAAAATTAGTCATGGGGTGCATTTCATCCAATTTTCTCTTTTTTTTATCACATTGATTATGGTGAGATTATCATCTTCGATTTCAAGTTTCATGATTCTAAGTTGAAGGGCACTCAATATCTGCTTCTAAGGGCATAACTTCAACGAGGACAACACAAGCTGCACCACATTGACCACTACCAAAGGAAACAGTATTGACATTGCGGTCTCTCAAGATGAGCCCAAAAGAGCATTGATCATTGTCCAGTTGTATCCATCAAAGTTAAATTTGTCGCACCCACCCCAAACTTGTTGTTATAAATATAACGGTTCCTTCATTTCCTTGTTATTCATATGTTCCACCATAGTGCATCAAGATGCCCCATTTTCTTTTATCAGAGTTTTCCAATGTTTAAATGTCAATGTCTATAATGTTTAGTTTCTTGATCCACACAATCTCACTTGGGAATAACCCTTATGTTTACGGATAAGGTTGACTGTAGTTTGGTCGAGAACTATCCTTTCGCGCATGTTTGATTATATTGACAAGTAAATGATAGTTTTTTGTTTTTTTTAATGAATTAGTGTGGGGGAGTCGAGTTGAGCATGACTTTAATTTTATCAAGGTCCCATATTCGTTAAGAGTTCATGAGCATACACAACCTTGTTGTCCAACTCCAAGATCCAATTATCCTGCCATAGTTTTATTGTATCAACGTTTCAAACGTTCCATCTAAAACCTTTTTCAAAATCTGGCCGGATATTCGTTAGTCGTCTCTGTTACCAAGATGCATTTTTCTTATTTTATAATTCCATAACATAAAACCCTTTAGTATTTTCTTGGACCATATGTTAGTTTTCCAATTGAGTTTCATTGCAGCGTTTTATTCTCGGCCTTTCGGATTACCACACCACCCCAATGATTTTGGTTTGCAAATTTTGTCTCAACTGGTCAACGGTGGTGATTAGTTACTTTATTCAAAAAAACTTATCTATCAATTTTACATAACTCAATACGTATTGCAATTTAGAGCATAAAACTTTGTGATGTAATTTTGTTTAACGATTAGGTTGACTTTGATCATCACCATGAATCCTTCTTGGGAAACGATTAGGGTGTGTTTCGAAAACAATAATTTTATTCATAGTTTCTGTTTCAGATGAGTGTTTTGGGTCCAAAAAGACAAAACTGCCCCTTAACTTTTTTTCCTTATGACAATCCAAAACACTAAAAAACACTAGTTTAAGTCAGACAACCACCGGTTAGTGTTTTTAAAATACAAACATTACGAAAAAAACTCTCTAAAAAAAAACACTTGAAAACACAATTTATCTTAATGACTTAGCAAACACATCCGTAGCCTTTCATCGTATTAAAATTCTGTATTTATAATAATCAACATCAAAGGGTGAATTTATTTTATTTATTTATTTTTGTTTGGTAAAATAAAAGAATTTTGAGTAATAGATAATATAAAAGGCGTAAAGTCAAACACTTTTATTTCAACAAAACTAATATAATGAATTATAAAAATAAAATTTTCAGATTTTTATTGGTAATTGAAAGGAAGTAATTATTTTAGTTATAAATGTCCTCTTTTACCTCTTTACAACCACTCTCGTTCTCGTTATCATAAAACTCTCTCTTCCCCAATCCCTCTCTTTTTACAGTTCACACAGTCTCACACACTTCCACCAAGTCTCTCTCTCTTCCATCCTCCACAGATCTGCCATTGCATAGATCCAAATCCAAACCCTAAATTTTCTCCAACCTTCCCTATCCTCTTCCTCATTCACCATCAATGGAGGAGGCGCTGGAGCTAGTCCGGGCGAAGGACACCAAGGAGCGAATGGCCGGAGTCGAGCATCTCCATCAACTCCTTGAAGCTTCTAGTAAGCCTCTCTCCTCCTCCGACGTCACCTCCCTCGTCGACGCCTGCTTAGATCTCCTCAAAGACAACAATTTCCGCGTTTCTCAGGGCGCTCTCCAGGCTCTCGCTTCCGCCACTGTTCTCGCCGGTGACCACCTTAAAATTCACTTCAATTCCCTTGTTCCCGCTGTCGTTGAGCGACTTGGCGATGCTAAGCAGCCTGTTCGTGATGCCGCTCGCAGACTGCTCCTCACTCTCATGGAGGTTATCTTCTTCCCCGTTTTAGTTTTTCGTTTTTCCTTTCTTCGATTGCGTTTGCTTGTTGCTTTGCTTCGGTGTTTTATTCAAAATTTGATCAATGATGAGTAGTCTCGCATTTAAGGAATCCTCTTTGGATTTGAAGTTGAGAAATTATTTGGGGGCTGGGAGAGTGGGAGAAATTATAAGTCATTGATGATTAACGGTTTGCTGCCTGGCACTGTATTGTGATTTCGTATTTCTGTAGCTACATATACATTTCTGAGATTTTAAACTCTCGTGCTTAATTTGAATTGCTGTTGGAATTGACAGCATTGCAATAAGTTGGTCTTTTTCAACCTAAGTACACAGAGTATTAGGTTCTGAAATAATTGTAACGAGCCTCACACTCTCACCTATGGGTTGGCTCATTCCTGTCTGTACTCTCTATGTTTGATCAGTTTGTGTTTTATTTGTATTAAGTTTTGTCCTCTCATCTTATTTCAAGAGCTGATTTGTTATCAACCAGGCAGAAAAAAGATTGTAGCAATACAATACATTGGGCGACATTCTTGCTATTGCTTTGTTCCTTTTTAATGCTTTATCATCAATATCACCAGATGAATTCCCGTTCTGTATAGGCCTTCAATATGCTAATGCATGCAGTCATAGTTTGTCTTTCATCCTTGATTCACTTGAAGGGAACAATAAGTGTAAAGAGGGGGTCGTAACTGATTTCTCCTTGCAGGTATCTTCTCCAACACTAATAGTTGAAAGAGCTGGGTCTTTTGCTTGGGAGCACAAAAGTTGGAGAGTTAGAGAAGAGTTTGCACGGACCGTGACATCAGCCATTAATTTATTTGCTTCAACTGAGCTTCCGCTTCAGCGAGCTATTCTACCTCCTGTATGATTGCTTGATATTAGCATGAAGTTCCTTCTATTCTGTGATCCTTTGTTGTTGAATTGCACTTTTCATTTTACCTCTTTAATCTAATGCTTCTGATGATAGCTTTCTGGTCCCATCAGATTCTGCAGATGTTGAATGACCCAAACCATGCTGTTAGGGAAGCTGCAGCATCTTGCATTGAGGTTTGTGAATTCTTGTATAAATTGGTTCCATGATTAGGTTATAGTTTGTTGTGGTTGCTCTGCCTGATCTATGGACAATATGGAATAGACATCTCGGAGACTAGTCTGTTTTAGAAAAGTGGATTGGGAACGTAAAATGTATGATCAAACACTTCTATGCTATATGGACCATGCGGTGGTTCTTATTTCTAATAATGCTGATTACTTCAGTATAAATGGTCTTCTGCTAATTACATATAGTATTTACTAGACCAAATACAGAAGAAATCATGTTAGATTTATTAAAATATAAAAAGTTCAGAAGTTATCTTTATTTTGAAGTATATAATAGTCTGGACGGTGGTTCTTATTTCTAATAATGTTGATTAGTTCAGTATAAATGGTCTTCTGCTAATTACATATAGTATTTACTAGACCAAATACAGAAGAAATCATGTTAAATTTGTTAAAATATAAAAAATTCGGAAGTTATCTTCATTTTGAAGTATATAATAGTATGGATGGTGGTTCTTATTTCTAATAATGCTGATTAGTTCAGTATAAGTGATCTTCTGCACATATAGTATTTACTAGACCAAATACAGAAGGAATCATGTTAAATTTATTTAAATAATAAAAATTCGGACTCTCTAATGTTTTTGAGGCTTTTCTCTGTCGCCACCACTGGGCATATACATAATTTGGGTGCTAGATTTTTTGACGAGTTGGTGTATTCAAATGATAAAACCATTCAAAACTTGAATATGCGGATTGAAACTTTTCTAGTCTGTAGAGTTACATAATAGCTAGTATTTAATGAAATTCAATTGCTATGAATAGAGTTTAAGATGACTCAAACTTCCTTCTAAGTCATTTTTGGTCTCCAGAGAAGTTTAAATTAGAACTATTCACCTTTCAGGAAATGTACAGACAGATGGGCTCACAGTTCCGGGAAGAACTTCAAAGACATCAGCTTCCTTCATATATGGCAAGTACCTGACAACCCTTTTTCCTCCTCCATTCTATATTTATTTTTAACTTGGTAGGTAAGAAGCATAGGATATGGTATTCAATCCTTGACCTTCGGTGCTGGGTAGGAGCTCAATTGAGTGAATGCATGCTGTAGTTGCTGAATTGGATTTAATGAAGCATTTCATTGTACATTTCTTATGCCACCTTTATCATGTAGGTGAAGGACATAAATGTCAGGCTTGAGAGGATTGAACCTAAGGCTCGATCTTCTGACAGTGGCATTAACTTAGGTTCTGCCCCAGAACGCAAGGTTGTTAATGTTAACCCTAAGAGAGGCAGTCATAAACCCAAGCATTCTTCACGCGAGGCATCTCATTTTGGAGGTTAGTTTGCTCTGATATTATGAGAGGGATAATACTACTAGAATATCACGAGCACTTGCTTCAGTGTGTAGAATACAGACTGATAATCCATCAGTTCGATATGAGCTGAGCTTAAATGTTTGAATGAATGTAGTCAGAAGATAACACTGTTTCAGTGTGTAGAATACAGACAGATAATCCATCAGTTCGATATGAGCTGAGCTTAAATGTTTGAATGAATGTAGTCAGAAGATAACACTGTTTCTGAATGTTTTTGGTAGAGTCAAAGTTAATATTGTTTGAAAGTATGGACTATGGAGTGATGTTTAACAGCCTGAGTAATATATTGGTCCAGTTGTATTAGGTTTTCGCGATAAAGTACGCAATGCATCTTTTGGTAAAATTTATCTTGTCCTGTTGTTTTTTTATTAGAAGGGATCAAGTGGTTGTTGACAAACAACCTGAACATATAAGATGTGTAGACTAGAATAGAAAAGAGGATGTCTATGGGCGGGCAGCAGATCTAAGTAGAATATTTTTACTGTTAACCAGGGCAGTTGTCTTGTAACTACAATATAGTTTATTTGTGTGTATAATATATAATCTACAGGAGGGGTGCAATTGTTCATACGATGTTTGATATAAAATCATATTTTTTATTAGTGTATTAACCATTAGCACATGCTTGGCATTTGGGAATTAGGATTTTATTTTATGTCACGCCACTCATTCTTTCGATGTGCAGGTGATGCTGATGTCACCGAGAAACCTGTGGAGCCTGTAAATGTGTACTCAGAGAAAGAACTAATAAGAGAATTTGAGAAGATAGCTTCGACTCTTGTACCAGAGAAAGACTGGTCTATTCGCATTGCAGCAATGCAGAGATTTGAAGGCCTTGTTGTTGGAGGTCTCTATCCTTGCTCTCTTTGTTCATATGATTAGGCTTCTCTTATGAATCTGTGTTTCAATGAGAAAAGTATACCTGCTACTACTTCTTACTGGAAATTTAAACTTCGTACATGTTGAGTTTTTGTTGGCATGCTTTGAAATTTCAATATGATTATCTCCTGACATTTTATTATATAGTAAAATTAAACAATAATATGAATCCCCTTATTCCAGATAATAGTATGATAACAAAGTGCATTTCTCACAAGTTAGTGTAATCTTAATGAACAAAGGTTAATTTTCACGTTGTCATGATACATTCACCTTCATATATGGTGAATTTTCCTTCTAAACCCCCTTCCCCCTCACAGGATTTTCACGTCATTTTGATATTTTATTTCCTGGAATATCTGTACTCATTATTCATTTTTTGTTTTCTTTTCTTAAAAATAGTTTCATAGTGAACAACTTTTTAGGTGCATTGTCTGCAATTATATATCTTTTAACTTTTCGTCTAACCAGCTAATAGTTCATGCTATGTGCTTGCTTCTATCAGGTGCAATTGAGTACCCTTGTTTTCGTGGACTATTGAAGCAGCTTGTTGGGCCTTTAAGCACACAATTAAGTGACCGGAGGTCAAGCATAGTGAAACAAGTATGTTTGCTACACACCCTCCTACATAGAAAAGAACTTTTGCAGGCAAATCAAGTTTTTTCTATTAGTTTTCTGTTTTCCATCTTTTTGCATGTGGACTTCATTTGTATTATCAATTTGCTTCTAGATAGCTCTTGCTCAAAGTATGGTTGCTTCAAATATTAGAACTTTTATGCTGATTAACAATTTTTCTAATTCTTTAATTCTTTTGCTATAAATTTGGCCTTCTTTTGGTAAGACGGTTTTCATAGTCAATTGAGAGTGGTGGGATCTTGTAGCTTTTCTTCGGATGGGATGTATATATGACATAATAATTAAATGCTGTTTCAACGTATCTTCTGAGAACTTCATTATGAGAGCTAAAATCTTCTTTCTGGCACGAGAAATCATTATTGGTACTTTAATCCGCAATGGCTACATTTTCTGTTTGTGTGTGGTTATTTTCATGAATTGGGCAGCTGTATTTTCTTTCTATAAGTTCTGTTTGTTGACGCTGTCTCATTCTATCCAATGGTGTGTTGTTACAAGTTCTATTCCGTACCATCTTACCAGGCTTTTTCTTAAGACTCGAGCGTTTAAGAATATATATATGACTTGCGAATTGCAATTACAACTGTTTTAGGCCTCAAAGATGCTGTGAACTCTTTATCTTTCTTTTGAGAACACCAAGTTTAGGAAATATGTGTTATCAAAATGTAAATGAAGAGGCTGCCATGATCTAAATTTTGCACATCTTAAAGAGTATCTCATATTCTTGTTTGATTATGTAGGCTTGTCATCTACTATGTTTTTTGTCTATGGAGCTTTTGGGGGATTTTGAGTCTTGTGCAGAAGTGTTTATACCGGTAAGACTGGAATAACATTGACATTTACTTCACATTGAGTTCCATTTCAATGTTAAATTCCTCTAAATTTCTGTTATAATTTCAATATTTCAGGTCCTTTTCAAGCTTGTTGTGATAACAGTACTTGTAATTGCAGAGTCTGCAGATAACTGCATAAAAACGGTATTAATAATTAATATTGATTTTGTGTTGTATATTCTCCTTCAATTTGCTAAATTTTGACCGAGAGTACGCACTCTTTCAAATTCTGGATGTTTAGATGTTGCGTAATTGTAAAGTTGCCAGGATACTTCCTCGAATAGCCGACTGTGCAAAAAATGACCGCAATGCAGTACTTCGTGCAAGGTTTCTATAATTTCAAATTAATTTTTATCTAGCCACGATCCAAATGTTTTTGGTGCATTTTCTTCAGACTCCTTGCCTTAGTGTTTTATATTTTTTGTTTCAGGTGTTGCGAGTATGCACTTTTAGTACTTGAACATTGGCCTGATGCACCTGAAATACTGAGATCAGCGGATCTATATGAAGATCTCATCAAGTGTTGTGTTGGAGATGCAATGAGTGAGGTATGTAGTTGATGCTTTTTTTTTATTTTTTATTTTTTTTTTCTTTTTTAAATAAAAGTGCAGGTATACAATGCTTAGTACTTCTTGATGTTTGATATGTATGGTTGGAATGACTCAATTTAGACTTTTATGCTATAAAAAGATCTGTTAGATGGTCAAAGGCCATAAGTAGCATGTAAATAATTGTTAATTTGAAAGAAACTGAGCACAGGAAAATAGCACACACGAGGAGCAGATTCAGGCAATATAATAGCATCTCTACTTGTGTGAGGATTGAATTTGCTTACTAATTCTTTTTTGCTGTGCAAAATTCTTGTATGTATATAATGATCAAGATTTAACCCTGCTTCATGTAAACTTTCAAAGGATATTAGGTTGTCACCATAATGTGGAAGCTCAAGTTATCTTTGTCTTGAATGTATCACAGCTGAAGACAATACGCTAGTAAAAAAACCCTGCATTGTGATTCCTTTTATATTTCCTCCATTTAGTCGAATGGACTTGCTTGATAGATGATGGATAACAATATTCTTTCATGTTGCTGCTGCTTAATGCTCTAAGATGTATCTTTTCACGTTTCCATCTGCATCTTGTAGGTAAGGTCAACGGCTAGAACATGCTACAGATTGTTTGCAAAGACTTGGCCAGAACGTTCTAGGCGCCTGTTTCAATCTTTTGATCCAGTTATACAAAGGGTATACTTGTCTCCGTTTGCATAATACATTTCTTATCCCTCAGAATCAATATTACAATGAATAATCCTGTAATTGAAACAGATTGTAAATGAAGAAGACGGTGGTTTACATAGGCGACATGCATCCCCATCTGTCCGTGAGAGGAGTGTGTCACATACGCCTCAGGCATCAGCTAACCTTAATTTACCTGGCTATGGGACCTCTGCTATTGTTGCTATGGATAAGACTGCATCGTTGTCCTCTAGGGCATCAGTCTCTTCTGGACTGCTTTTATCTCAGTCAAAAGACTCAAAACCTCTCAGTAAAGGGACTGACCGCAGCTTGGAAAGTGTACTGCACTCTAGCAAACAAAAGGTTTCTGCTATTGAGAGTATGCTTAGAGGGTTAGATTTGTCTGACAAACATAACTCATCAAAGCTAAGATCATCTAGTCTGGATCTAGGTATTTAGTACTTCTTTCTTATTTTCTGGGAAATCAGGATTTACAGTTCATGGACACGGGGACAACTTTTTAATATGATAAGTACCTTCTTTTTTATGTATTGAGAATGGCTAAATTTTCCCTTTATGTTTCCTAGTGCAGGAGTTGACCCTCCATCATCTCGTGATCCACCAATCCCTCTTGCTGTTACTACTTCAAATCAATATGCTGGTTCTCGGTCTTTAGATGCAAAATTGTCTCTAGTCAATGATGCTAAAAGCCGTAATGGCGGTTTAGCTTTATCTGACATTATGTCCCAGATTCAGGCATCCAAGGATGCGGGACAATTATCCCATCGCAGTGGCATGGCTAATGATGTTTCATCAACTCTTACATCACACTCTGTTAGACGAGCAACCGCGAGGCTACAGGAAAGAGGTTCAGTTGAAGATCTCACTGACATCAGAGAGCCTAGACGGTACATCAATTCCCATGTGGATAGACACTTTGAGACACCATATCGAGAAAGTTTGAGAGATTCTCAGAGTAATTATGTTCCCAACTTTCAGAGACCACTGGTAAGAAAGAATGTGACCGGAAGGGTATCATTAGGCATAAGAAAGAGTTTTGATGATAGCCATCTTCCTTCAGGAGAGACACCAAGCTATGTAGAAGGTCCAGCATCTCTTGTGGACGCGTTGACTGAGGGGCTCAGTCCAAGCTCTGATTGGCGTGCAAGGGTTGCTGCTTTTAATTATATCCGGTCTTTGCTACAACAAGTTCCTAGGGGAATTCAAGAAGTTGTACAGAGTTTTGAAAAGGTAATGAAGCTGTTTTTTCAACACATCGATGATCCCCATCATAAGGTTGCACAGGCTGCTCTTTTGACCCTTATAGAGATTATTCCTTCTTGTCGAAAGCCTTTTGAGAGTTATATGGAAAGGATCTTGCCCCATGTTTTTTCTAGATTAATTGATCCAAAGGAGCTAGTCAGGCAGCCTTGCTCATCTGCTCTTGATATTGTGGGGAAAACTTATGGTGCAGATGCTTTGCTACCTGCTTTACTCCGTTCATTGGATGAGCAGCGGTCACCGAAGGCAAAGTTAGCTGTTATTGAATTTGCAAATAAATCCTTTAAGAAGCATTTGATTCCCTCAGAAGGTGCTGGAAACCTTGGGATATTGAAGCTATGGCTTGCTAAATTGACACCATTGGTTCATGAAAAAAATACGAAGTTAAAGGAAGCAGCTATTACATGTATTATATCCGTCTTCACTCACTTTGATCCTACTGCTGTCCTGAACTTCATACTTAGTTTATCTGTTGAAGAGCAGAATTCTCTTAGGCGAGCACTTAAGCAAAACACTCCTCGTATAGAAGTAGACCTCATGAACTTCTTGCAGAGCAAAAAAGACAGACAACGATCTAAAACCTCTTACGACCCATTTGATGCTGTGGGAACCTCTTCAGAGGAAGGATACGTGGGAGTGTCAAAGAAGAGCCATTTCCTCGGAAGACATTCTGCTGGTTCCCTTGATGGCGAAGGATATAGGAAATGGAGTTCTGTACTTGAGTCAACTCAGATAAGTAGCCGTATCAGTCAAGCTGCTTCTGATGAAGCTCATGAGCACCCTCATGAGCTTCTTGAAGCAGGGTATGTCAGTGATGTTGTAGGTTCCAAAGTCAAAGATGCCACATACGCAAGTGATGTCACATATTCCTATGGTAGTCAACATGAAAATATGGAAACTAGTCAAAGTATGGGGGCCATATATACATCACATTTGGATGTTAACGGTGTGTTAAAGTCTGAGCATGTTGAAGCAACACCAGATTTTCATCAAAATAACGGAGGTCCAGCCAATTTGGAACTGGATAATTCACTTCTTGCATCAGTGAAGATTACTTCTGCCTCTGAACTGGGTCCTAGCATTCCTCAGATCCTTCACTTGGTGAGTCTAATTGATGATTTATTTGTTTATCCAATTTAAATTCAACTTAGCCAAAATACTAATTTGGTGTTAAAAAGTGACACTGGTGGACACTTGGATATTTAAAAATGTTATTATGCTGCCACAGTGAAATTTAAAAAGGCAAAGGTGACCATTTTAGTAGTTTTACCACCTTTTCATCTTCTAAACTTGGTTTGATTATTTTAATTGGTAGTTTTTTTTATAAATAAATAATATAGCTATCAAATCCAAAACATATATCTAAATGACAGTTTAAATTAATCCCAATGCCCAAACTAATGTGGGCAAAATGCTCTCCCCGTCTCCCCTAGTCCCAACCACATGATAGGCAAACAAGTTCATCTTGGAACAAAGTCTTCAAGCTACCCATGAAAATTGGAGGACATTTCAATTGGAAGGCAGGGAAACTAACTAAGCATTATTCACAATTTGTTTTTTTATATTTTCAAAGTTTGTAAGTTTGAAAGATTAGGGTTCAGCTATATTTACTTGTAACAATTATATATTGTTTAAATGGTTAGGGTTCAAAGTTAAAAGCCCCCAACCTTGGTAGGTGGATGCAAACGTATCTGGGAAGAGGACTACTATTTAGTAGGGTTTTAACTTTTGAATTACATTTACGTATTCATAATTCTTAAAAACATTTCATTGACCATATGGCACCAATATTTCTATTAATATCTAAATGCTAGAAGTGTTGATCTTATAATGCTCAAATATCCACAAGCATTATTTTTTAAATCCCAACCGTTCCCAAGTACTTAAAAGTAGAAACGATTATGTTTTTGCTGTGCAAGAAATTAATCAATTGCCAGAAATTCTCCAAGGGAGATTAGATTTTTCAAAAAATATGTGAGTAGGCACAAATAAGGTGATTTTATCCAGCCCCAAGTTAAAATATTTTTAACTATAGATCTGAATGGCCGTATTGGATTTGAGAAAATCTTCAAATTAACGTTTCAACTTTGTATCTCAACTATCCTTATATGATCTGAAATCTGAGTAAGCTGTCCTGAATTGACTTGAAGATTAGATAAACCTAAAACCAATTGAGTAAATATGTTCAGTTTAGCACTGGATTATGATTGTATGTGGATGCATAGTGCTGATCTGTTGTATGATTTTGCAGATTTGCAATGAAAATGACGGGAAACCTGCTGCTGGAAAGCATGACGCCCTTCAACAATTAATTGAGACCTCAGTTTCAAATAATCAATCTATATGGACCAAGGTAAATTTTGTTTTTTCTTGATAAAAACATTTTTCTTCCTGGAATCTTTCGTGTACATCTTTTGAGGTTTTATTTATGAGGGCAATATGTTATATGACTCATTTAGCTTTAAGTTTTAGAGTAGCAAAGTTCTATTTGAAGGTGTCACTACCATGGCACTAATAGCAAAGTTCTTGTAGTTGCCATCCTTAAAAGCTGACAGGTGATTATAGTAGAAGAGTCTGTATGTTTTGATGCTATTATTGTGTAGTCAAATCCCTGTTTGGCTGATGAAAAGATGTAAATTAAGACCACTTATGCCCACCATTCTCTTTTCATATTGCTTTCACAAGCTGATATAATCCTATTTCCAACTTAGCTTTGAGATTTGTCTATTTACATGTGCAATTTAACCCAAAAGACGAAATTCTTTTATATAATTAAATTGGATTAAAATGAAGAGGGACATATATACTATCATAAAAAGTTTCCTTATATTACAAGGTGCGTCCTATGAAGTGTGCATAACCTTTCTAAATAATAAAAGGTGTGAATGTTGCAAATATAAAAAAAGTTGTAAATCACGTGGTGTCTGATCTGTGAGTCATAATGAAACTGTACATAAGATTGTTTTATAAGATATTTCTATCTATACTAATCAATGTTCACACTTGAATCTTGTATTGCAGTATTTCAACCAAATTTTGACTGCTGTACTTGAGGTGCTCGATAATTCTGATTCTTCAATTCGAGAAACAGCACTGTCTCTGATAGCACAAATGCTGAATTATCAGGTGATCAGTTTATATTTTACTATATAATAAGTGTCTCAAATCATCATCAACCTTTTCCTCATTATGTTTGGCTTTAATAGTTCAACTTTTTTCTTTTAGTAAACCTATTGTGTATTCTTTTCCGGAGCCATTCTTCTACTTTATATTCTAGCTTCCTTTCTTGTGCTGTATTTCGTTCCACAATTTCATCCCTTTTGGTGTTTTCTTCCAATTGTAGAAAGGTGCTATGGAAGACTCTGTTGAAATTGTGATGGAGAAACTACTTCACATTTCCAAGGATAGCATTTCCAGGGTAACCAACTGCTTCTTATTCTTGTTCTACTCAATTCTTCTGTTTAGGTGTCTTGCTTCTGTTCTGATGATTTGCTCTTCGTGTTTAGGTTGACAATGAAGCAGAAAAATGTTTGAACATTGTGCTGTCTGAGTATGATCCATTTCGATGCCTAAGTGTACGCTAGTTTATTGCACTAGTTTTCCTATCAGCTTCATGAAAGAGTTTTGCCTTTTCTTGACCTTGATCTTTTCCGAACTCTGCAGGTTGTTGTCCCTCTGCTAGTTACAGAGGATGAGAAAACACTTGTAACGTCCATAAACTGTTTAACAAAGGTACTTCACTATGCATGCTTTCATTCGAAAAAGAATCAGCAATGAACCTTGAGAATTAAACAGAAGGATGAAATCATGAAATTTTCTGCTAATCATTGTCATATTTTTTTTTCCTTTTAGCTTGTTGGCAGGCTATCTCAGGAGGAACTGACGGACCAGTTAGCTTCATTCTTGCCTTCCCTTTTTGAAGCTTTTGGCAATCAAAGTGCAGATGTTCGCAAGGTAATATTATTGATATTTCTGCAAAGCTGTTGACATAGCTCAACCATGCCTTTTCCATCTCTTTTCTTGTGCTTAAGAATTTTAATTCTAGTTCTAGTAACCTGGGTTACAGCTTTATGAAACTAAAAACAATTGTTTGCCATGCAAAGCTAGTAAAATGACAGATTTAACACACTTATGGGTAATGAACTAGGTACATGGAATTTAGACTGTAATTATTTCGTAGCCGGGTATCATGAAAAGTTATTCTGCACATTTTTTGTTGCATTTTGCAGTGGAATATGGTAATATATTACTTGATCTAATGATGTTAGCTCCTGGAAAATTCCTAGGAATGCGTTGTTTGCAAACCGACTTATTGCGTTTTTGTTGATTTTGCCTTTTCGGTGCTTGAAACCTTCTGGGATGAATCACAAACTCACAGTTATGATTTGTCACAATTTCATAGGCTTTGAACTAGGTTTCTACCTTTAATATCATTTCTCTTGAAACTTTACTACTACAATCTAAACTAATATGTGCATATCCTATTGCTTGTAATCATTTATTATGATTTGAGTATAGAAGTTTACATGATCTTGATTGGATATCACAGACTGTTGTATTCTGCCTGGTGGACATATACATCATCCTAGGGAAGGCATTTGTGCCACACTTGGAAGGACTCAACAACACTCAGCTAAGATTGGTTACTCTTTATGCTAACCGCATTTCTCAGGCAAGAACAGGTGTTCCAATAGATCCTAGCCAGAGTTAGGGTGTGAGTTTCAGAAAATCTCACTTTCAGTTTACATCTCTGCGGTTCACTCTTGTCCTTTTTGTTTCCTGTGGTTTTGGTGGGTACATGTTGTAGGCAATGTTTTCGGAAGATGGGTCCTGAATGCCGGAGGAGAATATGTGCATTTCTTCAATTATTGTTCTACTGGTCTTTGTATTTGTCAAGAGGGATGTAAATCATGCGTTGAAAGAGGGTTCCTTGATTTTTTTCTTCCCATTCCCTTCGTTTGTTTGTTTGTATGTCTTGTGTAATGTACAAACCTATATTTGGTGTGTAAAGAGCTATTTTTTTCCTTGTGGAATGTACATACCCACATATTTGTAATGTCTTATTGTCTACTAGAAGTTCAGATGGACTCCCAACTTATCATCCAAATGCTTCAATATGATCTTGCTCCTTTTCATTCCATTGCTAGAGTCGTGGTCCACGACCACGACTCGTGATTGTGTGGTTCACTGTCAAGATTTCATTAGTAAAACTGAGCTGTCTAATATAGTCATGTTTATGGCTAAACAAATACCTTTGCAGATCATATAATTTAACCCTGTAATAATTGCATCTTTCTTGTCTAATTTAGTCATTTACGTCAGTCTTTAGTCATAAGAGGACAAGATGGTCAGACAACGAACAAGCAAGCCACTCTTATTTTGAGTCTTGAATCTTGACAATTGAAGTCGTACATCTTAGCATTCACATTCTTGAAACCCGGTTTCCAAATGAAATGCCCAACTAGAATTTGCATGTCTCCTGTCCGAAGTTGCAAGGGAAAACGGTTCATGGTTCCATTTTGGTCACTGAATTCAAACATGACAGGGCGCTTGAAACTCATAGCATTATTCATCGATCTGACATCAAAGTAGACGTTATATCGAGCCATCTTAATAGCTTTGCAAGGTTGTGGAGTAAGTGGTTCCTTGATACCTATAAGCAAGTGGTCTATTAAGTATCACTATGGGTGTGTTTGTTTGAACATAATTATAAACTAGTGTAAGTTCAAATCTGCGTTTAAAAGAAAAAACCGATGTAATTTGAGTTGTGGTTCAAAAAATAGCATAAATTGTGATTGCATGTATAAAATTAGTTTAAATGAAATAATATGGATAAGGACGATTATATATTACTCTGCCAAACTCGATTATATAAATATCGAGCCATCGAATAAACGTGAATCCCTTTTTAAATATAGTATCTAGGAACTATGGGTGTGTTTGTTTGAACATAATTATGAGCAAGTGGCACGCTCACAGTACGAGCGTGTTATCTCTTTTCGTCTTACTGACATCAATCCCATTATTCTAATTCATGTCTTAAGAATACATATTGAAAACATCATATATTTATAAAAATTTATAATATTACATGAATAAGTAATAAATAATAATTGAAAATAAAATTAAAAAAGTAAATATGTTAATATATTCTTAGGTTTTGATATAAGTTATTAAATCGTTACTGATGTACTATTTTCATTTTTTAATGAAATTTTTAGGCTGAGTAGGTCAAAAGATAGTTGGATTCTAATCGAAGAAAGTTTATTCCAATTCTGGACGGACCAATTTCATCTACATTCATCCTCTGAATATGTCCTATTGATATTTATATAGCATCTGCATTTGGTTCTATGATTCCATCGCATTTTTAGAGGTCACATCACGAATCCGCATTATTGATTGGACCATAACTAAATTGAGTTTATATAGCTGTTTTTTTTTTTTTTTGTTATTATTAAGGATATTAACCCTCTTTTATTTAAAAAATAAACGATCGCAGAAACTTTCGATCGCTCGAGATTAACCGGGAGGACCGAAAGTCCGAAACCACCACCTGTCCGCGTTGTCGTCGGCCGTCAAAGAGCTCCGCTGTAGAGCCAACAATGTCGCCGTTGCTCGCCATTGCCGTAAACTTGTACGTCACTGCCACCAACTCTCAGCAAACCGTAGATCGCTCGATTGAAGAAGAAAGATATTTGATAAAATATAAAAAGACTCTATATTTTGTAAATGCGTTAATAGCCCAACTTTTTAAATTTGCAGATTTTCCTCCAAAAAGATAATTACAGAAAATTGCCCCAAGTTTTAATTGTAGGAAATTGCCTAAATTTCTGAACTTCCATAATTTGCCCCCAAAAAACTAGTATATTAAAATTTGTATTGAGTTGATTGTATTAATTAAGAGTTAATACAATAATAAACTTCATTTAATCTCTCCATCTAAATATATATTATATTTGCTTAAAATAAAATCCATAAAAACAAAAATGACTCTTTTTGCTGCTCCTAGAACTTGAGCCATACACTCCAAGCAAATGAGCTAGCACTCGAACCCTACACTCCTGACACTTTTTTCCTCCATCCACCAAATGAGCTAGTAGAGAAGTATTCGTCATATTCGAAAAAATAATCTCATTTCAAGCATGAGCATAGTCCCCCTACCCTTTGTCTTCACCCTGAGTATTAACATATTGAGTATCAGACTTGTGTATCAACATATTGAGTATTTGACTTGAGTATTAACATATTGAATATTATGGTTGTGTATTGACATATTTAATATCACACTTAGGTATTAAGATACGATGAATAAACATATTAGTACTACGTTGAATATCAACATATTTTGTATCAAACTTGATATTATGTTGAGTTTTAAAATATTGAATATCAGACATGAATATTAACATATTTGGTACCACACTTGAATATTAAGATATTGGGTGACAAAATAAAATTTTCTTTTCAATCTCCCTAGGATTATTAAAAATATCATTTAACTAAACTAATTATTTTGTTATTACTTTTTTTTTAAATTTTTTTCCTATGAGTATTTAAACAAATCAATCATCTACAAAAGAAAGTGCATACTTTGTATACTTTATAAAATAATATTTAATTTATATGCACTATAAAAAATTACATACTTAGCAAATTCACCCAACCAAATTTTGTCACAAATACTAATACTCAGTTGGTTTAGTGGGATGTGGTGCTAGATTCCTTAAGTGGTTAGCCTTAAGTGATTAGACTCGAGATTCGAGTTCGAATCCTCTTGGCAACATGTATGAAAAACTGATATTAAGAGGGTATCCCCCAACAATGGGCCACGGTTTTACTATCCGAGCCGATCGAACCGGGTGACCTACATACCTCTTTTTGTCACAAATAGCAGGATGCTTTCTTTGATAAGGAAATGTTATATAGAGTATATATTAAGAATAATTAGTAAATTTATAGGGCTTGTTGAATATCACCAATAAAACTCGAAAAATACAATTTCGTATTTTTCCTTATTAATCCACTTTCTTACTATTTTTATCGTCAATATTAAGACCGTTACTTGAGGTCAGCGAGAGTTTTTGTGCACTCATGTTTAACTCGTTTAAAATCAAGTCAAGTTATATTCGAGTTTTAGATGATTTTGTACTTGGATTTTTTTAAAATTAAAAGTGATTAGAAATGAGCACCTTCTAGGATAATCCTTATATATGTATGTTTTTCTGCTGGCAATTGCCATCTTTATGAATGATATATGAATTATGATACCCATAGCCAAATATTGGATTTATAATACTTCAAATCTAATAACCGAATTTTAATGCTCAAACTTAACGATACCCAAATTAAATTGTGTATAATTTATATTACTACTAAACGAAAATGACTTCTTAATCCAATTTTTTAGAATTGGACATGAGACGAGATGAGTTTGAGGTCATCCCACATTTCTTCCCTGTTATTATACATGAGAAGAAACTGAGATAGACCTTGAAGTTTTTAGATTTAATCACGTCGCGTCATGTCTGGGTCAGAATCAATCATGCTTAGGCCATTATGTGTTTACAATTTAAGCGATATAGTTCACACCCGAACACTCGATAAAACAAAAGAGAAAAACTGTAAATTAAATAAAATTAATTTGTAAATTAAATAAAATTAATTATAAGCGAGACGACACGAATAGCGGACTTGCGTTGAACAATATATGGAATTTGTACCCATTCATACAATTTTCTCAAAATGATTCTCACATGAAACTAAACTGGGTCAATTAGGTAAGTAGGCCTTTTTAAAATTATGTTTACTAACTAGGCTTTTTTATATTTTAGGTTTAGAAAGTATACCCCTTTTTAAATTTTTACCGTGAAACCTACTGCTCTCCACCATACCATTCTTTCTCCGCCTACACTCCTCTATCTCATTAGTCCTTCCTCACATACCAGAAAGCTCAACAATTTTCTCTCTCAATCTACCCTTCTCTCTCCTGAAAGCTCAACAATGGCGACGAGCCTATACCGGCGAGCAATCTCACGAATCACCTCTCGGGTGATCCGACCTTTTCGCCCCTATGCAACCGACGCTCAAGCAGATTCCAAATCAGAGTCGGCGAAGATGAAAACCTTCTCGATCTACCGTTGGAATCCTGAAAATCCGACGAAGCCTTTCCTCCAAAATTACGAGATCAACCTGAAGGAGTGTGGCCCCATGGTTCTCGACGCTCTCATCAAGATTAAAAACGAGATGGATCCTTCTCTCACTTTCCGACGATCTTGCCGTGAAGGGATCTGCGGTTCCTGTGCGATGAACATAGATGGGAATTTTGTATACTTCCCTCTGATTTCACTGTCACACTTGCTTTCCTTACCCTCTTTGCTTGCTTCCTGTGCTCTATTTAGGGTTTCAAATGGCATCCGGCCTTAGTTTCCCATCCTTGAGCTCTGACGCTTCAATGGTGTTTTCTACAAGTGGGCTTTCCTGGAAATGGTAATTTCTTCTCTCTTTTCTTCTAGGGTTTTGTTTTTTTTTTAGTCTAAAAGGTTGTTCTTTTGCTGGAAACTGCATTTTGGGTTGAGCTCTGTTTTTGCACTGCTGTTTGTGTGGCTTTGTGAATATATATAGGGCATGGTTTCGTGTGGTGTTGAGAGATGGGTTCCTTATACATATCAGAATTTAGGAGTATAAAGCTGTGTTTGGCTTGGTGATGTATACTGTTTAGTTGGGTTCATTGCAGATTTGCAGTTCTGTTCTTTTTGGCTTTTGAATGCTCAATATCAAGATTTTTTCATCTTAGCTCCTTTGGTGTCTGGAAACCATTTTTGTAGTGTTATTCTCATAATTGTTCAACACAACTTGGGTTGATGGTTCAAATGTCTGATGTAAGCTATATTGTTTGAGTAGTTTTGTATGATTATGTGGAGATCTCTAATTTCTACTTTCTAGTGCTGTTTATGTATGCTCTTCTGTTATTATAATTGTAATGCTACATGAAGTTCTTATTTTACAAATATCAAACTATATGGATGTTTCTAGAAAGCATGAAAATGTAAGCAAACTACATAGCCTTTGCAATTCAGGTTGTTGTCTTTTTTATTTTCTAATTCCTACCAAGAGAAAAATTACAGTAGAGCCTTCGCCTTCTGATTCTTGAGGGTTTAAGGCTATTCATCATGCCTTTGCATTTACAAACACCACTGAGACTGGTCATAGAACTTCATATTTTTTTGGTTATGATCCCTTGAATGACATTTGCAGGTCCAGACCCACAACTAAGTCATTGAACAGCAACAACTTGCTGGTTGTGAACATAATTCATGAAAGGCATCAGTCTCTTATATATGATTCATTCTAATTCTTCTGGTTTTCCCAGCGGGGAATGAAGCCACTGGTCCGTCGGTACAAAACTCGTGTATAACTATTGAATTAGTTACACAATTTCTGTAAAGTAAAACTATGTTAAGGTTATCTGAGTTTTCTTGTGGTTTGATGTCATGGATCACCTGTAGAATACTGGAGATTTGTATCATAACGTCTGGTATAATAATTTCTGGTATATAGAGCATGTGAGAAATTCTGGTATGACATAATAATTTCTGGTATATAGAGCATGTGAGAAATTCTGGTATGAATAAATTCTGGTATGAATAAATTCTGGTATGAACATATTTTGGTATGAAAAAAAAATTCTAGTATGAATAAATTCTGGTATGAACATATTTTGGTATGAAAAAAAAATTCTGGTATAGAAAAAAATTATGGTATGAAAAAGTTATGGTATAAAAAAATTCTGGTATAAGAAATTCTGGTATGAAAAAATTCTGGTATGAAAAAAATTCCGGTATGAAAAAGTTATGGTATAAAAAATTTCTGGTATAAGAAATTCTAGTATGAAAAAATTCTGGTATATACTATGAACTTCTAGTATGTAATTATGGTATAAATTCATACCAGAAAATAAAATTTAAAAAAAAGTACAACAAAAGAAAAAAAAAGTCAAAAGAAATAATGTGCGTAAACAAATTTTAGATTGATTTGTAATTGTAATGTCTTTTTCTTTTCTTTTTTTATTAAAATAGGGGTTAATTACTTATACTTATATAGTTTATTCCTTTCTTTCTAAATAGAAGGGTTAATAATTTTTACCTACTATTAAATGAAAGTGGTAAAAAATTTGGGGTACACTTTCTTAAACAAAAACTCAAAAAGGCCTAGTATGTCAAATTATCCCAACTAAATACTATCACTATATATTGTGAATGATTACTCTTATACATTTTTAATGTAACCTTATTATAACTATTTCTTAAAGCTTTTTTGTTATCACAAAATTTATAAACATATAAGAGTACTCAATAATATTTGATAACTCTCCAATACTTAGTTCATAAAATACATTAGCATTACACAACATTCTAAAGAGAAAAGGGACATCACACTCGAGAATAGAGGCTCGAAACCTAGCCGGAGAAGGCCTCCTAGTTTATTGTACGTACGTATGTCACACATCCATCACTATATTACACATAGCTTGGTAAGTGCAACCCAAGTCTTTAGGCATCGGCAGGAATGATGCTAACACAACGAACGAGCAACCCACTCTTCTCTTGGCCATTGAAGTCATACATCTTCGCCTTGACATTCTGGAAACCCGGGACTGAGATGAACTGCCCGACCAACACTTTCATGTCTCCTGGCATGAGTTTCAACGGGAACCGGTTGAAGCCTCCGTTTTGGTCGCTGAACTCGAACATCACGGGGCGCTTGAACCCGGTTGCATTGTGCATCAATTTGAAGTCGAAGTAGACGTTGTATTGAGTCATTGGTGTTAGCTTGCACACCGGTGAGTGTTCGGCCTTCACTTCCAAACTAGAATCACTCAGCAGTTTTGCATGATGAACTAGGGTATCTCCTCTACATAGTTCAAATACAAAAGAAGAATTCTAAGTTAACAAAGTATATGTAATAGAGTTGTTACATGAGCAATACTAATTCAATTTGGCTCGATAAAGGTTATTCACTTTCTAAACGACCGGAGTAAAATTTCAAAACTTAGTTCGTTTGACCTAAAGATGGTCAATGAGACATGAAACCAATGTTTAATAGGGTTGATATATAATAAAAAAAATACTCATGTTTGACTCAGACTTGACTCGAAAAAAGATCGACTCGAGCTCGTCAATATTTTAAAAAAGTTGATCGAATCGGGTATAAACTAGTTGAACATGAGCATACCGTTTCTACACTCGTTCAGCTCGAATAACAACCCTAAAGATGATCGATGAGTCAAATTTCAATTGGATTGTTATATGACGTCATATAACAATCCAATTGAAATTTGACTCATCGATCATCTTTAGGGTTGTTATTCGAGCTGAACAAACTACTTAGATAAATATATGTACGTACTTCTGCACAATATCATATTTCCAGCAATCTGGGTTGTTTCCATCGAGGATGTCGAGGGCTTTGGCATACAAGTCGACACAAGCACGGCCCTGGTCATCGAAGTAATAGTACTGCATGCGGGTATCCGAAAGATCATTCTCAAGTAAGTAAGATTTCAAAGATCACATGAAACCCATTGAAGTAAAATTAGATACAAGAAAATCATTGAAAAGAAAGAAGGATTATTACCACATCTTGTGCGCTCTTCATCATTTGAGCCATCGTGATTGATCAAGTTTTGGTATTGCTATATGAACTTGAAACTTGTTGGTCGATGTTGAAGTACTTAGCGCTACCTCTTCCTCTATTTATACTATACCATATGAGAAATAGTATCTAGCTTGAGTTTATCTTTTAATCACCCACTTGAACTGCATGGAGAATCTTATTCCAGATATGTATAGGACCAAAGGAGTAAGATAAATATCAAGCACACATCAAAGTGTCAAACAACTCCTATCGTGTCGCGTTTGTTATATTCCTTTTAAATATGACAGGCACGGGGCGGGATGAGATAAAATTGAGGTATTTCACGTTTCATTCTGATTATTATACATGAGATGTGAGATCGATCAGAACTAATATTGTGCATTTTGGGTTCAATCCCGCCGAAATTGAAAAAATTAATTTCGCTTGACCTATAATTTATTTACGCTTTACAATTTATACACGAAACTATTTGTTTATATTGCCCTAAAGAAGACGTCAAATTTTTTAATATTTCATATTAGTTTGTTGAATAACCTCCTCAAACCGAATTAACTTTTATCAAACTTGGAAACTAAAGCTCCAGAACATAAGAACTGATTGCTCTCGCGCGAGCACGCTTAACTTCAGAGTTATTTGTCCTCACTCTACCACTGAAAAAGAAGAATTTTTGATAACATGTGCAGCAACCCATCCTTATAAAACCATAAATCCCCATTCATATAATACGGGATGACAATTTTTACGGGGTGTTACACATTTCTAATTATTCATAATAACTTGTATTTTGCATCTTTGTTATAATTTGAAAAGGATAGGACGTGGGTATATAACCAGAAAGCGTATTTGCCAATTGGTTTCGAGTATATATATTTTAATATCTAATTAAGATTTGAAACTAAGAATGAAATTTAATTTATATTTTAAATCAAATACTCTTACTATATAGGGGACGGGCCTAGCGAAACGTAGAAGTTACGACACGTATAAAAAAAATTGTAACGACGTTAGATGCAGGCTAACGATAGTAAATAATTTTTTTCCCCCACTGGTTGACAATAGTTAACGAACGTTAACATAGTTGAACGGTCGTTAAGAATATGTTAACGAACGTTAACCTTATTAATCTATGTTACCGTTCGTTAAACATTAATTTTTTTTATCTATGTTAACATTTGCTAATATTTAACGTTCGTAGATTAACAATTGTTAATCCATGTTAACATTCATTAAATATATAGAAAAATAAGTTCTTTTACCATAGGTTAACAATCGTTAACCTGTGTTACCTATCGTTAGCATATGTCAACGATGATTAACATGTGTTACTGATCGTTAACATAGCTAGCTAATTTTCATTTGCATGTGAAAAAACGATCGTTAGTGTTACTAAAAAATACAATTCAATTTTTGAATATAAAACAATAATTTCAGCCATAAATAAGTGTATATTTTAGAGAAAATTGGTGTAAAGGAGCCCTTTTTGTATCCATGATACAATCTAGGCCCCTCTAATTTTCTCTCAAAAAATAAAACTAAATTAAATTATAAAGAGGTTATTAGTTGTGGGGACCACTCTAATTAAAAAGATTCTCTCCCTTAATTAAGGAAGATAAATAACTATTAAAAATTAAAAAGATAAACTAAATTAAAAAGATAATTGAATATTAATTGTGGGGACCACTCTCATTAAAAAGATTCTCCCTTAATTAATATGGTTGTTTATTAATTAAATAAGGAAAATGAGAGTGATTTCCAAAAATTCGGTACATAATTTTTATGTACATAATTTCACACGCAGATTATGTACATAAATTCGCACGCAGATTATGTACATAAATTCGCACGCAGATTATGTACATAAATTAACACGCAGATTATGTACATAAATTCGCACGCAGATTATGTACATAAATTCGCACGCAGATTATGTACATAAATTCGCACGCAGATTATGTACATAAATTCGCACGCAGATTATGTACATAAATTCGCACGCAGATTATGTACATAACTTCGCACGCAGATTATGTACATAACTTCGCACGCAGGTTATGTACATAAAATTATGTAATTAATTTTAATGCCAGCAAATAAGCGATTATTTAAAAAAAAAAAAAGCAATGTTAATTAAGGGAGAGAATCTTTTTATTTTTTAAACTAATTTCTTAATTGTAGGGGACCACTCTTATTTTCCTTTTTTATTTAAAAAAATTAAGGGGAGAATCTTTTTAATTTTGAATAATTATAGGGGACCACTCTCATTTTCCTTTTTAATTTTGAAAGTATCTTAAATTATTTTTGATTTTATCTTTTTCTCAAAATTACAAGGGGCCTACTTTATCTACATTTTTACAAAAGAGACTAGTTAATCTACATTAATGCATAATTAGCCTACTTTCCCTTTTATCTCTATATTTTAAGGTCAATCTAGTAAAACTTCTTTATGAACACTTACCATGGTCTTTTAATCATTTTCATTCAGTTTTTTTATCTAAGAGATGTTAAATGTTCCTACTCCTAACCGTAAAAAATATTTTCACTTGAACCTAACCCTATATATATATATATGATAGCATCGAAACATACGTGTTTTCTACCTCTTATTCATGTCATTTTAAACATCTTTTGGCAAGATTTATATGCTTATAACGCGTAATACATTCATATTATGCTTTCGGTATCTACTCCCGGTTATTTCATATATCAGGCTTTTCAAGACTCGTTATGAAGGATTTACCAATAATATACACTCGAAGATCTTAAGAGTTTGATCTTCCCTAAAGTCAGACATCATACAACCACTATCTCATACGACTGAGGATCGGTTGCTCAAGAATCTCAAAGACCACTCTAGATTGGAGCCAAGGACTTCTTGCTATGGAACATAAAATCACACAAGACGGCCTCTCCAAACGAGCAAGAACAATCAGCTAGACGACGATGGTACGACCACCTGGCGGGCACTATACAACTAGCCTGGCCGTCCCACAACATGTTTGGATCGGCTCACCTCAGAAGTCAACGCAAGACGCCATCAAGAGGTATGCCCATATGGCCTTGTAATGAGCACCGGGCGACTGTACGCCGGCCGTCTGGCTGGCCTTTTACGCTATTGCGATAACCTCATTCCGTAACCTAGTTTTGTAGGTTTATGACGGGCTTTTGTATGTATTTTGGCCCATCTTATATCTATATATACCCCTTAGATCTTTAGGTTTAGACATCAACTTATCATTCAAGAGTCTCATCATCTCATCGGTGAAAACATATTTTCAGGGTTTTTATCCCGAGTTAGAGGTTAGACTTATTTAGCTATTTCTTTTGCTTTGAGTTTTATTATATGCAAAGATTCTTCTTTTCATCTTATTTCTCTCCCTGCTCTATGTTTGGCTAACTCTCCCTCGATCTAAGGGTTTGTTGAACCCTATGATAGATCGATGATGACTGCTTATGAAAATTTCCTATTTAATGTCAGCAAGTTTGATTTTATTTTCAAATTATTTCACCCGACCTTTTGAAAATCTCCAAAAATAGTGGCATTTTTTTTATTGACCTAGATAAAACAAGTGAATGGCCAAAAATAAAGTTTGTTTTTATTGGATTTATTCGAAAGAACTCAATTTTGAGAGTAGAGTTGTATCAAGGCTTCGAAGATTTCTAATTGTCGTAGAAAATTCTGATCTTTGCACTTTTTAAACTAAAGAGCCACAAACAAAGGTTTTTCTTGGTCTTTTTTCGGATTTCTAAATTCTTCATGGGTTTTATCATGCTCACCAAACCGTTGGATTGAGAGTTGCGTGAGTTGAAAAACACGGACTTGGTTTATTGTTCACGTACTTAGTTACTATTTATCATAGTGAAGATACATAATTCCTCTTAAATTATCCATCCATATCATATCGCATCACACCTTGTCATCAAATTGCTCCACGATTGTTGTCCTTTTGATACTATAATACTATTTGCATCCATTTCCTTCTCTTTAGCTTAACATATATGTTTATTTGTTCCAATCAACACAGATTGGTCCCTGAGAATTCGATACCCGATCATACTACATCTGATCCCGTATCCTTGTGGGGGAAGTTGTTTGTATTGGTAAAACTTCTACGATCAACATATATAGGAATATAATCATTTAAGAACCTCTTGCATTTAAGATTGAAAACTATTAAGAGACGCTTCATGTATCTAAACAAAACAAAGCTCTTGATGTCGTCACCTATCTCACTTGTTGTTTTTAGGCGCATGATCGTGTACTCTTTACGCACGATCGCACACTTTGCTTTTATACACTCATGCGCCTTGAATAAGGATGTTGTTTTAAGCGCACGATTGTGTACCCTTTACGCACGATCACACACTTTGCTTTTACATGCTCATGCGCCTTGAATAAGGATCTTGCAAAATGATCGTGCACTCTTTTAGAAAAGTAAAGTGCGCTATCGTCAGTGAAGGGTGTACGAACATGCACCTAATTACCACACACACAAACAAGTAACGAAATCAAGTTGCTTTTTATTTTTATAAAATGTATGTTTCGTAGAAATTCTCACTCCTTACAGCACAAGAGGTTCTAACATGATTTTATTGATAATTTATTTATCTTTTATGCATCCAATTATTATTCTTATATTTATATTTTCAATCTAACAATTTTTTTACATCCAAAAGGGCAACCCTCAACTATTACGTAGGAACTGGGCTCGTCCAAATCCGCCACACCTTTCATGAGGCTAATGCCACTGCCGATCATTTGGCATCCATTTCTTCATCTTATCCCCTAGGATTTTTTTATATTCAGAATCCAACTATACCTTTAATTCATTTTCTGAAAAACGATGCCCGCGGAGTAGCGACCCGTAGGATTGTCACTTGTTAGCTTCTCTTTCATGAAGAATATTGTGAAAGCACTCGAGGCCTTCCGTAGTCATTACCAAAAAAAGTGGTCCTTGCCTTTTTACCCCTGTCCCGTTGGGATTATCACAACGTTTCGGTCAAATTATATTATACTAATGATTTATACATTTCGTTCATGTTATATTATACTAATGGTTAAAGTTATATTTTTTTTGGTAAGTGAAAGCATAAACTCCCTACGCTAAGGCGCTTTGTTGAAAAAGAAAATTACAAGAGAGTGGCACGAGGGAGAGCAACTCCTCTCATATCATCCATAATAAGTGCTCTAACACCCAACGGCAGAACTAAAAGGTTATGAGCACCAAAAGCTAAGGTGAAAGCATGATTAGCGAGGGAATCGACTACTCGATACGTGTGACTGATATCGATAATCCAATCTCTAACAGTAAAGTATTGGCACCGAGTTACTAGGCTAGATAGAGGGTGAGTTTGGCTCACCCCCCTCTCAATGAACCCAACCACCAGGAGCGAGTCGAGTTCCACATCTACTCTCCTGTATCCCAGATCCCATTCTAGCTTGAGGCCATGAATGATTCCCAAGAGTTCCGCAGCCGGAGCGGAACATGCTAATATAAAATTTTTAAACTAATAGAACATTTAATTTAAACTAATTGTATAAATATTTTTAACTAATTGTATTATATTAAACATATTCTAATAATGTAACTACAAAATATATTAGAATTGACAATATATAATTTTGAACGAATTGAGAGATAATAATTATTACAATTTTATCATGAAAGATACTAAAATGCCACCACATCCCTTTTTTAAAATAGATTTTCAAAACGACAAATTATCCTCGTATCTTCTGAAAATTATAAAATTAAATCGTTTAATGACGTGGATGACTAATAACCATTTAAGCAAGTGAATCAAAGCCCCAATTTGCTTGATAATGTCTTACCACAAGAACACTCTTACTTGAACCTTTTTCATTAACTTATACATAAAAAATAATTAATATAGACAATACATATATTATTTCTATTTTTAATCTTACCACAATCTTTTACATATTTTAAGATATCCTTTTTAATATTTTTTGAAAACAATTTTCACTTTTATTTATAAGATTTTACTTATAAGATGATTAGATAACATCTATTCTATGGTAACATATATAGTTATTACATGAACTGGTTAGTACACGCTTAATTAACAAATATATAAATTATTACAATATAAATGTTACATAATTATTAAAATTAATTAGTAAGTACCCAATAATAAAAAAATGTATAAATTACTACAGTATAAATGTTACATAGTTATTATATTAAATAGTAAGTACACACAATATTAACAAATGTAAAAATATTATAATATAATGTCACATAGTTATTGTATTAATGAGTAAGTGCACACTAAATCAACAAATGTAATAATTTACTATGATATAAATGGTACATTTTTTTGTTCTAAAAATTAAATTTCAAAATTACCGTAGAGGTTTTTTGAATTGAACTTTTTTGGGCAAATTTGCTAACTAGGCTTTATTAAGAAATAGGGATACAAAGTAGGCTTTTTCATATTTTCTAACAACAAAATATACCCCAAAACCATATTTATCGTTCAAGGATAATTAATTACCATAATAATCAGATAAATCCCCAAATTTTCTCTCTTTTCTGTTACAAGCAAAGAAATCAAATCTGGTTTCTTCTCCTCCTCTCTCGATCTCGATTCCGATCTCAAAATCCACTCTTCTCCTCTTCTCGATCTCGATTTCAGAATCCAATATTCTCCTCCTTCGATCTCGCCCTTCTCGCAAGCTTCTCTGGTATCACAATTACTTTCTCTCTTATCTCTCACAATCGACATCGATCGAGTAATCTTCTCTCGTATCAATCAATCAAACACCAGAAACGAATACAACGCAATTGATTTGGGATCCAAGACTTCAAATACCAGAATTCGCTTCGATCTAACAGGTATCTCTTTAACAATATTCTACTCTCTCTCTCTCGACATCTTCTTCAGTATTATTCTGGTATTTTGTTCACCATTGTGACATTTTAATCAGATTCTTGTATTTCTGGTATAAGGTATTGACAAATTTGATTTTGTTTTAAATTATGTTTCTAGTATGTTTCTGGTATGAATGAGTGTGTTACGATTCTGGTATGATCATTGTTGCTAGTTTGTTTTCTTAATTCTGATATGAAAAAATGAGTTCTGGTATCATTAATTCTTTGGAATTTGTCGAGATGTTCATAATTATGGTATACTTGAACGTCTGGTATACAAGATCTTCTGGTATTTATGTTCTTGTGCATAATTCTGGTTTACTTCAACGTCTGGTATACTTGAAATTCTGGTATTTGTGGTGTTGTCCATAATTCTGGTATGAATTAATAAGTTCTGGCATAATCTCCTTTGTAGTATGATAATTATCTTTCTGGTATCATTAATTCTGGTATCAATAAATGAGTTCTGGTATACTCTCTTTTGTAGTATGATAAATGTTTTTCTAGTATCATTAATACTCTGGTATTTGTGTGTTATGAATAATTCTGGTATGAATTAATGAGTTCTGGTATAATTTCTGGTATACTTTAACTTCTGGTATACTTTAACTTCTGGTATTTGTGGTGTTGTGCATAATTCTGGTATACTTTAATTTCTGGTATTTGTGATGTTGTGCATAATTTGGTATACTTTTAACTTCTGGTATCCTTATACTAGTTTTTTTTTCTGGTATATACAGAACTTGTTAGCCATGGCTCAGTTACAAATTGTAGTTTATTGTGGAGGAGAGTGGAAATCTGTGGGAAATGAATGGACATATTTAGGGGATAAAGTAGTGTGCAAACCCATAACTGTGGGAGATCTAGTTAGCATACCAGAAATTAGGATGTTGATTGCCAAACGTTTTCAAGTAGATGAGACACTGAACAAATTGGAACTTACATACAAGAATACCTTGAATGAAGCGTTGCAACCGTTTGATATTGAGACAGTAGAAGATTTCGAGGATTTTGTTGAAGTTAATCAAATGACTGAACCATGCTGGAGTGTGCCATTGTGTGTGAGATTAAAGTCTACAATTATTATACCAGAAATTGAAGAAATTAATGAATATCATCCACATACTGCCATTGTTCCTGCTCCTAGTGTGACTGAAATAGAAACAGAGAATAGCTATGCAATCACTGAAGTTGAACCTGAAGAAACTCAATGGGGTCTTAAGCTTGGACAAAAGTTCAAGGATAAAAACGCAGTGAAAAGTGCATTGTGTTTGAATGCTGTTGCCGAATGTACACAATACAGAATAACAAAGTCTATCAAGCTTGCTATTCTTGCGCGATGTCTGGATAAAGATTGTAAGTGGCGTGTGCGGTTCTCAAAAATCAAGAAATCGAAAGTGTTTACACTAACAAAGTATACCAGAGAGCACACTTGTTCATTCCATACCAGAAGAAATTATCACAGAAAGGTCTCATATCCTGTCATTGCTGAAATAGTTGCAAAAATGTAAGTCCATTCCTTATTATCACATATAATATTCAATTCTATATTTTTTTCTTCCATTCTGGTATGTAATACATTCAAATCATATTGTTTATGTTATTCAGGTATGCTAATACACATAAACTCCCCGAGCCTAAGACAATTATTGGAATTTTGAGAAACGAGCATTGCTTAGAAGCTAGCTACTGGAAATGCTGGATGGCACAAGAGGCTGTCAAGGACAATATAAGAGGAACAAATGAAGAGAACTACAAGGGTGTGCCAGTGTACTTACATCGATTGCAAGAGGCAAATCCGAACACTATTGTAGCACTACAATTGGATGATGAAAACAAATTCAAGTATGTCTTCTTTGCTTTGGGACAATCAATCAAAGGATATTCAGTAATGAGAAAGGTATTATCCTTCTTTTGGTATGTAATAAAGTTATGCCTCTGGTATTATAAATTATGCATGAATGATATAGATTCTGGTAGTTATGTTGTGTTTCTGGTAAGCAGTAGAATTATCGTTCTGGAATGCTCTTTTCTGGTTTGTATAACCAGTGTCTGGTATTGTTAGATTCTGGTAAGCAGTAGAATTATCTTTCTGGTATGCTCTTTTCTGGTTTGTATAACCAGTGTCTGGTATTGTTAGATTCTGGTAGTTATGTTGTGTTTCTGTTAAGTAGTAGAACTATCTTTCTGGTATGCTCTTTTCTGGTATAGTATTATATATATTTGAACAATTAAGTGTCTGGTATGACTATTATCAATTTCTGGTATACCAGAAAACTAATTGATTTTTGGTTGTTGTTGTTTAAGGTCATATCAGTTGACAGAACATTTTTAAAAGGACGATATGGTGGGGTGCTATTGCTTGCAACAGCACAAGATGCAAACCAACAAATATACCCCCTAGCATTTGCAATTGTTGACCGTGAATGTGATGACTCGTATGATTTCTTCTTCTATCATATACACAAGTTTGTCCCTGATACCGAGGAACAACTATTTATATCGGACAGACACATGTCAATCAAGAATGGTATTGCTAAGCACTACACAAAAGCATCTCATGGAGTTTGCATGTACCACTTGAAAGGGAACATCAAGAAAAAATCAATCAAGAATATAGTTCAACAAATGTTCGTGGATGCGGCTAGGTGCTACAGAAAGGATAAGTGTCTTCAACTGTTTGAAAATATAAAGATGGTATGCTTATTCTGGTTTTTATTATTTTTTGGTATGCAATCACATTATGCTTCTGGTATTTCAATTCTGGTGGTTTATTTTATTTCTGGTATTGTCCTTTATCTCTCATTTATAGTGTTTCTGGTATGAATGTTTCTGGTATGAACGCAGGTTAGGTTTGTCGTATGAAAATTATAGTTTCTGGTATTAAATTTAATCTCTAGTATGAATTCTGGTATGCTTTTTGTGATTGTTTCTGGTATCATACATGATATGTTTCTGGTATTCAACAATATTATTGATGATCAATGATTATGGTATTACCTTTTTCTGGTATTGAAACATGTTAGATGTATGGTATGTTTTTTCTGGTATTGTATATAACTTCATGTGTACCTGCTAATGTTTGTAGGAGAAGGTAGTAGTTGCACAACTATTGGAAGAAATTGGATTTGCTGCTTGGTCCCGAGCTTTTTGCAACGCAAAACGTTACAACATTATGACAAGCAACAATGCAGAATGTATAAATAGTGTACTGTGCGATGCAAGAGATTATCCAGTGCTTGCCCTCATTGATGTTATCAGACAGACAGTGGGTAGATGGTTTGCAACGCGAAGGCAAAGTGCTGAATCATGTACAGAAATGACAACACCAAACGTTGATGCACTGATACAAGCTAAATATGGAGAGGCAACAAAGTATGGATGCTATGTGCTTGATGCGAAAAGGCTGTTGTTTGAGATACAATGGAACCAGGAAAGGGAAGTTGTGTGTTTAGTGAATAGGAGTTGCACTTGCAAGGAATTTGATATTGAGGAAATACCATGTGTTCATGCAATAGCTGCAACAAAGATGGCGAAAATGAATCCGGCTTCTCTGGTAAGTAAATATTACAGCACTGAATATTGGAACACTGCATATGAGGAGACAATATACCCAATTGTAGATCATGAGCATTGTGAGATTCCAAGTTGCATTACATCTATTGAATGCAACCCTCCAATAAAGAGGAAGAGAACAGGAAGATTGCCTAAAGCTAGGATACGGGGATCAATGGAAGGAAGCAAGAAGAAGAAATGCAGCTGTTGTGGCAGGATAGGCCATAACAAAAAAACTTGCCGAAATCAACCAATGGAGAAAGAATGAAGACACATACCAGAAATACTAATTTTGCTTATTTGTCATTATCAGATATGTAGAAAACAGTTACTATATAACTATATGTTTGTTTTATGTGTAAATGTCCACTTACCAGAATCAAAACAATAGGTAATAACAAAAACTAAATAAAAAAACTCATACCAGAATTAAATAAAAGTATATCATTAGGCTATTTACATGAATACCAGAAAGCATAGGAAAGAAAATCACAAATTGAATGTTTCTGGTAAACAAATAATCATACCAGAATCAAAAATATGAAACAAACTACAAGAAACACATACCAGAAACACATACCAGAAATACAAAAGCAATATCCAATATCAGAAAATCACAAAATAAACGTTTCTGGTAAACAATTACTCATACCAGAGGCACATATGTGAAAAACAATCATACCAGAAGCATAAAAAATAACAAAGAAATACCAGATATAATCATACCAGAGGGACTTAAATGAAATACCAGAATCCAAAATAGCAACATAAACACTTCTGGTAAAGAAACTATATTAACATAAACACTTCTGGTAAATAGCAACATAAAAACTTCTGGTAAATTATATTACAAAAGAGTTAATATATTACAACAGAGTTAGTCAATACCAAAATACAAGTTTAGCAAGAGTCAAATACATCATTTTGGACAGATTAAGTTTCAAAGGGACTCGTGGGGTTTCACCCACTCCCTATGGTACAAAATAGAACAGAATTGTTCCCTGAAAGCTGGAACCCATTCTTGACATATGTTTGACAAATCAGTTCGTCCAGACGACAAATACTGAATGTGCTTGATTGTGAATACACCACAGCTTCCACTGCAATTGTAGACAATAGATTATATAAGTATTTTTCCAAAACATCATACTAATGAACATACCAGAAACATATGACTAGTATTGTAAAAATGACCTTGGATTGTTCTGTGGAACTTCTTTGGCTGTCTTTCGAACATAATCCAATGGCTTATCAAGATTGTCCCCAAACCTCCCAAATTCTCCATTAATTTTCAGAATATAAGGAAACATAACAAGGAATGGGGTGAGCAAAGCTTTCAAGTCCCCATCAGACATACAGTCCACAATTGAGTCATATACAACAACACACCATTTAAGTAAATCAATCTGTAGTGCTATCCAGTGTTTACCACAGGTGTTGATGGCAGTGTATATTGTATCGACATCAAAGAAGCTCTTGCTAAAAAAGGGAGGATCAATTCCAAGTACATAACATGCAATTTCTTCACCGTAATTAAAAGTCCCTGTTTCTTTCAACTCTAGGAATTGTTTATAACGCACATCGTTGAAGTAGTCGACGAAGGGTATAGGAACAATGGTAATACGGCCATAAACCTCTGGATACTCAATTACAACTTTTCGGAGGTATGTAATCATTTCATCCAGTTGCTGTAAAGTAGGGAAAAAAACTAATAATTCAATACCAGAGCAAATATGAGAATAATACCAGAAAAACATAAAAAGTTCATACCAGAATTCAAGACATGATAACCATCAGGCAAGATACAAATACATGAAAACACATCATACCAGAAACAAAAAAAATAAACAAATACCAGAAGGCTCAAGTAATTAATCATCTAAGGAAGTCAAATGATAGTTTATGGCAAAATGAAAGAATTACATACCATAAAACTAATGAAATACATAATACCAGGAAAAAGAAGCAAAAATACAATCATACCAGACTCTTATACAAGTAGCTAATACCAGAAAGCAGTACAACACAGCATACCAGAAATTGTAAAAACAAAATGTACAAACAACATCTTACCAGAAACACATCAGTAGCTAGTTTCAGAAAGACATACCAGAAAACATAATACCAGAAATTATTAACTTAAACAAAAGTAAGGTTAGTGTTAACTTACACAATCCCACAACCAGCCAGTTTTTTGGAGTAAGAGCTTGAAGTGTTCTTTATTTGCCGAATGTTGAAATCCAGTAATAAATTCTTTTTTAGTCTTCGGGTTAAGGTACCAAGTATAAAAAGCATCTCTATCCTTCTTGCTCAAGAAACTGTGCTTGGGGGGCTTGGGGATTTTTACTGGGACAACATAAGGTGATACAACAAGGTCGCTGGGTTTCTTTTCACGTAAACCCATTCTCCTCGGTCCTCTGGTTTTAACTTTCCCTTTCCCTTTCACATCTACCTCTGGTAGTGGTTTCTGTACCAGAACGACAACATAACACAAACAGTAATAAATATGCACAGAAACAACACACATGAAGAATAGTAGTGTATTATACCTCTTCCACAGCTTCTTCCTTTGGCTGATCAACTTCAGCTTCCTCCTTGGGCTGGGGCTCGGGCTGGGACTGAGGCTGGGGCATTGGCTTTTCTGTAGATACCGTCTCTTCAAAACTTGAAGAAACCCCAAGAACTTCTAACTTAGGAGCATCAGCTGGAGGTTGGGAGGCCGGCTTTTTAGAGACTTTGGTACCTTTAGAAGAACCAGCCATCCTTTGAACATTAGTGACGATCCTGAAACATTGACTTTCTATTCTGTGTTGTGCCATCGTTTGTGCCTTCTGCCTCATAACAACTTGGTTGATAGTGGCATCTTGTTGCTCAACCTTCTTGACCAACTCAGAAAGCAATTGATTTTGGGCTTGTAGTTGTTTCTTTAAGTCTTCAACCCAATCAGGCACACTATACATTAACATAATAAAAGATTAAAAATGCGATATCAAATAAGCATTTGAAACTAATAAATTATGGTATGTAAAATATCAACTACATTTTTGTGGTAGAAATAGTGGAGGTTGTGGGATCAGATACAGGTGGTGCAACCACAACTTCTGTGTTGGAAGAGGTCGGATCAGGGACAGGTGGTTCAACCACAGCTTCATCATTTGAGGTGGTGGGATCAGGCAGAGGTGGTGCAACCAAAGCATCTGTAGGGACAATGCTATCCATTTCTGGAGCAACAACAATCCCAACAGTGCTAGAGGGTGCAACAACAACAACTGGAGGTGTAGCCACTGCCAGCATGTCTTCTTCAGGGCTAAAACAATAGAACAAATTTTGTAAATATTAAGTATTCTGGTATGATAATATAAATACATATTCAACTTCAGTTTACCATGATACTTCCTCTACAATCTGTTCTCTCTTAGGCTTCTTAGACGCAGCCCTACATTAGGAAAAACAAACATTATTAAGTAAATCAATAACATACCAGAAACAAAAACCAAATAAAACATAACAATGTACACAGGAAACAAAGATTAAAAATATCATACCAGAAAACATATTAAATCTAATACAAGAATGTAAGGAAAAAAGTATACCAGAATTAACATGAAACAAAAACCAGAAACAAAAAGACATATACCAGAAAGTAACAAAGCATGTATACCAGAAAAACAAAACAGAAACTAATACCAGAAGTGATATTATAAGCATACCAGAAACTAACAGGCACAGACCAGAAAGCAAAAAAGCAGTCATACAATAAAACTAAAGAAACTAGTATAACAGAAACTAATGCAACACTATTAAAATATAGATTGAATATGAAATGTATTGAGATACCTTTTACTTCCCTCTTCAATTTTCCTTTTCTTTGGGACATCTTCTTTCTTAACAACCTTTTGTGGTCTTGGCAACCTCAAAATATGACGACGAGGAGGAGGAGGAGGAGTAGCAAAGTCATCACTCTCGGATTCCTCCTTCTTTGGGACTTCCTTGATAGCCTTGACATTATGCCCTCCAGGCCTGGATACACGTACATCGTGGAACCCTACTTTGAAAAGATGACAAAGATAGCCAGCTGGGTCCAAAACTTCATCCCTCCACCATTTGCAGTCATCCTCGGTTTCTGGGTCTTCTAGGTTGAGGGGGATAGTTTTGATGTCATCTTGAGCCACCGATGACGCTGTATCCTTTATTGTCTGGAAGCTGCATTTCATCTTCCCCTTTGTTGATGAAACCCACTTAAGACAAAGTGGGGTTGCTTCTTCATTAACACATGTGGCAAACAAAGATGCCAGTGTGGGGAGAGAGTCAAGGACGAAAACCTGCATAATATAGAAAGGAAAACAAATGAATAAACCATACCAGAAACTCAAACCAATAAATAATATAATACTAATAAAATAATATCATACCAGAAAATGAAACCACAAATGCATATCAGAAAACCAGAAATCAAGTAAACTCAATTATAAAACACAAACTAGAAAGATATACTAGAAATGCTATTGAAATAAAGCATACCATAAATCACAAACTTAATATTTCTGGTAGCTAATTGCTCATACCAGAAAGCAAGTAAACTCATACCAGAAAGTATAAAATTCAGAACATACCAGAAACAAAACAATACTTCACAGAACTCAATTATACAACATACACAATCATACCAGAGTCTAATACATTAAAACAAAATACAAGAATCAAAAACCAGAAACAAAAACCAGAAATGCTAATGCAATAAAGCATACCATAAAATCACAAAAGTATCATTTCTGGTAACTAATTACTTATACCAGAGGAAAATGAATGAATAACAAGCATACCAGAGACGTAAACCATAACAAAAATAACAAATATAAACATACCAGAGGCACATAAATGGAAAACCAGAAGCATACCTGGAATGCCAAAGGGAAACCAGAAAGGCGGTAATTTCCGGATGCCCTATACTTTGTTGGCTCACAATCCCTCAGGTTGTCAAGTGTCTTATTAAAGACAACGCGCCCCCATGAATAAGAATTAAAGGCATCCATGTCCTTCAGAAGCGATAGAGGAAGATTGGAGACGAACTTCTTCTTGTCATTACCAAGCAAAACAAATTCAATAAACAGCAACAGAGCCATCTTGAATTTCCTTTCATCATTTTTTTTCAGCTTTGAATATTTTTCCTCCAATTGATCCAATTTGCACTTGGGCATGCCGAACAACTCCTTCATGTCGACATTTTCTTCTTCGTTGTAAACATGGAACCGACACTCAAGGCCGGTAATTTCTGAAAACTCGCTTAAGCCAAACCTTATGAACAAAAATACACAACAAAAAAAGATAGAAACACATTAACAATAGAAAGTAAAATAGAGGTAACAAGCTGAACTGAAAAGGTTAAGTGTATAGTTAATATATACCTAAGCAAGGTTTTGTTGATTGCAAACCACATTGAGTGTTTGCGTTCAGTTTGAACCTCATGCAGAAGCATGAAGTGTATTAATTGGTTTGAAGGTTTGAGATTGGTACAGAGGGAGATGACAGATGAAAAAATAGAGTTTTTGAACATTTCTTGCCCATTGGCATCCAACCCTTCAAGTAAAAATTTAACCATGTTGACACGAGACAAGACAGTTATACGTGCTGCCTCGTATTGTGGGTTTTCATCAAATCTGTACATTAACTAGTAAATGAAATAAGATTGTTAATACAAGAAAAACAGTCAAGAACAAACCAGAAACTCATATCAGCCATTCAACTTACATTGGACTCTTCATGTCCATAACTAACGCTTTCCTCAGCAGCCTGTGTAAACGTACCAGAAAATAATGTCAATATATAAATCAACATGAAATACCAGAAAGTAATATAAAAACCTCATATGAACAAATACAAGAAAACATTAATAAATAAAACAAATACCAGAAACCCTAACTAGAACATCTAATACCAGAAACAAATAACATACCAGAATAACATACCAGAACTTCGAATACCAGAAAACATTAAACATCATATGAACAAATCACAGAAACTTACCAAAAACTTAAAATTACCAGAATAACATACCAGAACTTCTAATAAACACTTACCAGAAACATAAACTAAAGGAAAGACCAGAAAACTTGAAACCAATAACATACCAGAAAATGTAATAACATACAAACATACCAGAAAAGTCATGCAAATATAAAGACGAACCAAAGATAAAACAAACCATATCAAAACAGATACCAGAAACGATGATTAAACTTACAAAACCTAATATGAACAATCACCAGAAACTATAATACCATAAAACCTGAAAGAGTATCAAAGCAATACTAACCATAGGTATATCGACTGGTTGAGGACCACCAGATACTACAATCTGAAGGCATGATTCATCATGAGAGACAGCAGAATCATCGCCTTCGTTTGGTGTGGCATCTTCAACAGGTAAAGGAGGCGTAGGAGTCAGAAGGTTGAAGGTAGGAGCATCACAAGAAGATTTGTTGGCAGCAACCTTTGATCGAGTCGACATTTTCAATTTCTTAGGGTTTACAAAATTCGAAACGATTTTGGAGTGTTTGGGGTAAAAACAAAGACGAAAAACAAAGAACAAGTGAGGAGATGGCCGGAAAGTGACGAATACTGAATCAGAGATGAAGAATATGGAGATTACGAGAGAGATGATGAATCACAGATTGATGAAGGTGAGGAGTCGAAGGGCGAAGGGAATGCGAGGCGAGGGAAGGGCGAAATATGGTTTCTCTGGTAGTTAAGTGATTGAATGAACGGAACGGAGTTGAGTTTGGGTAAATGAATAAGGTTAATTAATTAGGTAAATTAAATTCATTAAACAGTTAAAAAAATAGGGGTATAGTTTGTTTTATAAAAACTTAAAAAAGCCTAGTATATCAAAATTTGCCAACTTTTTTAAGGTCTCTATCTTAACATTTACATATAAAATAAATTTCATTTTCTCTTCAAATTAATTAATTTAAACCATTAATAGACATCTTAATTATTGTATAAAATTTTAGAAAAATATTTAATTATTAAACTATAAAATTATGTATGCCCGTGTCAAGACATCCTACACTAATTTTAGTTTAAGTTGCAAATAACTAAATTATGGCACTAATTTATTGATATGATTCGATTCCTCACTATAAAATAGTATGCACTTCAAGAAGAAGCCCATTAATTTATGATATGTTCCGATTAAAGTTATCTCATATGTATATAATAATCTGTTCTAATTACTTTACATGTAGAATCTATGTTCGATCGGTTTAGATTCTTACAAACAAGACAATTTTGCTTCTAGTTTGTCAAATAGTATATAAGTAAAAAAGGTAACGTGAATCACATTCTTGGCATCAATTAATATATGGAACGTACTATTAGATTATTGGACATATAAATAGTATGTGGATATTATTCTGTGTTCGGTAATTGATCTACATATATTATAGAGCAAATAAGGTGACATTTTCACTGAAGAAAAGTGATTCTCTATGCTACATGTCCAAAATATCATTAAAGCGAAAAAATCCGATGAACATAATAATTGCAATGCTAAGAATGATATACGACCGGTAAAAAAACGAACGCAACACCACACTTAAGAAAGGAATAAGTAAAAGTTCATATCACCTCGAATAAAGACGAATACACAAACCGTAAATGAAGGCGAATCGAACCTGATGGGAGCACGAGATAAATGAACCATCATGTACAATGTCTCGTCACCCGGAAGTAGCATAATAAACACTCTCTATGCTAGAGAATGTGGATCACACGGATGTCATTCTTTCCATCTAGCTGAGAAATTTCCGGAGACCTTGAACACAATTATGATCAACACAATTAGGGTGGAGCACATTACTACAATTGTAATGGCTGAATTTTCGAGATCTCCATTATTAGGCAAGATAAGTCGTTTGAATATAATCAATGGTCTTGGTAAATTTTCATGTTTTGGAAAAAGTTAAATTGATAGGGTCAAGCTTTCGTTTAAAAGAGAAACCATTTGACACAAGGATATTAGGGTAAATTTTAAGATATGGATTAGGTTTGAGAAATCAACTCTGAAATCATAATAAACTGAAAATCCGAGTTGATTCACTGACTTATGATGTTCAACTAGAAGATAGCTAAAGAAAATACATAAACTGCATACTTTTTTAGGTCACAAAAATGCTCTCTAAGAAACACGCTCTAAGCTACTCACCGGAGTTAGGCTCAGCCTTCCTCCGCCCCATCGTGGCCCCCTAGCCACGATCCCACCCCACCCCCTACCTTCTCCACCCACCCTCCACCCCACCCCTCCCTCCCGTAATAGGCGGCTCCAAGCGCTCCAGGAAACTGTTTGTGAAGATTTCAGAACTGCACCTCAACCCTAAACACAACTCTAAGACTGCATCTAATCCACCGAGCCCCTTCGATGCGGTGCAGGAGGATCTTATACGATCCAACAATGTAAGACTTGTGAAATCCTCCTCACATCAGCCCCCTGTACTATCCTCACAGTCCTCCTTCCCAACACTCCCCCTCTCCCCTCCCTTGACTGGTGGATCTACTCCAAACCCCCCGGCGAGCAAGATTACAACGCCCATTCCCACTAGCGACGTTCAAAATCCCCTTCCGCATGCTACTGTTCACGTACCCATTCCTAATGCTCCATCTCCGTCTCCCATCCCTCTGGTGAACGATGTCCCTGACCCTACATCACACATCACCACAGTTTTGATCTCGAATGACATCCACATTGCTGAGGGCTTCTCCACCCCTGACCCGAACAAATCCAACCCCCACCTACCCCGTTGCAAACCACAAACGACCTTTTGGCCACCTCTTCAGGCCCACTTCCCCAGACCTCTAAACCTCCGGATAGCCCAAAAGTCTCTTTTAAAAACATCCTCATTAATGCTTTGTCTTGGAAACACGTACCTCTCGACTTTTCCCCTGGCCTAGAGGGAGGCATCATTCATTTCTCCAACGATGATGTGTCTGACACGATCTCCAAATGGAATATGTCTCTGGTCGGTTTCCCCATTGGAAGCCCTCTGGCCTTCCAGCGCATGTCCAACTATGTTGCTCACTCCTGGAACCATATTGCCAAACCTAAGATACTCAGAAATGACAATGGTATATTTGTCTTCCAATTTGCAACTGAGGATGACCTCAACTCAATTCTGCTAGATAGTCCATGGATCATTAATGGAAGCACCTCAATCATACTGAAAAGGTGGACTCACGGCATGGCGCTGGACTACTCTAGCCTCTCCTCTATTCCGGTTTTGGTCCCCTCGGATGCTAGCCAAGATCGGGTCCGCAATAGGCATACCACTCCTTACCGATGCCTGTTCAGCATACCAAGAAATGCTTGGCTTTGCCAGGATTCTTGTCGAGATTAGTGCAAACAAGCCTTTGATTCGTGAGATTACTTTTGTTGGCCATGAAGGTGAAAAAATCTTACAAAAAATCTCTTACGAATGGTTACCAGAGCATTGTCCCGCTTGCCTTGTTTTCGGTCACCGTTGCAAGGCCACCACGACCCATCACCCCCTCGTGACCACCTACCATATCGAAACCACAAGAACTCCCGCTTTCAAAGCATCCCTCCCTCCAACAGAGAACCACTCCTTCCCACTCCAGATAACTCACAACGCATCCTTCAGACACACCCTCAAAACCCTAATTCCACCACTAGCATAGCATCAACAAACACCTCCTCTCTCGCACCAACGTCTGGACTGCCCCCTCATGCAAATGAAAACCAACACATAAACCTCAACCCAAAAGTTAACTCCTTCAAAAAACCCACCCTGGACTCGACTCTAACCCGAACCAGGAAAACCATGCTGCTCCTCCTGCTATCCCTGATCTCCCTCAGCCTCCCAAATCACTCATACTCCATCAACTCGCCAACACCACCCTGGAGGCTAACCCCACCACCCTTCCCACCCCTCCTCCCGGTATCAAGGATACGGGATGCAATACCAACGGTCTCCATGTATCTTAATATCTGTTCTTGGAATATGAGGGGATTAAATCACCCCAACAAGCAACAAGTTATACGTGATGTGATTAAGAATCACAACCTCGACATCATGGCCATCTTAGAAACCAAGCTCAATGAGAACAAGCTGAGCAATCTCACCTCCCTTATCCCCAACTGGAGACATGTCTATAACTACTCCCCCGAGTACCGATGTCGTATCTGGCTTTGGTGGAACCCGACCTCTCTATCCCTCCCCACAGTTCTCATTGATAACCAAATAATTCATTGCTCCATCACCCTCACACATCCGGAAGACAACCCTTCAACCTTCGACTGCTCATTCTTATATGCTCACAACCAAACTGATGATCGAAAGCCGCTATGGGATGCTATCAACACCATAAACCATCTATGTCGCGACACTCCCTGGGTTATTCTGGGAGACTTTAATACCACCCTCAGCCCTGTTGAGAAAATTTCGGCGAACCCCTCTCCCTCCAGTCAACAATCCAGCGAGTTGGTTGATTGCTTCTCCATGAATTCTCTCTCTGACCTCGACTTTTCCGGATGCAAGCTAAAATGGAGCAACAAGCAAATCCATAATCGAATTTGGTGTAAACTCGATAGGATCGTTGCTAATCCTGCTTGGAATCACTCATTTCCCAACTCAACTACTTTTTTTGATAACCCTAGCACCTCTGACCACTCACCAGCCATCCTTTCTCTCAACCCTAAACCATCAGTCAACCGCCTCCAATTCAGATTCAACAACACATGGGCTCTTCATGAAAACTTCCTCTCCTATGTTGCCTCATCCTGGACGTCCCCTACCACTTATATATCAACCAGCCTTTCGTCCAAACTATCTCAAAAGCTCCACCGCCTCAAACCTCTCTTCAAACGCTTCCCTAGCGCCAAGCTCGAGACATTGTACACCACCATTGAAAACCTAAAGAGAACCCTGACCACCACCCAAACTAACCTTCAAACCTTTCCCCTCGACCCCACCCTCATTAACCTGGAGCGAAGCACCACCGCTATGCTTACCTCTAACCTGGATCTTCAAAGAACTACACTTGGTCAACATTGAAAAGCTTCATGGATCAAGTACGGTGACCAGTGTAGCGGCTTCTTCTTCAAAAGCATCACTGCTAGAAGGGCGTCAAATGCTATAAAGAGCATCATTAGCCCCCTGGACCCCGCCTACAGGCCGATTCATGATCAGGAGGAAATCTCTCATATCCTAACAAACCACTTCGCCAATATTCTTAACCCCACAACCTCTCAAAAACCACATAACATCTTCCCAGATTGCCAGTTACCATCCATACCTCCTGATTCGTTGGATAATATAAATCGTGATGTTACCCCTGATGACATCAAAACCGCCCTATTTGCCATTGGTGACCTAAAAGCCCCTGGACCTGATGGGTTCAACGCACACTTCTTTAAAAAAGACTCGGGAGATCACCGGTACCGACTTCACAAATGCCAATTTTGAATTTTTCAAATCAGGCTACCTTCCTATACACTACAACCATACATCCATCTCCTTAATTGCCAAAAAACCAAACCCTAGCCTCCCATTTGACTTCAGACCCATTTCATGCTGCAACACCACATATAAAGTCATCGCCAAGATACTTGCAGCTAAGCTGAATGATTCCCTCCCCTCCATCATTGGTAACTACCAAGGCGCTTTCATCAAGGGGAGGTCCATCAAGCATAACATTCTCATTGCCCAGGAACTCTTCAAAAGATACAATCACAGGCATATCTCTCCTAGGTGTGCTTTGAAGGTTGACATCTCCAAGGCTTTCGATATGAGCGACCATCAATTCACCATTAACTGCCTTGGTCGTATGGGATTCCCTTCAAAATTCATCAAATACATTAATGTGTGCATCTCTTGTCCTACCTTCTCTATCAACATTAATGGGACTCTCAAAGGGCACTTCGAAGGCTCCAGGGGTCTCCGACAAGGCTGCCCACTCTCACCCGGCCTCCTCGTCATTGCCTTGGAGGTCCTATCATCAATGATCCATACCAACACATCCAACCCTAACTTCAACATCCACCCCAAATGCTCCTCCCCCGCATCACCCTCCTTTGTTTCGCTGACGATATTCTTCTTTTTTGCAAGGCTGACATTGGTTCTATTAACATTTTGAAGAATACTCTATCCCATTTTGGTTACTATTCAGGACTTCATCTCAACCCAAGCAAGTCCTCGCTCTACCTCGGTGGTATCCCTACCCATGACCACAACAACTTAACGTCTTGTACTGGCCTGCCTCTTGGATCCATGCCATTCACCTACCTTGGAATTCCCATCGGCAGCAAGAGACTCAAGCATGCTGATTACATTCCCCTCATCAACAAAGTCATCCAGAAAATCAATTCCTGGAGCGCCAGAAAGCTCTCGTATGCTGGAAGACAACAACTCATATCATCCATCCTCATTCCACTCCAATACCACGGTGCTCTACCCTTCCCATTCCTCAAACTGTCGTCTCAAAGATCACCACTACTCTACGCTCTTTCCTGTGGTCTGGCAATGATTCAAGCCAAAGAGCCCTCATCAGCTGGAAAACAATCTGCACTTCTAAATCCATGGGTGGTCTCGACTTCAAGGAGCTCTTATCTTGGAATAAGGCTTGCATCTCCAAGCTGATATTTGAACTCGACACTCACCC
>BSUD01000007.1:11915020-11974611 GCA_033239045.1 Fagopyrum esculentum
ACCCCCCCCCCCCCCCCCCCCCCCCCCCCGATCATGATCTTTGGTCCCGATGGGTTACCAACAACATTCTCAAATGCCACTCCATCTGGACCAGTGAACCTAGCTACAAATTCAGCCACAACTGGAACTACATCTTAAAAGTCAGAAATGAGATCGTGAACCTCCAGACCACTCCCAACGGCCAATCATTCACCACACTCACAAAAAAACCGAACGGTAATTTCTCCACCTCATCTGCTTACAACCTCCTCAACCCTCAACCCCCTACCTTGCACTCCAACCTGTTCAAAAACATTTGGAAGAAATCAAACCCTCCCGAATGTAGCTTCATATCCTGGATTGCCGCCCACCAAAAACTACCCACCCTCACCAAGCTCCGATCTTGGAACATCATCCACTTTGATGTTTGCAACCTATGTGGGAGCCTTCCGGAGGATGAGGACCATCTCTTCCATAAATGCAGATTCACCTCCATCACCCTTGACCTTGTATCCCGATGGACCCGAATCCCTTCCCCATACCCATACAGGGACAACATCTGGACATGGCTCAATCACGTCAAACCCCACAAACATAACCTCATCGCCAATGTCAGACTTGCCACTATCACGAGCTTGGTCTACTTTGTTTGGATGACTAGAAATGACCTCATCTACAACCACAAAGTCACCCTCGAAACCTCCTGCGCCCACAACATCATCCAAACTACAAAAAACTACTTCTCTCACCACTGGAAGGATAGATCCACTCGAACCATGAACTGGGTCAACCTCCTCGGCATTCATCTAATGTAACTTCGAGTTTCTTTGTCTTTTGTACTCCATCTGTCTAGCAGAATTCTTGTAAATTCTTCTTCAGGTTCAATATAATAACTTTTAAAAAAAAAAAAAGAAGATAGCTAAAGCCACTAATGTAATGTAGAATATATATATTATTCTAATAGGGAATAATATTTCTCTTAACAATTTGATGTAATTAAAAATTTTAAATATGCCCAAGCTCACAACACAAGTATTGCGAGACATTATTTCAATCAAAACATAAAGACAAAATAAACGTATCCATTGATTAATTGTCTTTTAGATGTAATTGTCAATAGGTAACATAACTTGTTCCTCAATTTCTAACATTTCACATGGCCATAAATTTTAAGCTTTGTTACACTTAGTTTTAGTAAAAAAAAATATATTATTATTCGTGAAATATAACCTTCAAATAGTGTTGTTTTTCATATCGAAAATTGGAAAGCTTCCGGAAACTTCTCGAATACGGTCAAAATAGTAAAGACATGGTCAAGACACTTTTCCAACATTGAAAACGGGTCGGACACATCCATACTATGGTCGCGGGTGGCGGCTCAACTAGGGATACAAAAGAGATGAACAAGACATTCATAACTGCTACGTTTTGTTTTCGCTTTTGGTATTCAAGATGAACAAGACATCAGCGATCAATATCTCAATATCGCTTAATGCAACCAATCTGCTTATTTCTCAATACTTTTACAACTAATGACACATTCATGTGTCATTGTTTATATCATATATGTCTCTTCTTATTATATATAAACTTCTCTTCACAAGAGCTTTAAAGTGATATATTATTTATATTTTCTCGTCGTATCCTGTTTTCTATGATATTTAGGATTGTCGCTTTCCGTTTTCTTGCCGTGTCTATTTTCAGTAACCGTTTCCGTGCCACATAATATAAGAGAAAGAGGATCACATTAACACAACTCTTGTGATGAAAGTAGTACATATATTATGTTACAAGAAGAGATTTGTGTTGATCTAGATCAAGTTTTTTCACAATCTCATCTTACATCCTCTTCAATTATTTCCCATCAGTTCCTTCCAAAGTTGAGGTGTGTTGGAGATAATAAATTTTCATTGAAAGTTGGGAACATTCCGAGCCTAGTATATAAGGTCGGTGGACTATTTCTCATATTGCCAATTGGTTTTAGGATGGAACCTCATCGGGTTTATGTGTTGGACTTGGGCCTAATGCGCGTTTGCGCTCGTATTCATACGACCCCTGCTCTACCGGTCTTTTTATATCGGACTTTGACATAATATCAGAGCGGTTAGCCTCTATTTGGCTCGCGATTCTAACTTGTGGTCAAGTGCAACTTGGTCTATATCCTCTCGTTGCATTTGCGGGGGCGTGTTGGAGATAATAAGTTCCCACATTGAAAGTTGGGAACATTCCGAGTCTAGTATATAAGGTCGGTGGACTACTCCTCCTATTGTCAATTGGTTTTAGGATGGAACCTCATCGAGTTTATGTGTTGTACTTGGGCCTAATGCGCATGTGCGCTCGTATGCACACGATCCCTACTCTACCGGTCCGTCTATATCAGACTTTGACAAGGTGTAGAGAGACCCTATACGTTTATCTTTATCGTCTGAAGAATCCTCCGAGGAAGAAGAATCGCTGAAACCTTCGTCTTCCACCCGCCTTTTTTTTAAAATGTGTTAACCATACGCTGCTGATTTCAGTTTAATGTAAAAATTCACATAGAAATGATGTAAAAAAAACTAACCCAACATGAAAAATTGACTGATTTGCCTGCTCCAAACCCGATGATACCTGAGAATGAAAAAGTTACAGTCTTACGTATTTTTGAGACCGACTTGATAAAAACTGAAACAAAAATAACCCAAATTTGCAACGTCTTTGAATAGTTTCGTCTAAAATAGCCGAAAGTCTAAAGTAACCGCGACCTAAAACAATCCGAGAACCAAAGTAATCTGATTGTAATGACAGAGAACTCAATGTAACCTAACTCGAATGACCCAAGAACCTAAACTAACCTAACTATAAAATGACCCGAGAACCCAAAATAACCTAACTAAAATGGTCCGTGAACTTCCCCGCTCCGAAATGAATGGACAAATAAAGTGTTTTGGCTTTTCAAAATTTCGTACTACAGTTCTTAGAAGAGTCTATAAAACAAAAACTTATAAAAAAGTCTATTTAACCCAATTCTTTTTACATTATAATGAAAAGAAAACACATAGTTATATTGTCTATCGAAAACCAAAACACCTCATACACATAAAAAAGATCAAATGAAACATATTTGAGACCGACTCGGTGAAACAACTTTCACATGAAAGCAATATAATCCAACCGTACTCGGTTCTTCCCGAATAATATGATTGTAAATAACTCGAAGTAAACTCACCTAGCTAGAATGACTTGATAGCCGGAATTTCAAAAAATAACATATCCCAACTGAGTCCACACCAACTCGACTAAACCCAATAACATATCGCAATTGAGTCCACACCAACTCGACTAAACCCCCGATTAGTCATTAGACGGGGCTTATCCCGATCTTAATAGACCAGAAATCGAAGTAACTCAACCCATAACCGCTCGTCTCGTTTGTTTGACATGTCTAAAAATAGTAAATTTTACGATTAAAAAGAATCATGTCACCTTGCCATCCACCTCGGACTCGAGGGTTACAATAATTCTGGCCTTGCCATCTTCCTTGACCTCTAGGTCCTCTACCATTGTTTGTTGGATAGCTCGGTGGATTCCATGTGCCTAAACTAACCACAAAAAAGTGTAAGTATACAAACTCGTGCAATTCAACTACCCACAAGTTAATTTAGTACTCACCAACCGGTACAGTGGTGAGACAATGAACGTACAACCCACTCTTCTTTTGGTCATTGTTACCGTACATCTTCGCTTTCACATTATTAAAATTCGGCTTGGAGAAATGTAAAATTCCGATGCATACGGATGGTAGAGCGGGGAGGTTCCATCCTAAAACCAATTGGCAATAGGAGGAGTGAGACTTTATTATCTCCAACAGAAAAACTCGCCGACCCATGTCAAAGTCCGATACAGACGGACCGGTAGAGCGGGGGTCGTGTGTATACGAGTGCACATGCGCATTAGGCCCAAACCCAACAGTGTCACATCTTTCGACGTGGGACTTTATTATCTCTAACAGAAAAACTCACCGACCCACATTTTCGTGAGTCCGACATCGAGTTTCCCCGACTTTCGCTTCGTGTTCCCAAATTGATCAGTGAATTCGAACTTGATTAGGTAGTTGTTGAACCCCTTGGCGGCATGCATCAATGTGATGTTAAAATAGACGTGATACCATGTCTTGGGCGTCAGGTTAGCCACCGGCGAGTGTTCGCCGGTTATTTGTAGCTCACTAGTAGCCTTCAGCCTTGCTCGTTCAGCATAGAATTCTTTCCCGTTTTAAAAACTGACACGTACAGTAACTTGAATTCCATCAAAGTATTGAAACCGATTTCGATTAAAATAAACAATACGTAGATTTACGTAAATGGATGTACGCTGATCTGATCTCGTATTCCCAACTATCTGGATTGTTGCCATCAACAATTTTAAGAGCTTTAGCATGCAAACTGGCACCTCTACGACAAATGTTGTCGTACCAATAGCGCTCCATCAAACAAATTATTTCATATAAATAGATAAAGAAGTTGTCTTAGTATTTTGGATATTAAGTTTTAGGTGTTGAAATTATGAGTTTTAGTGCTCGTCTAATTTCCTACTAGTTAGCTGTGATGAAATTAAGGTGCACGATCGTATGCTATGAATGCACGATCATGCAATACTTCTTATAACTTTATAAGGTGTCCGATCGTGCATTAAGGGAGAATGATCATGCACATATTACCCGACGAAATGAAGAACATTGGTTATCTAAACACGATTCAACAGAGGAAAGCATCATCCCGAGCCCTAAAATGCTCTTCCTCCTAGCTAGGTCAGAATCAGGACTAGAATCGACTGAATCGGATCCGCTAGGGTGTTACTTTTTCTTATATCCGTCCTGGGACCAAATGACGTGGAGGGCACACGTCTAGAACCACGCATACAAGCACACGGGGTTCCATCTAAACAGCCACGCCACCACCAGAATCGCAGACCACCACCGGAATCCCAGACCAAATGACGTGAGGAGTATCTGAATGCTTATATGATAGTATCATACTTTTCCCTACATCTCAACAGCCATGCCACTACCGGAATCGCAGACCACCACCAGATCTGCCACCACCTTGCCGAGTCGTCTCCGTCGGAAACCTCCATGAGATCCAACACGAGCCTCCGCCAACAGCCTTCGTCGTCCATAGCCTAAACTTCCAGATCCGCCGCCAACAACCTTCGTCGCCAACAACCTTGATCGACATTCGTTGCACCGCCAACAACCTTCATCGTCCGTTGTCGCCACCGCGCCTGGGAGTCCAAACATGCACCGCCTCGAGCCCTCCTCCCTTCGTATTGATTTTGCGCCGGAGACAGGCCGGAGGAAGCCGCCTTGATCGACATTCGTTGCACCGCCAACAACCTTCGTCGTCCGTTGTCGCCACCGCGCCTGGGAGTCCAGACATGCACCGCCTCGAGCCCTCCTCCCTTCGTATTGATTTTGCGCCGGAGACAGGCCGGAGGAAGCCGCCTTGATCGACATTCGTTGCGTCACTGGGGTCGAGACAGGAACCAACATTGCCAAGATCCGTTCGTCACTAATCCTCGCCGACCAAAGTCTGGGTCTGTGCCGCCTACAAAGTTGTCGCCGAGAAGCTGCGCCAGGAGCTATCTGCCGCCTCGCCGCTACTGTTCTTGCTGCCTCGCCCAGACCGCCGGAGAAGTCGCAATTTCCACCGTCTGTGCCGGAGGATCCGCACCAGGAACTTCCACCGCTAGCACACCAGGAATCCTCGCCGTCGAGCTCCCCAGTCGCGGGGAAACGGAGCCACCGACGCTGCAAAGGTGCAGCCGAAACCCTAATCGGGTTTGAGTATTGTTTGGGTAAATTACAAATAGAGAAAATTACCTAAACCGTACTCCATCTTTTAGGCTGACTAAACTTTAGTACCTCGTCGTTTAAACTATCAGAACGGTACTTCATATATTGAGTCCGACCAAAGATTAGTACCTGGATTACTGTACACACGTTAAGTTAACAGATCGGTGGTAAATATATAAGGTAATTGGACAATTTGCCTAAGATAGGCGGATAAATTTTCCCCTGATATTTAACATCGATATGTTTACTTAACGTGCGAATAGTAATCTGGATACTAATCTTTTATTGAGCTCAATAGGTGAGGTATTATTCTGATTGTTTAAACGACGGGGTACTAAAGTTTAGTCAACCTAAAAGATGGGGTATTGTTTAGGCAATTTTCTCTTACAAATAACTACCCAAACTTTGTATTTGCGTTTATAGTCCAGTTTTTGTAAATCTGCAAATATACCCCCTGTAAAGTTAATTATAGATTTTGGCCCAGGTTTATATTTACAAGAATGACTCTAAACTTCTAAATGTTCACATACCCTTAATTGAATTATTTCATAATATGGCCGAAATTTATAATTACAGATAATGTCCCAAACATTTATAATTATAATTAATAACCCAAGTTTTAACAAATGGAGTTAAACTTATGTAGTTGACTTGTTTGTGCTATTTTTTGGTACTTGGTTGCTTGGATTTGTATTGGTGATTGTTGGGTTCGTCTTTTCGAGGTAAGTCATATTAACTTACTTAGATGCCGTTCTGTTTCAGTTAAATTTGTTATGGATTGTGAGTAGGTCTTATATGATTATTATAATTTACATCATTATATGTTGCAAATATTTTAAATTAAGATGTGTGTTGATCTTATTACCTTATGGGTTAGATAGGACTTATTGTTAGTGTGAGTAGTCGAGAGGTGTGTTGAGTTGCGTTTGCAAGATTTGTGTTTGTGATAGATAGAGTTAGGATTGAGACTGGGGTAAATAGAGTTGTGGTTGAGATTATGACAAACATAGTTGTGATTGAGATTGTGACAAACCGAGTTAAGACTGATTTTGTGAGTTGTGTTGAGAATAGGTTAATTGGTTATGTTACGCACTGACGGTTACACCTCATGATGTCGGATCACGACAGATGATTTTATGATATATTGGACTAGGCTAATTGGTTGTGTTACACACATACATTTAAGTCTAGAGGGTAATTGATTATGTTACGCACAGACATTTACGCATCAGGAGACTCAATTGTGATAGACGGGTTATATGAGATATTATACTAGACTAATTGATTATGTTACGCAATGACATTTAAGCCTATAGGGTAATTGATTATGTTACGTATTGACAATTACACCTCAAGAGACCAAATGACGACTGCGTGTTATGATTGAGATATGTTTTATAGGATGGACATAAAGGAATGATGGTGATGATTACAGAGGTATGCCGGTTGTTATGTATGAGCAAAAATAAGTATAGTCAGTGATGATGAGAGTTGATAATGTATATGGATAGGGTTAGGATCAACTTTACCTTACCTTTTTTATTTTTGTTATGAATTTTAGTTAATATATTTTTATCGTTTACGTTTCTTACTCAACTTGCGTGTTCATTATTTGATGCATTTCACTAGTTGGTTTACACTTCTGAGTATATCTTTTATATTTTAGTTATTGTTATCGATAGATTATTTTTCGTGTCCCTTACATGATACTTATGAGTTTAATCTGATTTCGGAGGTTAGACTCCATTCTTGGAATGTTAGCTAATGGTTCCCATGTTGTTGTTGCATGTTGTTGTTGTTGTTGTTGTAGGACTTTGTTAAGGTATTGGACTCGTCTTAGAGACTATCTTACAAGAGATAATGTACATCCGGACTCACGTGTGCCTTAGGTTGGGAAGATTGTTGTGTCTTGGTCTCGAGTTTTCCTGGTTGTTGTTTGAGTCGTGGGGTGGTTTGAGTTTGTATTTTTTTTCCGTGATTTCAAGTTAGCATTATATAATTTATTTTGAGAATATCGGTCGGATGTTTTTTTTTTATTTGTCGTGCTCTTGTTAAATGGATTAATAGTGAAATTGTTGTCAAGTTAGCATTATATATAGATATATAATAAAACAATGATTTATACTCAACTAGGTGACCCTAGATAGTTAACAAAACAAACATTAATGAAAAAATCGTTCAAAATATTTTTGTAATTAAGAGTACTCCAAAATACAAAAATGGGTTTTTAATACACTTAAAAATGCACCTTAAAATATGGTAGCCATCAACATTTTTATAATAAAATAAAGAATTTCTAAAAAGGAAAAGAAAGGAATTTTTTTTTATCACATATTCTCATCTTATTAAAATTCTCTTAAATTTTATTTTTGTATTTAAATTGTTTGATTCAGTACGACGTGCCTTTTACGCAATTCTTGTAAAGTTTTTTAATAATATTAAAATTGAAGGAGATAATCTAACGATTATCAATATTTAAAAACCTCCATAAAAATAAACTTATTAGGACATACATACTTCTTATTTTATCTGGTGTCACGTAGGTATAAGTCAATCATACTTTTAGGAAAATCAACGGCACGTTTTAGTTAGATAATATTAGGCCAAAACTTCTCTGCAGCCGCCGGAACAGTGATTTCGAACAAAGTTGAAGTCCTCATCCATTAGGATATGATAGGATGTTCCATAAATAGGTGATGGTCATGCCTAATTACTTATCTTTATGGTAAAAAAAGGCTGAATTGGTATATTGGGTCTTCTACACAAGAAAGTTGGAATATAGTGCCCTCCTAAATTAAGTTGAAAAAATGGGCTCCTATTTTACAAGCTAGTTTTTACATAGTACAAAAATGGCTAAAAAGGAGCTGATTGATGACTGCTGACTGCTGTGCAGAAATTGAGTTGATTGATGACATATTTAATTGACATTTTAGGAGGGAATTGTTGGCCCAGATTGGTTTCCTGTAATTTTTTTTGGGTATGTACGTAGTTATTACAAAAAAATGCATACAAATTCACATACTCATGTTTGATATGATTGTGTAAGTGTTTTGTAAGATATTGATATGTTTGGGTAAGTGGTTTGTTTGTATGGTTGTCAATGTAGTAATTTTTTGGGTATGTACGTAGTTATTACCCAAAATACATATAAATCTACATACTGAGGTTTGATATAATTGGGTAAGTGTTTTGTAAGATATTGATATGTTTGGGTAAGTGGTTTGTTTGTATGGTTGTCAGTGTAGTACATCGAACATGGTAAGTGCATATCCCACCTATCCTGCGAAATATCTTCCCTACATACTTGGGTAAGATGGAAAAGACGACCGAGGCGACCGAGGAGCTTGGTGGTTGCTGGCTCCAATCCTGTTCACATATATTACTAAAAAAACATTACTCAGAAAACATACCCAGCTCACACATTACTCAAAGTGCTCATACATACCCAAAATGCTCACACATTACTCATTTCAAAGCAATATCCAAAAAACGCAATAAATAAACTCAGGGAGTAATCAATTACTCAATCCATACCCAAGAAACATACCCAAAGTGCTCACACATTACTCAAAGTGATCATACATACCCAAAGTGCTCATACATACCCAAAGTGCTCACACATTTGATGGTACTCAAGGGTAGTATGACTTACCAATTTCTCATCAATGGCAGACTCGAACACTTTAGCCTCCTCACGAACTGTAGCCTCACCGGAATCGGCGGCCATCCTACGTTCTTTTGCCTCAATGACGGCATGAGTAAACCCTAGACTGAAAGAGGGCGCCGGAATCTGAGCAGAAGGGAGATTCGCCGGAATCTGAGAAGGACAGAGAGGCAATTTCAGGGGAGGAAGAAGAACACGATGAAGGTTTCAGGGGAGGAAGAAGAAGAGGCCGACAGTTTCAGGAGAGGGAGAAGAACAGGGCGACGGTCAGGGGAGGAAGAAGAAGAGGGTGACGGTAACAAAAAAGGAGAAGAAGAGGGAGATGGTGGTTCAGAGGCAAGGAGGTCGCTTGTGGTTCAGAGGCAAGGAAGGAGGAGGCAAAGAAGGAGAATAGTACCGTCTTATCAAAAATTTAAATCTGGGAAAAGAACCATCATTTCATTTTCAAGTTCCAACAGTGCCCTATTTTACTGGATTCAGGCCTACTTTATTTTTATTTTAGCTAGAGGTCCATTTTACAAAAGTAAAATGTAAGGATCTCCATTCCCCTAATTAATTCTAAAAAAAACTCATTAGTTACCTAGTTTAATCATTATCTACAACGATAAATTTATATTTTTAATTTATGAGAGACGTGCTATTTATCTCCATTTGATAATAAAATACATACTTTAACTCCATAAACTCATTCGTTACCTAGTGTTGGAGATAATAAGGGGCGTGTTGGATAATAAATTACCACATCGAAAGTTTCGGACACTCCGAGTCTATTATATAATGTCGGTGAGCTACTCCTTCCATTGTCAATTGATTTTAGGATGGAACTTCGTCGGGTTTATGTGTTGGGCTTGGGCCTAATGCGCATACGCACACGACCCCGCTCTACCGGTCCGTCTGTATCGGACTTTGACACCCGATTTATATATTAGCTTTATATGCGTTTTCAATCTAACTAATTACAAAAAAAACAAAAAATAACAATTTGAGCTAATTAAAATATAGTTGTAGTTATGATATTGTTGGGTGACATAATATATCTCGAAAGATAATACATTATAATAGAGAAAATGTGCTTGGATGACAGGGAAATCTTCATCTTATTATAGGTAGATTGCTTCATTTTGCAGCAACATAGCAAAGTGTTCAGTCGTCAGCAGGCAGGATGCTGACGCAACGAACAAGTAACCCGGTCTTCACTTGACAATTGAAGTCGTACATCTTGACGTTAATCGTCCGAAAGCCCGGAGTCGAGATGAATTGACCGACAAGCACTTTTGTGTCGCCTATCCTAAGTTGCAATGGAAAACGGTTCACGCTTCCGTTTTGGTCACTAAACTCGAACATTATGGGACGCTTGAATCCCGTCGCGTTATGCATCAATCTAACGTCAAAGTAGACGTTGTATTGTGTCATCGGTGTTAGATTGGTCACGGGCGAGTGTTGCCCTTTCACTTCCAAGCTAGTGTCGTCCAATAGTTTTGCGCGATGAACAAGTGCATTCTCCCTGCGTACACACACGTTCGTATAAGCATCATGTATAAGACGTGGAGGAGATACAGGTTTCACTCTAAAACCATTTAATAAAAAGAGTAACTCATGGAATTATACGATAGGTTCACAAGCTTTAGGATAGTCGATGTGGAACAATATATTCACACATCTCAACACTCCTCCCTCGAGTGCAACTAGTCTAGCTTAGTCGACACTTGACACGGCTTAGCCAATCAGCTAGGATAATGACGGCATGTCTAAAACATGAAGGGAATGCACGTCAAGTGAGTCTACGCGCGTAAACTCACGAGGTTCCATCCGAAAACCAATTTATAATAATAGGAGCGACAATTGTTTATACGTACTTTTGCATGATCTCGTATTTCCAGCAATCTGGGTTGTATCCATTGAGGATGTCGAGGGCTTTGGCATACAAGTCGACGCAAGTACGACCCTGGTCGTCAAAGTAATAGTACTGCATATATATGGATAAAAGAAGATCGTTACTTGGTAATTTACAAGTACGTATAAGGATGTATGAATGAAGTGATGGAATGATTATTAGGTACGTACCACATCTTGAGCACTCTTCAACAGCTTTGCCATGCTGATCTCTGAAGGTTATAAACTATTTGCTTGATATCGAACAACTTCACAGCCTTGCTATTTATAAATGTCCATAGATACTTATAGAAGGATATTCCCGCCCACTTGATATCGGATATAATATAAACGAATATAGTGTTGATATATATGATTTATTAATACTATTTGATATTATTGGAGATAATAAATTATCACGTTTAAAGTAGAGATGTTATGAGTCTAAGGCTAATGTATAAGGTTGGTGGGAGATTACATGAAATCTTATTGTATTTATGTAGGCTTGGACTTAACGCAAACGTTCGCTTGTACACACGACCTTCGTTCTAGTGTATAGGATGAAATCTTGTTAACTGATGAAATCTTGTTGTGTTTATTGTCAATTAATTATAGGATGGAAAATCTTATTGTATTTATTGTTAATAGATTATTGTCAATTAGTTATAGGATGAAAAATATTGTTGTGTTTATTGTTAATCGATTATAGAATGTAATTTTGTTATTCTTTAGTAGGTTTAAACTTAATTAACGCTTAGGAATCCAAAAGAAGATAATTTTCTTGTTTCAGAAATATATATCTGCATGAAATTTGGCTTCTGCTGCTCGGCATTTGGTTCAATCGCGTTTCGATGGGTCAAGTCACAATTTTTTATTATTAATTTGGAGCATTATAACCATTTTTGTCACCAATAGCATTATGCTTTAATGATAAGAAAGAATATATCTTTCAAGTCTTGTCTTCTTGTAAATTTGAGAATAAAAGAGGTATTATTTTTTAGAATTTTTCCTCCTGTTATTCTCAAAATTTCAACTTTTTCTTTTGATATTTATCAACCTTTAAAAATTTTTTTGGTATTCTCATGCTTTTATTTGTTTTCTCTCCATACTTATTCTAAATATATTACATTAAAAATTCATTATAAAATAATTAAAATCAAAAAAATAAATTTAAAATAAATTATAACCTCATTAAATTTAAATTAATAAATTTATAATAGAAATTGTTTATATATATATATATATATATACCATTTTTATTATAAATTTAATATTTTATTAATAAATTTATAATTAAAAGTATTAAGTCAAATCATGAAAATTTAATAATAGTACAAAAAACGTACACAATGTTTCAAAGGATATTTTAATATTTTTTACATTTAATTTTATTTTTTTGTAAGGAGACTTTTATAGTTTTATGGCTCGAGAGGCTGAAAACAAGCTATCACAAGGAAATATCACACCAAAGTGTTCTGAAGCAGGAACCGAATCACGACAAATACCGGAATAATTAGACCCAAATGGGACTATAGTTGAGAAATTTTGGACTCGATAGAGAAATTGATGTCAACAAGTTTTGTCCGTTGATGGTGGACAGGTTTTTGACCAAAGTAAATGGCACTATCATTGTGAAAGTAGACTATAGATGCTTGTGACAACGGACGATTTAGCTCAAGTAAAAGACTGTGGAGCTAGGAGCACTCAGACCACCACATTGGCAACTCCACAATGCTCGGTCTGACGACGTGCCCTGAATATACCGAATTATTCGCTTGAACCCAAGAAAGTGCAAGTGGCTCCATAAAATCATTTATGAAGAGACAATCCTAATGAACGACATAATTGATGTAAGGGCGAGTGAAGCTGGTAATGTATTGTAGAGTGCCGGCCAAACTTCGGTATAGTGTTGGGTCAGGAATTTGCGGGCGTGTGACGGCAGGTACGTAGCTTGGAGGCGGTATTAGGAGAAGTAGCTGTAGGGAGGCAGGTGGACATGTTTGCTTTTGACAAATGTCCTTTGTATACTTCTCTTGATTAAGAAGACATATAATGGATGGCACAAAATGAAAGGCCTACCGAAATCATGCTTGTGTAGGGGTTCAATATGTTAAAGCGTGCATTTGAAGTGCTGTTAGGATATTATAGATACTACATATATCACAGTAGTTTTATTAGAATAGTTTATATTTCATTCTAAATTTACGATCTTTACGATTCCATTGTAATACCTATATAAAGAGTCATATTAATACATGTGTGTTCTCCCACCAGCGTTTACGGGTTCTAATCCTAAACCCTAAATCTATCATGGTACCAGAGCGATCTACCTAACGACACTTCGATCCAGGATCAACTTTTGCCCGACCACAATTACAATCTGCTACGCACTAGCCATGGTCTTGTCTACAAGGCCCGACTGCTGGCCACCTTGTCGCCCATCTACACAAGCAACTCCCTGCACCAAGTTCTCGTGCATTCTCTACACCCACGCTACCCCCGATCACTTGCATCACCTCTTCTCTCTCAGCCACCCCTGTTCCCTTTCCCTCTGTAAAGCTCTTCCGCAACAACAACACCTACAACCACCCTCATCTCTCCCTATCTAGCTCTCCTTCACCCATCTCCCTCTACTTCGCTACAGGATAATTTCCTTCACCTCCACAATGAACATCAACACACAATCTCCCTCTCATCTGTCGAGTCGCCGGAAGACGTAGTCCACGTCGCCGCTACCATCTCCGGATCAATCGCCATCTCCTTCCTCTACAACCACTAGACTGGACTGCCTTCACCTCGAGCCAGGATAGTCAAGCAAGCCTCGCCGTCGTCGTTGAAGCCACCAGGAAGCTAGTGCCCACGCCTTCGCCCTCGTTGTCGGACAACCCGGAGCCACCCCCGTGGGTCTTCCCCGCCGCCCTTGCATTTTCATCCAGCGGGTTTTGAAGAAAAACCTATTGGTGAAATTAAAACCGGTCCCTTCTTTTATTGTAATTAAAATTTGTGACCCATATTTTATAATTATGTTATATTTCAATCTACAGCGTTTAATTTACCCACACTTCGATTGCGGGAGAATGTTAGGATATTATAGATATTACAGATAACGTCGTAGTTATATTAGAATAGTTTATATTTCATTCTATATTTACGATCCTTATAATTCCATTGTAACCCATATATAAAGGGTCATATGATATTAATACATGTGTGGTTCTCCAACCAACGTTTACGGGTTCTAATCCTAAACCTTAAATATATCACAATCTGCCAAAAGGAAGGTATATTGTTTAGTTGTACGTGTTGCTCGTCAATCTGAAATTCTGAAGATCTTGCCATAGCTATATCCGACTCTTCGAATTCCTGATAAGTAAGTTGCTACGTGAATAAGCACTCTCATTTATACGATTTTTGTTATGTTGCTCAACTTGTTGTACGACATTTGGCAGTTGGTCATAATAAGTTCTCACATCGAAAGTTATGGACACTCCGAGTCTAGTATATAAGGTCGGTGAACTACTCCTCCTATTGTCAATTGGATTTAGGAAGGAACCTCATCAGATTTATATATTCCCTTTCCAATAATAAACTATGGGCCTCTCTTCTCTCTCATCAACACCGGTGCAAGCTTAGCTTGCACCACCCCCCGCGTAGCCTCCCGGCTGCCCCCTCCCCACCCAACCTCCCCACCCACTCTGCCCCCGTCGGCCGTGATGGCTGGCACCCGGAAATCCCGTCGACAAACCATCAAACTTTCCGAGTTGAACCGCCCTACCTCCCACCATATCAAACCACAAAACAGCACCCAAAAATCCCAAGGTACATGCTCGCCTGAAAGCCCCATTGAACCCATACCAGATGACTTGATCAGAACCAACAACCGTCGGCTCAATACCAAACCCATTGATCCACTCCCCCTCTCCTCAGACATAATATTTCCGCCCCTCCAAAACCAACCACAAAAACAAAAACTCAACCATCAGCCATGCACTAAGAACTGCAACGCCCAAGAGGAACCCCCTCAGAACCCTTGCACAAAGCTTGTCATTGGTGGTAGTCCTCAGGTTCCACCTAGTGTGCCGGCTGTATCGGTGGATGGGCATGAGCCCTTGGTTCCCATACCCGCCTCTTCGTTTACCCTTCCTACTCCCGAGGTAGAATGCATGCTAGCCCCTTCACCTCCCGACACCTCGAACCCCCATGCAGCTTTAATACCTACCCCTACTTTACCTTTACCTGTGATTGCCGACTGTCTGGATGCCCATGCAAACAGCCATGCGCATGCGCCTCCAAAAGCTACTATGGTTAATACAAGTATTAACTACAAGGAAATGCTGATGGGTAATCTTGGATCGAACCATGTTCCACTAACGTTCACCCCTGGTCTTGAATCTGGTGTGATCCCCTTCACTGATGAAGATATCGATGAAACCACTAGAAAATGGCAGCTCTCGCTGGTTGGTTTCCCTCTTGGTGGGCCAATCTCTTTCCAAAGGATGAGCAAGTTCGTTATGGACAACTGGAACACTATCAACAAGCCAAAGATCCTCCGAAATGAAAACGGGATTTTTGTGTTTCACTTTGGAAATGAAGAAGACCTAAATACTATCCTTGCGGGGAGCCCTTGGGCCACGTACGGAACCACTACCATGATGCTAAAGAGATGGACTACAGACCTGCCGCTTGATTACTCCAGCTTGCGCTCCTTGCCTATCTGGGTCACCCTTCATGGACTGGATTACAGGTTTTGGTCCCAAAATATGCTCGCCAAGATTGGCTCAGCCATAGGGACCCCAATCCTTACGGACACTTGCTCTGCTAACCAAGATAGGCTCGGATTTGCACGTTTACTGGTGGAGATCCAGGCTTCTCGCCCTCTGCTGAGAGAAGTCACATTGACAGGCACTAATGGCTCTTCATTCACACAAAAGATAACCTACGAGTGGCTGCCACCCCGATGCTCCACATGCGAGATGTTCGGCCATAGCTGTAAGGTGCCCAGAGCGACTGACACGATAAGAGGGAGCACTGCTGTACAGAAGGCAAAAACATATGACCCATCTACAAGAAAATGCCCAAACACAAACCCTAATCCTAATACCACTCCCATCTTACCAACACCCCATCACTCACAAAAAATAGTTCATGGGCCGCATATCCTTCAGCAGTCGCAAAAACATCCAGCAGCTGTGTCTGTGTCAGCAGTGCATGACCGGACTGAAGCCACCACAATTCACCCTGTCCCTAGCATGCACACTGTCAGGAGCTTATCTTCAGGAACACTTGGAAATGACATCCCTATGGTGGGTGTCGGCAGCACTCCCCCTGTTGCCCCTAGCACTACTCCTCCTAATGCCCCACCTTCTGGACCCAGTAACGCCCAACATGATCTCTCCCTGGAAGCAAGTGCCTCAAGGGAAAACTCAGCTAGTTCCCATGATATTTAGAGCCTGCACATGGAATATCCGAGGGCTTAATGACCCTGCAAAACAAAAGGCTATTCAATCCCTTGCAAAGTTGCAAAACCTTGACATTCTGACTATTCTCGAAACTAGACTTTGTTCTAGCAATGAGAAGAGACTTTCCAAATCCCTACTCCCCTCCTGGAACCACATTTCTAATGGTTCTATTTCCCATAATTGTCGGATTTGGATCTGGTGGAATCCGGCTAAACTTCACCTCACTCCAATCTTCAAAACAGACCAAATCATCCATTGTAAAATCTCAAACCCCTCTTCGAACCCTAACCAAACCACTCAGGCCGAACTATCCTTCGTTTATGCCCATAATTCACCAGCTGACCGTGCTGATTTGTGGTCCACGATATCAACTATTGGAATGCTCAACCACTCTACTCCTTGGGCCTTGATGGGGGATTTTAATGTCACACTCTCCCCGGATGAAAAAACCACCAATAATCTTCCTTCTATTACCCAAGACTCGGATGAACTTGGAATTTGTTTTGAGCAGAACGCACTCATTGATCACTCCTATTCTGGCTGCAAGTATACATCGAATAACAAGCAACTTGGCTCTCGGATTTGGTACAAATTGGACAGAATCATCACAAATCGGTCTTGGCTTGCATCCTTTCCCAAGTCCAAGGCTCATTTTGATCATGCTCATATATCGGATCACTCTCCTGGCCTTCTCCTTACTGAGGAAATTAATGCAAACAGGAATGCCCCGTTCAGATTCAATAATACCTGGATTAGCCACGAATCTTTCCTGGAGACGGTGACAAGTGCTTGGAATGCTGAGGTTCGGGGGAATCCTATGTTCATACTCACTAAGAAGCTGAAGCTTCTCAAGCCTCTACTCAAAAGGTTCCCTAGCACCAAATTTGAGGAGCTTCATTCTAGAATCCAGGATCATCAAAGATTGCTCACTGATGTGCAGAGTGGACTCCAGGATGCACCACACAATGTTGATCTTCAGGAAAGTGAGAAGCTCCACTCTGAAGCTCTGAAGGGATGCTATAACAACCTTCACATCACAATGGCACAGCTGGCTAAGGCAAACTGGATCGCTTATGGTGACCAATGTTCCTCCGTTTTCTTCAGGAGTATCAAGGCTCGAAGGAGCCTTAACTGCATCAAATCGGTACAACTTGCAGATGGGACTATCACTCATGATCAAGATATTATTGATACGGTCTTTGTTGATCACTTCAGACATTCTCTCAGTAGAGATCGCATTGCTAATCAGAATACTCCTCCGGATATTAAACTGCCCTCCCTTACTAAGGTGGAGTCTGATACACTGAACTTGAGGGTTTCTCCTGAAGAGATTAAAAAGGCGTTATTCAGCATAGGGGATAACAAGGCTCCAGGGCCTGATGCTTACAGCTCTAAGTTCTTCAAGGCTACCTGGGACATTATTAACTTGGATGTCACTAATGCTATTCAGGACTTTTTTCACCATGGAAAACTGCTGAAGCAGGTAAACCATGCATCCATAACCCTTATTGCCAAGCACGACGGTCCCCTTGGCCCAACTGATTACCGACCCATTTCCTGCTGCAATACGATCTATAAGATGATTTCCAAGATCCTATCTGCAAGGTTAAATGCTGTACTTCCAAGCATTATCAGTTTTAATCAGAGTGCTTTTGTATCCAAGAGATCGATCAAGCACAACGTTTTGGTCTGCCAAGAATTGCTCAATAAATATGGAAGGAAGCACCTTTCACCTAGGGCTGCCATGAAAGTGGACATCTCTAAAGCTTTTGACTCAGTTAGCCATGATTTCATCATCCATTGCCTTCGGAAAATGTGTTTCCCTGAACACTTTATAGGCCTGATTCATGAATGCATATCAACCGTTACATATTCGGTTAATATAAACGGTTCATTACGAGGACATTTTCCTGGTGGACGTGGGTTAAGACAGGGATGTCCTCTCTCTCCAACCCTCTTCGTGATTGCAATGGAGTTCCTCACCAGGATGATTCAAACGAGCACTGCTAATCCGGATTTCAACTTTCACCCAAAATGTACATCCCCAGCTATCACCCATCTCATTTTTGCTGATGATTTGTTGATGCTTTGTAGGGGTGATATGTGCTCCATTAAAATCCTTAAAGATACAATGGATTCCTTCGGTGATGCATCTGGACTTCGTATCAACTCATCCAAGTCCCTGCTCTTCACTGGTGGCATGAAGGAGCATGAGATCATCAATGCTTCCACTATCACGGGTATGCCTGTTGGTAAACTCCCATTTCTTTACCTGGGAGTTCCGATTGGCAGCAGCAGGCTCCTCATCAATGACTACTCCCCCTTGATCCACAAAGTCACTAAGCGTATTCAATCTTGGAGTGCGAAATCACTTTCTTATGCGGGGAGAGCACAACTAGTGAAGTCCATTCTACTATCCATCAACTACTACTGGAGTACAATGTTCCTCCTTCCTGTCAAGGTCATAACCCTGATCAACAGACTAATACGCTCTTACTTTTGGTCTGGGTTTGAGAATAGCAAGAGAGCCTTGATTGCTTGGCGTAACATTTGCACCCCTAAAGCTACTGGTGGGTTAGGATTCCCTGACTTGCACACTCGAAACAAGGTCGCCCTCACCCGCCTTATCTTCGACATTGATAGAAGGGATAACAACATTTGGACTCAATTGCTAGCGAAGCACACGCTGAATGGAAACAATACCATATGGAACTGCGGATCGAAACCACACCATAGTACACTTTGGAAAAGCTTACTCAACATCCGTGATGAAATCTTGACCTTGGGGGGAATAGTAATTTACTTACTGGCTCGAATGGCTCATTCTCACGTCGACAAGTATATGCCTTACTCAAGCCCCCTCCACCGGCTGGCAACCCAACCCCTTTCCATGCTATTTGGCTTCGATCCAACACTCCAAAATGTTGCTATATAGCTTGGATCGCTGCTCTCAAAAGACTCCCCACATTGGCTAGAATCAAGACCTGGAATCTGATAGACAATGATACCTGTTTGCTTTGCAAGAGTGCTCCGGAAGATGACAATCACCTCTGGTACTACTGCAGCTATGGCTCCTTGGTGCTTGATATTGTGTCCAGATGGAATAGAACGCCCTACCCCGCTCCCTATCTTGCTAATATATGGAATTGGATGAGCTCCAGACCTACTCACAACATGAAGATGAACGAATGCATTAGGATTGCTTCTATAACATCCTTCATATACTATGTTTGGACTGCACGCAACAATATGTTACACAACAAAGAGTTCACTCGAGCCATAGACTGTGCGGCCAACATCATTAAGTCCATTAAATTGCATTTTGCTGCCTCCTGGAAGGATAGGTCGCCCAACACTCTTCACTATGCTGGCCTACTGAATATCCGGTTGGACTGAGGTCGCCGAGCATTCCATCATGTTTTTTGACTTGGGTATTGGCTGCGTGATCTAGTATCTGAACATGTAACCCGAACAAGAGTCTTGTTCCCTATTTGTACATCCATTTCTAATACAATTAAACTTTCAAAAAAAAAGAACCTCATCAGATTTATATGTTAGGTTTGGATCTAATGCGCATATACGTATGTACACAACCCCGCTCTACCATTCCGTTTTTATCGGACTTTGACATAGGCGTTTACAATACATAGTTAGAGCACTCTTTCCGCCGCATGGACAACTGAACTCATCTGCGGTGCGAATGAGTGACTCACTCATCCCAAATGGGTCTAGCTTATTGGTGATTCTCTACTTATATCCCGTAGAATGTTTCCCTCATTTGTAGTGAATGTGCATAACGTATAACTTATTCGGGAAAATTGCGCTTTTTTCACCGAATATGTATAAACCGGTAATTGTTGAACGTACAATCAACAACACTTTATACGTATAACTTTTGATCAAATGCACACACTTACGTTACACTATCCGTTACAATCGCTTCTATTTATACGGTGGAAAGTTCGGCTACTCATACGTATAACCTTTTTGTTACATGATTAAGCACTCTCATTTTTTACACTTTTTGCTATGTTGCTTAACTTGATGCTCGATTTATATTTTAGTAAAGTCCTATAATTTTGATTTGTCAATGTAAGTTTTAATTTGTCAAGGTAATCATCATACATTCATCTTAAAAGATTTATATACCATTTTTACTAAAGTCCTATAACTTTTAGGAAGGAAGAGAGATAGTATCTGAGATTTAGAGCTTAGATATTGAGAACTTGTTTCCATGTTGAATATGAGGTAACTTTTAGTCGATTAATGAAATAGATTAAATGGAGAAAAAAATCTAGAAAAATTATATTACCCTACAAGGTACAAGAATCAAAATAGATAATTTAACTTTGATTATGTTTTACATAACTTTCAATTTGAAAAATAATTAAGTGGTTTATATTAAACTAATTTAACAAAGTATGATAATTAAACTAGTTTTCAATAAATAAATTAAAATTTATAACAATTTTGAACTTTAAAATGATTATAACAAATAATATGTACTTCTCCGACTATTAAATGATCAAATAGTAACACATACGTGATGCGTATGCGTCTTCCGGATGCACCTACTTGAACGTTAAATTAAAATGCATGTGTCCTGTCCGAGCGCATATTCAGTGTGCATGCGCCTGGACGAATACCCACAACGCATGCACACTATATATGTATTGGTTGGATCTGTCTGACCTAATAGCAATCCCGATTTAATATGTATAATTTCAATTCTTTTAAAACAATTTTGTCAAGGTGGAACGAGAGTGTAGGTGATGAGCTGCCGGGTAAAATGAAGTCGGTCTTCGAGTATATCTTTAATATGTATGATGAATTTGAGAAGGAGATGGTGAAGGAAGGAAAAGAGCATGACACTCGCTATGCAAAACAAGGGTGCTTAACATGATGCTACATAAAGTTAGAGATCGAATAAATTAGATACCCAAGGTTTTTGGGTTTTTAGTTATATGATCTGAGCTACTCGGATTCAGTTTGAGCTCGGTCACTTTTTAAACGAGGCAAAATTGATTATATCTTGAATTTCGGTTAAAATTTAGGAAAATTCAGCTTGAATGTGCACGAGCATGCGAAAGTTCGGCTCAAATAACATCGGTAAAGAATGGCTAGATCTGCCAATCTTTAGTAGGGTTGATATATGAATCAAGTTATTCGGCTTTGGGTTCAAAGTTGGGCTCGTTCAACTCGCCTAAAAACGCGTTACGACATTGTAACTCATTAGGCATAATTAAGCTTATTAGTGTTATCGGTATGTACCATTATTTGACATACAACTAACCAACTTAAGCCTATGTGGTAGAATGCTACATGTACGAGGATGGAGTAAGCAGAGGCGAAGGGCGGTTGAAGTGCTTCACAAAATGGTAAGAGATGCGTGGAACGAAGAGGTGGTAAAGCCGAGCCCTGTGGCGCAACGAATCCTTAAGCTACCCTTAAACATAGGTATTGTAGGTTGGTGGATTCCCTTTACAAGACTATGGTGTCATTCGTGTAAAGAAAGTTTGTTCCCCAATTAGAGCAATACGCGGTGACAAAGAGCATGTCTCCCGGAGGATTCGAACTCGAATCTCCGGACTAACACTTAAGGAGTCTAGCACCACAACCACTAGACCAACTGAGTATTGGTGGTCGATAAATTATTGGTACAGCATTAGTCATTAGATAGCGACACATCATCTTGGGTGTCAACTTCATTTCCTTAGAAATTTGTGTCAAGGACATAATTTAGAGTGTCAAGGACAACAATTATATTGAACATAGCGAGTTGTCAATTATGAGATAATGTTATATTTCTAAGAAAATTGGCCGATAACTTTTTGTTCTATTATCAAAACCGTCTATATTCTTTTTTAATCGTGATTTTTATATATACCGGCGAAAGTCTCTAGTAGTGACTATAACTACGCACTTCGTGTGTAGTTGGAGTTTCTAAAAAAAATTTTTTAGCGAACTTCAAATACGCTCCCCACAAGCGTAGTTGATTTTTTTTTTCTTGGACTTCAACTACGCAATCCATATGCGTACAACTACGCACGCGAAGTGAAGTGCGTAGTTGGGATGACTTTTAGAGATTTTCGTCGGTACGTCTATCAACCCCTTTTTAATTTGGTTTTTTAGTTTTGTTATCAAAGTTCGGATATTTAACTTTGGGTTGTGTTATTTGAGCAATATAATTTGGATAAATGGATCTTTCAAGTACTATAATGGAAAACTTAAGTCGATGTTACTATACTTTAAAATTTTAAGATTATGTCCAAAAAAATTTTTAATTTTCGAATAATACCTCTGAGTTTTATAAATTTTAGAACTACGCTTTTCCAAGAACATCATCAATACAAACATTAAAAAATATTGCAAAAAATTGTGGGGATATCTAAGAAGTTTACCCTACATCTATCCTAGGCCTAAATTTGTCCTAACTAAGGTCCAAATAGGAGAGGGTAAAATAGTTAAGTAGATTTTTTTTTACCACTATTATTCTATTAAGAGTACTTATATGATAAACTCGTTAAATAAATAAATAATGCAATAGTGGTAGTCAATTTTAGTAATAAAAATTAAATCACTATTAATCTATTAAAAGTACTTCTATTATAAACTCGTCAAATAAATATACTCTTAATAAAATAATAGTGGTAATCAATTAAAATAATAAAAATTAAAAAATCTACGCAATAAAAGCTAATAAAAAAAAACCCACCTTCACATTAAGTCTTTCAATATGAGAAGTAGTGGTGAGCATACTCCTATCTTATAGTGTTCTTTACTCTTGTCGTTTTCCAATCATTATGTACTGGTTTAATAACACGTTTTCATTTCTTATGATTGTCACGTGAACTTAGGGAAAAGGGCACTGTACCCAAATTATTGAATACTATAAATGTTGAATAACCTAATTTTCTCTTTTTCTAAATCAAGGAACAAAATTATAAGTAGAACGACTTTAGCCATCCCCATATGAGAGACGAAGCTTTGAAACCAGACAATTGTTGAACGTAAACCTAGAGCAAGGATATGATACGATGAGCGGAGAAGGAAAGGTGGTTTGTGTGACTGGCGCTTCCGGTTACATTGCGTCTTGGTTGGTGAAGTTTCTCCTCCTCCGCGGCTACACTGTGCACGCCACCCTCCGTTCTCTTGGTCAGTTTCCTCCTCTATCTGATCAAAGTAGAGTTAGAGTTGTTATATAAGTTGAATATAATGTTGTTATATGAGTTAAGATACTTGAGTTTTACTCGGTTCTCGAACATTCACTTTATAAACGAGAATATGAACTACTATTAAGGTCGATTAAAATATAGACTTGACTCGATTATGAATAAGCTGAACATGAATGTACAATATCTTGGCTCGAGAAAAAAGCCTTAAAGATGATTCAATGAATCAATCTTCTCTCGAAAAAAAGATCTCGGCTCAAATAGATGAATCACATTTGTCTTTATTTGGCAAAGCAGATGATCCAAAGAAGATGGAGCACTTGGTGGCACTAGAAGGCGCAAAGGAGAGACTTCACTTCTTTAAAGCCGACTTAACACAAGAGAGATCCTTCGATTCTGCCATTTATGGTTGCGACGGTGTTTTCCACGTAGCGTCTCCTTGTTCCTTTACCGTCGCAGATCCCCAGGTTAAGTGATTCATCCATATGAAAATCAATTCAAAGTTTGCTTAAAGTTAAATCTTAAAGCTTGTAGTTGCCAAATTGTACAGTCCGATTTGCTTGATCCCGCGATTAACGGAACCATAAACGTACTTGAATCTTGCGCCAAGTTTCCTACGGTAAAAAGAGTGGTGTTGACCTCCTCAATAGCGGCGGTGATTGTGAATGGTTGGCCTCGAACTCCGGAGGTTGTAATCGACGAGACTTGGATTTCTGACCCGGAATTTTGTCGAAAAGAAAAGGTCCGATAATACAAAACATATAATATATATGGTCGGTATCCTAATTTTTTTTACAATTATAATATGAAATTTCACTTGAACAGATGTGGTATCAATTAGCAAAGACATTGGCAGAAGAAGTTGCATGGAAATTAGCAAAAGAGAAAGGGATTGATTTAGTCGTCATGAATCCCACCTTGGTTATTGGCCCTTTGTTACAACCTACGATCAATCTTAGTAATTCTATCATTTTCAACTTGATCGGTAAGTCTATTATTTTAAAGTACATTGATTTTATCTACAATTATCAATTTAGTATTCGGCTTAAATTAGAGTTTATTTAAGCAATATGTTTATGAAAGATGTAACTACTATATAAGACTGCATAATTACAAATGCAATATTTTAAAACTGTAACTATGTATAAACGAGTTATATACTTATATACACTTTTTATATAAAACAAGATATACCTATTGAACCGGGTTTCTGAAACCAGTTATAAAGACGTCGTATAAATATTTTTTGTAAAAATTAAGAGTGTTCAACATATCTTTTTGGATAGCTTTTACGTAGTATTTGATAAAAAAAAAGTATTTTAATTAACTTTAGCTACTTCCGATGAGTTTATTGTGTAGATTTTTGAAGCTTTTAGAAATCTTTCGATGCATAGTTTTTTCTAGATTTCTCATTAGTTTTCTATAAATTTAGACAAATTATCCTATTTATGTCACGACGTATATGTTGTATAGGATGTTTTTTTGGTAATTTCACCCTAAAAATATGTTTTTACCAAACACTCAATTAGATTTTTTTTATCAGATTTTCATATTTTATAAAAATTTAAAACAAAAACTACTCAAACAACCGTTCAACAAGGTAAAACATCCCAAAAAGTTTAACTACCCGAAAATCTTGTTTGTCGACCACGCACAAAAATTCTGACGTGATGGATTAACCGAAATCGTTAAGTTATGTGCTTTCATTTGTACAAAAGTTATCTTTTAGTCCCTGTCCCGAAGCCGCGTCTTGTTACCGTACCTACATGGTACTGGCAAGTGACAAGGGCGAGTTTAGCTTATTTAACACGTGGATTTTGTGCTGTGGCAGGAGCAAAGACCTTCCCAAACAGCACTACCAGTTGGGTTCATGTGAAAGACGTTGCAAAGGCTCATATTCAGGGCCGTCCAATGAGTTTCGGAGGCCCTGTGTCAAAAAATTTTTTTTATCAGTTTTAAAAAATATATTTTATCAAGAAAAAAAAGAACAAAAAACTAAAATTACTTTTTTAATTAAAAAAATACATGAAAGAATTACAATAAAAAAAAAATCATTTACACCTAATGTTGAGGAGATAAAAAAAATAAAAAAAAAATACAAAGGAGGATATAAAAAAAAACTACACCCGTTGAAAAGATAAAAATAAACATAAGCAAAAGAGGAGATAAAAAACAAAAAAAACAAAAAAAAAAAGCAAATGAGGAGATAAAAAAAATTATATAAAAAATAAAATAAAAAAATAGTAGAAATGGGATTTGAACCCTAGACCATTTAGGCCTAATGTTGAGGTTTAACCAATGTGGCAAGCTCTCTTTTGTTTGATGTATTAACTAAACATTATTATTATGGGGCCCCAAAAAAACTGGGGGCCCTGTGCTGTTGGGCCGAATGGCACCCCTTGTTGGACGGGCCTGCTCATATTGAAGCATTTGAAGTGCAATCTGCCAATGGAAGGTATTGCTTAGTTGGAAGTGTGGCTCACTATTCTGAAGTTGTCAAGATTCTGAGAGACCTCTACCCGACTCTTCAACTTCCTCATAAGTAAGTGTGTTGTTAAATATTGAGTTTTATCCTTTACTTGTTTTCCAACAAATCTGAAACTATTGGATCGATTGATCATTAGGTGTGTTGATGATAAGCCTTATGCGTCAAAATGGAAATATTGTTTGGCCAAAGCGACGAGTTTGGGTGTCGACTTCACTCCCTTGGAGGAATGCTTGCATGACACCATCAAGAGCTTCAAGGACATGAAGCTTATTGAGTTTTAAAGGGTAATATGACCTAATCATCCTATAATAAACAAATTTGTATAACATTATGTAAGGTCGGTGGATCTGTCTTTTATTTTCGTAATTTTTAGTATGTAGCTTTCACTAAACTTATGTCTTGTGTTCGGACCTAAACATTTGGAACTTGTGAAATCCTTGTGTAGTATTATCCAAAATAGGTACGAAATTCACATAATTAATAAGAGTAGTCCATCAACGATATAACAACTCTAGCATATCGGTCGATAATGATACGACCCTGATCATTGTAGTCCAAGATCTACATCAATGTAACCGAAGAAATGAATGTTTTTTTAGCACATGTTGTTGGGATTGATCAAGTTTGTGTTGTTTTGCTTGATGTATCAATCTATGTACGTACTTGACGTCCATGTTTATATATTTCATGTTGTCCATGTCTATAAAGTATGGGCCACCAGCCTTTATAAGTGGGCCGGGTGAGCCCAAAGTCTTCACAACCTCTTTCTTGCCTCAATTTTGTTCAAGATGAATACCCTACGTATTATGCAACGAGCTGCAAGGATAAAGGCAGTGTGCAATTTACTTATGCAAGTATAAAACCATACAATCATGTAGGGCTGCACATATTCAGACCGGACCGGAAATTACGGTCCGGTCCAGTCCTAGACCGTAATTATAAAAATCTGGTCCGATCCATGATATAACGGTCCGATCCGGACCGTTAATTTACATTTTAATTTTTTTTGAACAGGAAGAGCATTCGATCCGGTCCGATCAGGTCCGGACAGTTTGAACAGACTTACGATCATGCACCTGACGCAAGCGGCAAATGGCAAAATCAATGTCATTGATTTGTTAGGTTCAACGCAATTTTAGATATATTTTAGAGATATTGACTTTGTACCGTAAAATAATTATCGGGCAACTTTGATAACTAGACCTTTTTTAAAAACAATAGTAGTAACTAGGCTTTTTAATGTTTCAATTAAGTAAATATACCCCAACATTTAGTATTTAGTATTTATTCTCAAACTCTGCACACTCTTCTCTCAAGGGTACAGGTACATTGGTACAGGTACATTTCTCTCAAGGGTACAGGTACATTGGTACAGGTACATTTACTAAACACAAAACTGAAAAATGGATGTTTCCAATTCCACGTAATAAAACCTCACTTCTTTTATTCACCGTTAATTCATCAATCGCATTCGATTGTAAACCGGTGTCATTTGAAAATCAATCTTGAGCGAAGAGAAGGTAAAAAAAGTGTCGTCTTTCTCGCCCTTCCTCTTCCGTCCTCTAACACAAGGAAATCCTAACAATGTCAAAGATTGTCGTTACTCTAGGTCACAACTCTCAAACTTACAAATTTGAGATAGACCTAATGGCTCACAGTCAATTTCATTTCTTACGTTAAAAACAACTTTCATTTGAAAAGTTCCAATGTATAAAATTTTATTAAGTAGCTTTCGTACCAAAAGAGTTATTTATACCGAACAAAACTGGAAAATGAATACATGACATACACAAAAGGATGCAAATGTGGTTTAAAGAATTACAGCAAGCAAGGAATAGAAATTTGTTGCTCTATTCTATGGAAAACCTAGGTGAACCATATCACATTATAACATGACAAGCCAGCCCAACTGCAAAATGCAACAGATAAATATCATAGAACGCACAACCATATCACAACTTATTTTTATCTTTTCAGTTCTTCCACAATATCATAGCCCCTTCCCCAACTTTCAAACCCAACGCAATTCAAGCAAAGCATCCAAATAAAACCGAACTGGGTCTGGCGCAGCTCTACGCATTGTTGTCATACCCGCCCCTGGTGCGGCCACCTCCCACGCGTCCACGCCCACGTCCATATCCACGCCCTCCACCTCGACCTCCGCCATATCCATCACCGCCTCCTCGACCCCCGCCATATCCATCATTACTACCACGACCCCCACCATATCCATCACCACCATCGTTGTAGCTGTCACCACCACGGCCTCCACCTCGACCTCCACCATAGCCACCACCATCACCATACCCGTCACCACCATAGCCACCACCTCCGCGGCCTCCTCTTCGACCTCCACCGTATCCACCACCACCATCTCCATATCCGTCACCACCATAGCCACCACGGCGGCCTCCTCTTCTTCCCCCGCCAAAGCGACCCCCACCATAGCCATTACCATCACCGTAGCTATCCCCACCATATCCACCACCACCACCATATCCACCACCATTGCCACCACCATAGCCGCCGTCACCACCTGTCACAACATAATCAGACTGAAATCAATAAAAATTAATGCCAAACATGAGAACAGTTCTAAGATGCCTGTACTGCTTAAGAGATTGGGATCAAGACACTCAATGTAGATTAGTTTAGATGTTTAATGATCGAGTTACAACGTTGAGGAATATTAGACAATGATGAAATGGAGCAGATATAAGCATAAAATTTACTAGTAGGCTACTATGAGAGAACTCACCTTGGTAGCCCCGACCTCTTCCTCGTCCACCACCTCTACCCCAGTTTGAATATCCCCCATTTGAATATCCTCCATTATCTGTAAAAGGAAGGACTGCTTATTAGACAAATGAGGGTAATTGAAAAGTTCTTCAAGTGAAACTGAGCTCAGAATGCTAATAATATCAAATATATACAATAGCATACCCTGATATTGATATGATCCATATCCACCCCTGCCCCATCCCTGCCCTCGGCCACGACCTCTCCCTCTACCACGTCCCCGTCCACGTCCTCTACCATATGAATCCCCTAAACCAAAACGGTACTGAAGATGTCAAGAGATGTGGAGTGGAATACATACTAGTTTCAAACTCATCAAGTAGCTAGAAATCTCTCACCTTCATTGCCAGAATTGAAAGGCCCTCGAGATTGCCTAGGATAAGGCTGTTGCTGCTGATTGTATGGTTGCTTTGGCTGCTCAGTAGTGGATGGAGCTTGGTACCTTTAAGAAAATATTTAATTGCATTGATAAGCTAATCAGAATGAAGGTATAATCACAATACCATAATCTTTAGAAAATTAAATATAAGGTCATGTTGAAATAAGCAGATGCAAACACACATTAACCAAAAGATGGCATACTTTTACAACTCTTAATCATGTTCTTGAGAGAATGACCACTAAATAGTGAACCAATGAAGTCCTTATACTTTTATACACTTTTTAGTATCAGATTATCAATCTACAATCACGCAAAGTATTAGAACATACCCAGGAGAATTCGTGTTCAGCTCATTAGTTGAGAGGGTAATTGATATCATGGATACTTGGCGTGTCGTCTCCAGACTGAAAATATCCAAAGTCAAATGCTAAAAATAAATATACATTATACATATTCAAACCACACTATTTTTGCGATTCTTACAGAAATGCAAGGAAAAAATGAAGCTTACGGTACAAGGCCCTCTTCAATGGGCTCCCAAACATCAGTTATGCTTACAGAACTAATAGCAATATCTTGGTGTAACCCGGGGATTCTTTTCTGTAACAACATTGAATCACATGTCAAGATAAATATCTACGACAAGGAACGACTTGCAAGTTGCAAGATGAGAGAAATCACAGTATCCAAACACGGAGAGATGTTCACCTTTATTATCTCAGCAATGGCTACTGTCTTGCTGATTGCCTGTCCCATAGCTTTCAAGACAATCTCCTTTTCATTTTTTTCCTAAATTAACACCAAAGAAATAAGCCTGTAAGTAATCTTGAAAAAGAAACTATCAGTGGAAATATTTAGGATCTCAATGTTACAGGTGATGAAACGCTTGCCAGACCCCTGTGAATTAAACACCACTTACTCTTGCATTGAAAGAGTATATGGATGTCAGACTGCCACATAATTTACCCTATGCAACTCACTGACTCACCGAGCAATTCAGATACAACATCCAGCTCACACATGGCATAACCATTGGTATATAATGAACCCACCACGACAGCAAATTTAGTTACTCAACACATGGATTGCAGACTTTGCAGATGGAATGAAAGCTAACCATCGTTAAGAACTCACATTCCCCCACCATATTTACAACACTTGTGCCAACAAATAACATGAAACATGACCATTTGTTTGTCAACCACCAGTCACAACATTTAACATAACATAAACAAATTCGAACACTAAAAAAAAATTAAACATGCCGCCTAATTGCAGTCAATCAATCATACATCAACGAAAAATAGCACAGATCAGAAAGAACCGAAACAATCGTATCCGATTAAAAAACACTACGCGACGCATATGAAATGTCACAAAACGATAGTGAAATACAAACACCGATCAAACAAGTCAACGCCACCAACACAATACTTTTCAGAAATCAAAAAAGAAGAAGGAAAAAACCTGAAGAAGAGTGAAGGCATAGTTGATGTAGTTTCTGACAATGCCTTGAGTGGTAACACGGATTTCGTTCTCGTTGATTGGAGTCTCCGGCTTAGGCTTCTCAACTCTCTGATATCTATCCATGGCTACACCACTCCACTGAGGTCAGGGGAGAGGGAATAGAGAGCACGCCTGGTGGTGGTTTGGTTGTGATGGATGAGAGAGAAAAACCCTAAAACCCTTTTCAAAGAGCCTCCAAAACCTCAGCAGCCTTCTCTTAAGTTCAGCCCTAAAAGCTTAGAATTTAGAATCGGCTTTCTCTATATATTTTGGAACAAGTTTATCCGTTTTAAGGGCTTGTTTGGTGGACATCATTTTAAACCTATTTTTCAAAATCATGAACAATTTTTTTTAAAATGAATTATTTGTAAATTTTGAAAACAAAAAGGAAAATAATGTCTTAATATGTCAACTTTCGGATCTTATTTTAAATTTAAAAAAAGAAAAAGGTTATGTTTGGTGAGACATGTTTATATTGTAAATTCTAGGTTATTTTTGGGAAAAAAAAGTGGATAAAAAGTGATAAACAATGAATTTGGTAATAATGTGAAGGAAGGGTATCGAAAGTTGAGTGGATAAGGAATGTTAACAAACACGGCCTAAGTTTGAGCGCGTAGTGTGCTGCACGGTTAAAGAGGGATGACGGTGGGGACTGAGGAAGGCTGAAAAGATGTGAAACATTTTATGGGCTTCTGATGGATTTGAAGGCCCACTGATCTATTGTTAATCTTTGTTTGGCGGTTTGGCCCATCTTATTTTATTGCCAAACCATATATTAAAACTATGTAAATGTTGGGCCCGTTTGGTTTGAACTCCAGAATCGAAAACGGAATGGAAACGAATCTAGTTAATACGTATACCATTGTTCATGAAAGTTTTTGGAATCATTCCTTGTGGTTTGAAGGAATTGGAGCAGAGTTTGATTACTTTTGATACCCTATAGGGTAACAAAATGTGGGGGAAACAAGTGCATTTTGCATTAATCCACAAGGAATGATTCCACAAAATTCCATGAATAATGATATACATATCGACTAAATTCGTTTCCATTCCGTTTTCGTTTCCGGAATTGGAACCAAACGGGCCCGTTATCTACATGTAGGCTCTTCGTGTAATTATTTTTTCTTGGGATTCTATATATTCTCAATCATCGACTCGTTGGTTACTCGGTCTCCAAAAATAAATACGATTTTAGTTAATTTGAATATGATTATTTATTTATAAAATTAAATTGTATATTTTATCACTTTCAATCGAAAATGTTTTTTTTTTCATTTTATTTTTCGATTAGTATCAATATTAATTAAATTTTAATCTGAAGAATTATTCCGAAACATAATACAAATAGTATAACATGATAAAATATCACATTGTAATTTATAATTTTGTGATGTATTATATTCACATTTTATAAAGTGTATATAAGTAATTATTTGCATAACACTGACCACGACCCCTCCTAATTTTTATATTTTATATTAACAAAATATTCTTTACAAAAATATAATCAAATTATTTGATATCTTTAAAAATCACACTATATTAAAAAAGATGGTCATTACGAACAGAAATTTGCACCTATTCATGTTTAGGGCCCGTTTGGTTTTAACTCCGGAATCGAAAACGGAATTTAACGAATCTAGTCCGTATGTATACCATTGTTCATGAAATTTTTTGGAATCATTCCCTGTGGTTTCTTGCAATTAGAGTAGAATTTGATTACTTTTAATATTCTATAGGAAAACAAAATGAGGGAAAACAAATGCATTTTGTAAGAAACCACAAGGAATGATTCCACAAAATTTCATAAATAAAACGGACCCTTAATGTATATACTTCTTAGTCTAACCAAAAAAGTGTATACATTTTCTTATCGTGAAGATAAAATATATGTTACATGACAAACCAAATACACCAATGGATGAAAGAGAATGAAAATGAAATATAATGAACCATTTCATACCTGTAACTCAGGTTCACTTTGTGGCTATTCGTAGGGGTATAATACGAGCCGCACGAATCGAGCATTAACTTACTCAAGTTCGATTTGTTTATAAACGAGTTGAGCCTCAATTTTATACGAGCTTGAAAATGTGTTCGTATTCGGCTCGTTTAGAAAGTGAACGAGCTCGAGCCGAGCTTTTGACGAGCCGATCCCGAGCCGAGTCTGAGTAGCTTTGCTAAAATAATGTTCCTATAGTGTTATTTTTAGCCGAACAAGCCGAGCTTTACCCAAATGAGCCGAGCATCGACATGCTCAAGTTCGGCTCGTTTATAAACGAGCAGAACCCGAGCCAAGCCTAAATTTTATACGAGTTTTAAAATGTGTTCATATTTGGCTTGCTTAGAAAATGAACGAGCTCGAGCCGAACTTTTGACGAGCCGAACGCAAGCCGAGTCCGACTAGCTTGTTTCATACCGCGCTCTTACTCCCCGTATCGCTAGGAGTCTGGATCTTCTTCCGGTTCGTATATCGGGTTAGTCACGAATAAGTTATGAATTTATTTGTTTTTCGTATTGCGGGTTAGTATAAATTGACCTTAAGTTGGTTAAAATGGATAATTGGAATTTCCATTATGCTCATTACATTATTCTGGTAATTATGAGATTTTTAGTTTGATGATAATATCATGAGTTGGATATATGCCCTGATGTGGCTTTAAGGTTTAGCATATTATTCGAGGTTATAGGATGTATATGATCCCTATGGATCCCTTTGGGTCTAGGTGTGACTCTTTGCTTAATAAGAGATGTGACATCTCTTTATGCCTTGTCTATAGGTTGTGTTGTTCCTCCAGTGTTGAGGTGATCCAGTTGTGGTTGAGCTTTATACGAGGTTGAGGTAAGTCCGTAGGACTTACTTAGCTACCATCCTTATATTTGGTGTTTGTATGAGTGGTGTGTGCCTTATATGTTTGCTATGATAGCATGTGATGTCGTATTTACCGACCTATGTTTTATTGATTGCCCCACTGCGTGGTTGTGATAATCTTTCCCTTTCATCCCGCCGTGGAGTCTGGGAGGTTCTCTGATGTCAGGTCAAACCAGTTTACAGGAAGGGCGCAATCCACTCCCATAGGGTACACGGATTGTGTGACCGATACTATTATGGCTGGCTAGCAGGCTCAGAGGCGAGGATGTATCGGTCCCCGTGTCACCTAGTTTCATATATATTATATCTATACGATTTGAGTGAATGACCATTATATTGAGATGAATAAATGGGTAAATGAGTGAAAGCATGCTGATATGTTTATCTTTCCCTATGTGTGATTGTGCTTATGCATTACTCTATATATGTGTATGGATAGCTAATGGTTTATTACCATGTTGTAGATGCCCTACAGGATAGACATGCTACTGGGTGATCTAGCAGAGTGACAGGCCGAGGACGTCTCGTACATTAGGATGTGTGGGCTTTTGAGCCAGTTATCTTTCCCTCCTGCGTGAGGATGATCTTTTGTTACCTCCTGTGTGAGGATGTTATGTTTCTTACTCGGACTAGAGCTACTGCCGCTTTGGGCAGAGGTAGAGGTAGACCACCCCGTCCTCCGGGTGTGGTAGGTGAGGGACCAGTTCCCGATGTTGACCCACCAGTGGTGGAGGAGATACATGAGGAGGTTGTAGAGAGCGTCGTCCCAAAGACGAGGAGCAGTGTATCTGTGAGACATCATTCACATCAAGCTCAGTCTGATGACGTTGACCGTGTCTCCATGGGAGGACCGGAGTTCAGAGAATACCTCCGACGTTTTGAGGAGGATATTAGGGCTGGCAGACGAGCCCCAGATTTACCAATATCTGAGGGATCTTCTGAGAGATCTCAGGGAGCGACCCGGGTGCCAGCTGCACCTGCACGTGTGATGGATCCAGTTCGAGCCCTAGTGGAGACCAGAGGGCCTCAACCAGATGCTTGGTTGAAGGCATTTCACCAGCAGGGAGTGCCACACTTCTCAAGAGAGATAGGGTTAGAGACTGAGGTGTGGATTGGGCATGTAGACTCAGCCTTGGAGTCTATTAGATGTGCTGAGGACAGACGGATAGAGCTAGTTCAGTCTCTATTCCGTGACCTCGCACACCAGTGGTGGAGGACTGTCCGGACTAGAGCTACCAGTTATGACCACATGAGACGCATGATTAGAGAGCAGTTTTGCCCTACCTCACTGAGGAGGGAGAAGCTGCAGGATTTTGTGGAGGCCGGCTTTGAGGATGTGCATATTACTGACGCCATCCGCCGTTTCCAGACCGAGTTAGCTTTGTTGGGTCCAGCTGCACCTTCTGAGGACCAGCATGTATATCTGTTCTCTCGTCGTTTGAGAGAGAGCACCTGTTCATACATGGAGGGATTCCATTGTGAGTCCCTAGCTGATTACCAGGACCGGGCTTCAGCTTTTGAGCGAGAGCGAGCTAGTCAGAGGATAGCTTTTCAGACGGGACGGTCTGAGAAGAGGCAGCGCACTAGGCAGACCAGTGGAGCTGGAGGATCATCTGGATTTAGACGAGATCAGAGGCGTCAGAGTTACCCCTCATCTGCACAGACTACAGATAAGGGACGACAGTGTTACAACTGTGGAGACCCTGGCCATCTGAAGCCAGCTTGTCCCAGACCAGTTGTGACTTGTTTTACCTGTGGCCGACAGGGACATCGAGCTGCCTTTTGTAGGTAGGGAGGAGTAGCATCCCAGCAGGGTTCTTCCCCTTCCATGTAGCAGGAGGTGGTCAGAGGACACCTCAGCAGTAGATACAGGGACAACAGAGGGTCCCAGAGCGTCCATCTACTCAGGGTTCTGCTCCAGGACCGAGTAGGGGTAGAGGTAGAGATGTTGGCACCAGTGATGCCAAAGGAGCCCGAGGGCGAGCTTTTGAGTTGAGGAGTACAGAGGATCTACGTGCACCGGCTGCTACAAGTACCATTTTACTTCATGGTTTACCTGTTAGAGTTTTGTTTGATGCTGGTGCTACGCATTCCTTTATTTCTGATACTTGTATTGAGCGTCTGAGTTTAGCTACCATAGAGGGAATACCCTTTACTATAGGGTTACTTGATGGTAGTCGGGTCAGAGGTACCCATAAGATACGTAGTTGTCTCCTTCGTTTAGGGACTCGTGTTTTACTTGTTGACTTCTTAGTCATGCCATTGATGCATGAAGAAGTCATATTAGGTATGGACTAGATGCGTAGACACCATGCAGTTTTGGATGTTGGTAGGCGGACTGTTACAGTCTCTACCGAGGTTGGACAGATTGAGGTCTTCCGGGGTTGGGACCTAGGAAAGACAGGTTTGGTTATTAGTGTCGTCTGAGCAGCTAGGTTGATTGCACAGGGTTGTGATGCCTTTTGGTGCTACGCCATGAAGGATGGAGAGAGTCTAGCTCTAAAAGATATTCCAGTAGTATGTGAGTTTACAGATGTGTTTGCTGAACCGTCGAGTTTGCCGCCTCAGCGGAGTGTGGACTTCAGCATAGAGTTAGAGCCTGGCACGCGACCCATCTCGAAGGCCCCATACCGTATGGCACCTGTCGAGATGTTGGAGCTGAAGAAGCAACTCGAGGAGTTGGCTGAGAAAGGCTTCATACGCCCTAGTGTTTCACCATGGGGTGCATCTGTCCTCTTCGTGCGGAAGAAGGACGGATCTCTGAGGTTATGCATAGATTACAGAGAGTTGAACAAGGTGACCGTCAAGAACAAGTATCCATCGCCTCGCATTAACGATTTACTTGATCAACTTCAGGGAGCTACAGTTTTCTCCCGGATTGATTTGCGCTCAGGATATCACCAGTTGAGGGTGAGAGAGCAGGACGTACACAAGACGGCATTTCGTACCCGCTATGGACACTACGAGTTTGTAGTGATGCCATTCGAGCTGACGAATGCCTCAGCAGTCTTTATGGAGTTGATGAACAACATATTCATCGACTTCCTTGATCAGTTTGTGGTGGTCTTCATTGATGATATTTTAGTGTACTCTCGTAGTAGAGAGGAGCATGCCGGTCATCTGAGGACGGTTTTGCAGATTTTGAGGGATAAAGAGTTGTATGCTAAGCTCTATAAGTGTGAGTTTTGGATGTTTGAGGTTGCTTTCCTTGGACACATCGTCTCCGCCGATGGGGTTATGGTTGACCCGGCGAAGATCGAGTTTGTTGCTGCATGGACGACACCGACAAACGTCAAGGAAGTGCGTAGCTTTCTTGGCTTAGCCGGTTACTATAGACGCTTTGTGGAGGGTTTTTCTGTGATTGCCCGTCCCCTGACGAGTCTTTTGAGGAATACTACCCGGTTTGCGTGGACCGACCAGTGTGCTCACAACTTTGAGGAGTTGAAGAGGCGTTTGACTTTTGCTCCTGTCCTGGCACAACCAGAGGGATCTGATGATTTTGTGGTCTACAGTGATGCATCCAAGCTAGGCTTGGGATGTGTGTTGATGCAGAGAGGTAGAGTGATTGCATATGCGTTTCGATAGTTGAATACTTATGAGGAGAACTACCCGACTCATGATTTGGAGTTAGCAGCGGTAGTGCATGCTTTGAAGATTTGGAGACATTACTTGTATGGTGCTACATGTCAGATCTTCACATACCATAAAAGTCTGAAGTATATTTTCACGCAGCGGGAGTTGAACAACCGCCAGCGCCGATGGCTTGAGTTGATTAAGGACTTTGACCTTGAGATTTTGTATCATCTTGGAAAGGCGAACGTGGTTGCTGACGCCTTGAGTAGAAAGACGCCTCGAGAGAAGGCGATTGCGACATTGACTGTACAGCCTCAGCTTCAGAGGGATCTAGCTTGGCTAGAGATGGACATCCAGTTTCCTGATGAGGATGTCCAGTTGTATGCCTTAGAGGTTTTACCTGGTCTGTTGGATGAGATCCAACAGAAGCAGGGGGTCTGCCCGACCTTGATGAGGATCAGAGAGAGGATGTCTCGTGGAGAGGCACCACAGTTTTCCACTGGAAATGATGGAGTGATGAGACGATATGATCGCATTTGTGTTCCTGCTGATGCGGAATTGAGGCAGAGGATTTTACAGGAGGCTCAGTGTACACCTTACACTGTACATCCAGGTACGAGTAAGATGTACCATGATGTGAGACGTTCATATTGGTGGGGAGGGCTGAAGCCCAATGTAGCCAGATTTGTGGCTCAGTGTGCGACCTGTCAGCAGGTCAAGATAGAGCATTGCAGACCTGGAGGTGAGCTCCATCCACTGCCAGTGCCGCAGTGGAAGTGGGAGGATGTCTCCATGGATTTTGTGACTGGGTTGAAACCTAGTAGGAGTTTTGATGTCATTTGCGTTGTTGTTGATAGACTGACGAAGACAGCATGTTTCATCCCTATCAGAGAGGCTTGGCCAGTGAGTAGGTTGGTTGAGGAGTACACTAGACAGATAGTGAGACTCCATGGGGTACCGAGGACGATCGTCTCTGATCGAGATGGACGATTCACCTCGAGGTTTTGGCAACAGATTCAGACTGCTTTGGGAACGAGTCTACACTTCACGACTGCATTTCACCCCTAGACAGATAGTCAGTCAGAGAGGACCATCTAGACCCTGGAGGATATGTTGCGAGCTTGTGTGTTGGATTGGGGACAGGGATGGTCTGATTACCTCCCACTAGTTGAGTTTTCATACAAAAACAGTTGGCATGCATCTATTGGGATGGCTCCTTATGAGGCACTGTATGGACGTAGGTGCCGTACACCTTTATGTTGGAATGAGCCTGGCAGTATCAGTGGGATAGCGTCAGAGCAAATTCAAGATGATATGGCTCGAGTAGCGCTGATTAGAGAGAGGATGTTGACTGCACAAAGTCGCCAGAAGTCATATGCAGACAAGAGGCATCGGCCTCTAGAGTTCAGGGTAGGAGCTCATGTCTAGTTGAGATTATCTCCAACGCGAGGCCTCAGTTGCTTTGGCATAAAGGGGAAGCTGAGTCCCCGATATGTCGGTCCTTTCGAGATACTAGATAGAGTTAGGAGGGCATCCTACAGATTAGCATTGCCTCCGAGATTAGAGGGTGTTCACCCTGTGTTCCATGTGTCTCAACTGAGAGAGTACAAACCAGATCCGAGGCACATTGTGAGTTATGATGATTTGGTGGTGGAGCCAGACCACACTTTTGCTGAGCATCCTATTGCAATCCTAGAGCGAGGTGTGAGACGTCTGCGTTCGAAGGACATTCCTATGATGAGGATACAGTGGTCGGGACGTGGACATGAGGAGGCTACATGAGAGACTGAGGATAGTATCCAGAGGAACTATCTAGAGTTTTATGCTGAGATAGATGCACCTAGGGTCGATGAGTAGATCTTAGTGCTATCTTGGTGAGTATGTGATTATGTGCTTATGTGCTTATATGCCTTGATATGTTTATTCCATGCTAGCTATGATATGCTTTATGATCTTGTTAGATCTTGTTGTGCTAGTATGATGTATGCCTATAGCTGGAGATGGTTCTTTCTCCATGCTACCTGAGTGTGATTAGGATTCAGCTGGAGATGGTTCTTTCCTCCATGCTACCTTGATGGACATAGTTTTAGTGGAGATGTTATTCCTCCATGCGATGTTTATGATTATGTTTAGGGCTAGAGATGTGCTTCCTCTATGCCCTGTGATGTGATATAGCGAGAGATGTGATTCCTCTCTGCCTTGGGTAGCGTTATGGCCCTGTTTTTTGGAGTGGATGATTCCTCCATGTTGATGTTTGAGGTTATAGATTTATTATAGCTTGTGACCTTTTGAACGGAGATGTGATACCTCCGATAGAGTGAGTGTTATACCTCGGCATATGGGTCCGAGAGGATTTGGGTTTGTTCAAGTTTCGGGACGAAACTTGTTTTTAGGGGGATATGATGTAACAACCGGTGTTATTTGGAGAATTTGAGAGCTCCAATAAATAAAGTTGCAGTTGAGAGAAATGATCGGGACATCGGATATGTCTTAGATGTGAAATAATATAAAAAGACGAAACGGATAACAGAGTCGCTATTACGATTCTTAGCGGTTAAGAAATGCGGCTTAGGAATGCCCCTTTTACGAGATAGTTATGGATTAACTATCCCGATAATATTCCGGAATTTCTATTCCAGTTTTATAATGTTTGGAGATCAGAAAATATAACCGCGTTTTAATTAAATGGTTCGGGATAAACTTTATATATAATATCATATATTATTATAATAATTATATATAAAGAAAATTCAAGAGGATAGGCGGTTTACATTTGCAAAGGGCATTGTGATTATATTATAATATATACATAAGTTTCATACAACAAGCAAAGGCGGCCACTTTAAATTATATATATATATATATATATATATATATATATATATATATATATATAAAGAGAAGAGTACCGAGGAAGTGACTGCTCCTCCTCATTTCAATTGCAATTTTGCAACTCGCTTAGAAAACCGAGAGAATCGTCGAAGTGTACAATCAACTTCAATCCCTCACAAATTCTTCATGGTCCATCCTTTTTTAGATCCGATTGTATCATCGAGTTCCTTATCTTGTTCCCTTCAACATGATACCAAGTTAATTCCCGTTTGTTAGCTTTTTGGTTAAGCTTCCGTTTACCGCTATCGGAACGCCGACGGACCACCGTAAGTCATCAAACGTAAGGTCTCATACCGTGCTCTTACTCCCCGTATCGCCAGGAGTCCGTACCTTCTTCCGGATCGTATATCGGGTTAGTAACGAATAAGTTATGCATTTATTCGTTTCCGTATCGCGGGTTTGTATAAATTGACCTTAAGTTGGTTAAAATGGATAATTGAAATTTTCATTATGCTCATTACATTATTCTGGTAATTATGAGATTTTTAGTATCATGAGTGGGATATATGCCCTGATGTGGCTTTAAGGTTTATCATATTATTTCGAGGTTATAGGATGTATATGATTCCTATGGATCCCTTTGGGTCTAGGTGTGACCTTTTGCTTGATAAGAGATTTGACATCTCTTTATGCCTTTCTATAGGTTGTGTTGTTCCTCCAGTGTTGAGTTGAGGTGATCGAGTTGTGGTTGAGCTTTATACGAGGTTGAGGTAAGTCCGTAAGACTTACTTAGCTAACATCCTTATATTGGGTGTTTGCATGAATGGTGTGTGCTTATATGTTTGCTATGATAGCATGAGATGTCGTTTATACCGACCTATGTTTTATTGATTGCCCCACTGCGTGGTTGTGATAACCTTTCCCTTTCATCCCGCCGTGAAGTCTGGGAGGTTCTCTGATGTCGGGCCAGACTGGTTTACAGGAAGGGCGCAATCCACTCCCATAGGGTACACGGATTGTGTGACCGATACTCGTATAGCTGGATATAGCACTCAGAGGCGGGGATGTATCGGTCCTCGTGTCACATATTTTCATCTATATATATATATATATATATATATATATATACGATTTGAGTGAATGACTATTATATGAAGATAATAAAATGGGTAAATGTGTGATAGCATGATTATGTGTTTATCTTTCATGACTTGTGTTTGTGCTTATGCATTACTCTATATATGTGTATGTATAGCTAATGGTTTATTACCATGTTGTGAATACCCCACAGGATAGGCATGCTGTTGGGTGATCTAGCAGAGTGGCATGCCGAGAGAATCGTCGAAGTGTACAATCAACTTCAATCCCTCACAAATTCTTCATGGTCCATCCTTTTTTAGATCCGATTGTATCATCGAGTTCCTTATCTTGTTCTCTTCAACGTGATACCAAGTTAATTCCCGTTTGTTAGCTTTTTGGTTAAGCTTCCGTTTACCGCTATTGGAACGCCGACGGACCACCGTAAGTCATCAAACGTAAGGTCTCATACCGTGCTCTTACTCCCCGTATCGCCAGGAGTCCGTACCTTCTTCCGAATCGTATATCGGGTTAGTAACGAATAAGTTATGAATTTATTCGTTTCCGTATCGCGGGTTTGTATAAATTGACCTTAAGTTGGTTAAAATGGATTATTGGAATTTCCATTATGCTCATTACATTATTCTGGTAATTATGGGGTTTTTAGTATCATGAGTGGGATATATGCCCTGATGTGGCTTTAAAGTTTAGCATATTATTTCGAGGTTATAGGATATATATGATCCCTATGGATCCCTTTGGGTCTAGAGATGTGACGTCTCTTAGCAAAGGGTCACACCTAATATCCTCCTCAAGTTCTAGATGGTAACCATAAATCTTATAATTTTTTCAAATATACGCTATCATCCATAAGTTAACAAATAATTATTATTTATTACTCCCTCCGATCAAAAATAAGTGTCGTTTTAGCATTAAAAATTTGATCAAAATTATCTGTCGTTTTAAGTTTTCTAGGCTAATAAATGAACAATAATTATAAAAAATGTTCTTGAAAATTGGTGTAAATGATTAATTTTAGTTCTAAAATATTTCTTATTGGTTTAAAAGAAGGTTGAATATTAAATATGTGATAAGATTTAGAAAAACTTTACAAAATCTATGTTATTTAATATTTTTCTTAAAAATTGTGTCAAATGCTAAAAAGACAGTTATTTTTGATCGGAGGTAGTAGTTATTATTACTAGTCATTTTAAATGTCTTGATAACTTTTTTAATAAATATTTCTTTTATTTTTTTAAAATGTCAATAAATGTTAACCTATTAATTATAGAATGTATATTCCGACAAACTATAAAGGTTGGGATCACCCAAAAAATGAAAAATGAAAAACTCTTTGAACATAATCCAAAAAAAATTATAGTCCATAATTTCCAAAAATCTATATTACAAAGAAGAGAAAAGACTCGATTATATCAATTTTTTATAACATTATAAGTTGGAAGCAAATTCTATGACAATGTACACTTAGCATCACAAATAGAAGACAAGAAAACTTAAATACTTGAACAAATTTCAATCCAAATTTGGAGACATTATTAGCATATTGAGTGCTCCAAAAATAGTCTTAGCAACCATTTTACACAGCTAATCATCTCCTCTTTCAAAGACAGCAGCTGCTCCCATACCAGTACCTGAAAGTTTCACCACATAAACATGGTTATCAAAGTAGTTCTTCTCTTACAACTGCGTAGTATTTTAGTCTCCGTTGGTCATACTGAATGAAAACGGAAAGGTAACGGATAAAATAGAAAAACTTTCCATTTCCCTCCATCCTAACCATAGTCTTTTCGTTCTCATTCCGGATAACCAACCAAACGACCCCTGGATATCAAAAGTCGTACCTATGCACATGGAAATCACGCCAAATCGACAGCCCTTGCCACGACGCTTCATCTCGTGTAGCAAGGTACCTACGGATCGTGCACCTGAAATAGACTTGTCATTCAGTTTCTCAGAAGATAGACTGTGAAAGCGTATAGATTTGTCAAGATGGGTTTTATGAAATGTACCTGTAGCACCCAAAGGATGTCCAAGGGCTATTGCTCCTCCATTGACATTCACTTTATCCCAGTCAAGGTTCAACTTTTTACAGCAGTATACATATTGTGATGCAAATGCCTTCACATGAAATGGGAATGTTGATTCAGTCATGTATTGAGAAGCCAAAATGTTAAGATATGAAGATCAAATTTTTTTCTTTTTTTTTTTACCTCATTTATCTCATACAATTTAATGTCATTGAGGTGAAGACCAGCAGTTTTAACAGCTGCAGGGATGGCAACAGCTGGGCCAATGCCCATAACAGAAGGATCTACACCAGCTACAGAGAAGCTCCTGAAACCAACCATATACCAGAAATTACATCAAAACATGAAGCTAGATAGAAAGCATTATAAGGATTGGATAATGAAAACGGTATGAGAAACGTATTTACCTGAAAACACCCAGGATTGGGAGTCCCCTTTCGATTGCAAGGCTCCTCTTCATTAGAAGAACAGCACCAGCACCATCGCTCACCTGGCTTGCATTTCCTAACAGGCAAAATTATAATCTTAGAAACTGAGAATTCATGTAAATAATGCATATGATCTCGAACAACAGTGTTTGTGTTCTCATACCAGCTGTAGTTATTCCATCCCTTTTGAATGAAGGCTTCAACCTTGACAAAGCCGCCATAGTAGTGGTTGGTCGGATGCCATCATCTACAGAGATGATAACCGGTTTCTCCTCTCCGGTTTTCGGGTCGACAATCTTTATCCAGGAAAAAGGAAATAGATGAACAAACACGAAAAAATATTTACGATTGAAAAAGGAAAAAGAATTGAGTGCAATCACTAGTCATGGCCACCTTTGTGGAGACAGGAATGATTTCATCTTTAAACTTCCCAGATGCAATTGCAGCCTCAGCATTTCTGTGTGATCGAACCTAACAACACCACAAACATAAAGTGATATACAATCAATGCATCAACAGAAACAACAACCTTATAGTGTGGATGTAAAATCTTACAGCAGCTTGATCTTGTTCTTCTCGAGTCACGCCATAACGCTCTGCAACATTTTCTGAAGTTAAACCCATTGGAATTAGACAATCCCGGGCTTGTGGAAAATTTTCGACCTGTTATCATAGCATACAACAAAATTAGAGGATGACCATTTCTATCTGTCAAATTTTGATTAAGAGTCTTGAATAAGGTTGAATATATTACTCTTGGGTTATATTGACTTGGTCTGTCCACCTTATCTAATGTCATAAATTCCAGTCCAGCTCCAATACCTTTAGAGACATAAAAATGCTTGAGATTTTTCTACTCAAGTAACATAAGTAATATAATTAGACAGCATTAAGACCCTTACCAATATCGTAGAATCCCGCTTTTATGCAGGCAGCCACGTCAGCAACTGCTTGAAGCCCGGATGAACACTGCCTGTTCACAGTTCTGATTGGCACATTTTCTAACAGAACAAGAAGGCGATTTGATAAGAACACTCTCTCAAGTTTAAACTAAAGCATCATACATGATTGATGCTTCAACATCAAGCTAATAATATGACACATTATATGTAGAGAAAAAGAAGATAATTATTTTATGCTTGTTTATGGTTTTAGCAAGCATCAACAACAAGAACATATGATTCCATGTCATGAAGAGGAGAGATATCAAAAAAGAAAGGTATACCAGGAAAACCAGCATAAAACGCAGCCATCCTGCACAGAATGGCTCTTTCGGAACCTGGGGCGAGAACAGTGCCCACAACTATATCCCCAACTTCAGCAGGGTCCACATTTGTCTTCTCTATCACTGCCTGCAGTAATATTCCAATAATATGAGATTTTAACTTCAATGATAAAAGTGACATGAGATTTTGCATAAATGGAAGGTCGATGCCAACATTTTTCAATTGATTGAATTTTGAGATTAACCTTCAGCACAGGGGTAAGTAAATCATCAGGGTAAGAGTCTTTAAAGCCTCCGCGTTTGGCTTTACAGATCGCCGTCCGGTGAGCTCTGTACAAAAAAAATAAAGAGCCGCCATGCTTCGGTCACAACCTTAAACTTGAGTTGTAAAAAGAATGAACACAACCACAAGAAAATAAAACACACACGACAGAAGATGACTTACGCTACAATCACCACGTCATCTCCAAAAGCCACACTTTGTTCATATCCTCCGGTCTTACCAGCAGAACAAATCGAGCCCTGATTTGTAGGCAAGGGCAAACAAAACATACAATTTACCCTTAGATCCATAACATATTCTGGGTGAGAACGAAACATGAAAGCCAAATGAATTTTTTTGCATTCTGAAAGATTTAAGTCCATATTCAGGAAGAACAAAGTAAAATTTTCCTAATGCTAAAAATACTTGGGCGACATCAGGTAGACGGGTTTGAAGCACAACGGATCTGTTTTAAATGAAGAAGCCTATCATACTAATGTTAGCTTTCAGATCAAAATTTCCGCAAACAGATCTCTCAAACTAGTGCTTCTTTACCATTCTTTACTTGGGAATGACTGACTCTTTGAAATAAGTAAAGTAACTTAGCAAAAGTGTGATCCTAATTCTACACGAAACCGCAAACTAATGGGTTAACAAGCTACACTGGCATCTCAAAATTTCTATTCATCGGAAAATTGGCTTTCCACAAGTAAATGCTGAACAGGGCACCTATCAAATCATCACTGTACCGTAATTTTGCTTATTTTTCCCCAATTGAAATTTCCTTCAAACAGAATATGAAATTATACGTCTAGTAGTCTTTTGCTACCAGCCTGATCATAGAAAACTGCCACTATTCAGTTCAAGTTACTCGCGTGCTACTACTCTCTTATCTGAGCTAGCCCCTTACAGCTCCAATTTACCCAAAAGAGTTTTCTATTATTTTTCAGCTAACATATGTTATGCTGTCAGTAGATCAGGAAAACGCAAAAACCATGACGGATGAGTTCACCTAATAAGATTCAAACCCATCACTAAAAGATGCTCCAAATAGCAAACAGAGATACGAAACTAGTAAAATCTGTGTACAAATCAACCCAAATACAGTATAGTTAACGAAATGATCCATTTGGGCCGCCGAGAAAACCCTAGTAAAAGAAAAATGAAAGAAAGATGGACTTACAGAGATCGAAGAATGGAGATTTTGGGAAGAATGGGGAGAAGTGGTTGTGGGTTTGAGGTGTTGGAGAAGAATCTTCTGTCTGTGAATTGCCTTGTCCATTTTCCTCTCTCTGTTTCTCTGATCAAAACTTGAAAAAAAAAATGGAGGGATTTATATAGGAAGAAAGCAAGAATTGGGTTTACCCACTGAGGTTTGATAGGGTTTGAACTTTGAATGGACTATTTAGGAAGTTACAGGTTTGAGGTGATTGTTCACATTCTGGGCTTACCTACTAAAGTTTTTAGGTGTGATTATGTTCAAACTTGAAGTATGATTTATCAATAAATAAATAAACGGAGTTTTTTATTATTTGTTTAATAAACACATTTATTAAAATATGCATTGTGTGTATATCATATTTATTAAGTATACTATATGCTTTGATTTCAAAGTTCAATTGATAAATTATCTATTGTAAGATATTAATACATTAATTATTGTTTATTAGTAAAATATATGAACTATATTCTTAAATTGTCAATGCTAGTAATCTTAATTCATACGTGATTAAACCGGCATTGAATAAAGAATAGTATACATGTCAGCTAAAATATTATATAAACTAAGTGTTCATTTTAGTTAGAGAGGAAATGAAAACGAAATAAAAATAATTATAAATAAAAAATGAAATAAAAATGAGTGAGTTGATTAAGTAGGTACATTATGTAACAATGTGTATAAAGTAGACACGTTTGTTATGTGTAAATAAAGTAGGCATCATACTTTTGTTATGTGTAAACATGGTAGGTACCATATAAAAAATATTTAATAGAAAATTATTAAAGATATAAATTTTAATTATTTTTCTAATTAAAAACCTAAACAAATATGCTGCTACTTTAAATAAGAAAATGAAATACTAATTAATCCTAGAAAATCTCCATAATGATTTACGGTCATTAACAATATCCAACGTCTTTTCTTATTTTATCCATTGTTGAGCGAAAACGATTTCGGAGTTCCTGTTCGACAGCATCAATGGAGGGTTGTCGATGAATATCGGTCCTACATAAGTCAGTAAAATCGCAAAGAAAACGGTGTATCATCCATCTTCTACAATATTTACTGGATTCGAGATTTTTTGTTTGTGTTCGAGGTAAGTTAATGATTGTAAGTCGTATTTTGATAGTTTTGTATACATGAACGACTGTGAAAGCTTCTCAAATTGTTTATGATATTATTTTCTGGCTTATGTACATACGATGTGTCTATGTATTTAGTCATATGTACGACATGTTGGCTAGTACTTTTTTTGGGGAAAATATGTAGATGCATTATTCAATATAGTTTGGACTTGAAATATGTATACATATCTACATATTAAAGTGTCAAGTTTCGATTGTGGTTGCGTGATATATACATATTGTTTGTGAGTGTCTACATAACGATTACATTTATGTAGTGAAGGTGTATTCTTTGTCGATGGCATACCTCAGTGTGTACATATTGTTTGTAAGTATCTACATAACGATTACATTTATGTAGTGATAGCTCCGAGTTGTATCAATGGCGACAAAGAGAGACGAGAGGAAATTTTCGTGCGAGAAAAGGAGATTTGTGTGAGCGATAATAAAGGATTTGAAAACTAATTGATTGAAAGAAGTCGTCATTTGGATTTGCATAATCATTTCTTTTATAATTTCCTTTTAAAATTACATTCGGTTACCTTTTTTTTAATTGGTTAATGCACAAATTTGTTTCCTTCTTTAATGATATTCCAACTCATTTATCTTTATTTTTGAAATGTAAAATTAGGGTGCCTAGTTTGTATACAATATGCAAAAGATACCTTATTTCACCAATATTCTCAATAAAAATGGGTATGTAACTTTTATCCATAAAAGACCTCTAACATTCAATTTTCACTAAACATGATTTTTTTATTGACACATTAATATTCCGTTTCTGGAATTATTTTTAGTAATTTCAAAGAGGCCCTAAATGTAATGGAAGTAAAAAAAGATATTTACTTATATGAAGAGACACCTACAAAATTACCGAGTAGTTATTCAAACAAAATTATTCATTTCGATCTATAATTGTAGATTTACGATTTGTAGGTTGGTAAAACATAATGAAAGAATTTGGTCAAATAGACTCTTTTCTATTTTCATTAAGTTTGGATGATTATTATCGTTGTACATGAGTTCATCTAATAAAAGACAAAACCGAAGTTATTACTCTAATTCAAAATTTTTGTGTCATGGTTGAAACTCAGTACTATTGTTGTGTTAAAACCTTTCACAACAATAATGCTAAGAAATTTATTTCCCTTTGCCCTTTTCTTCACGGTAAGGTATTCATATAGAAACCTCTTGTACTTATACAACACAACAAAATGGGAGGGTAGAACGGAAACACCGTCATATCCTTAATGTCGCTAGATCTCTTACCCATCTCCCTTTGGGGAGAATGTGTTCTTAAGGTTTGCTATCTTATTAATTGAACCCCTACACCCATCCTCCATCACAAAATTCCTTACGAGCTACTCAATGACTCTCCACCTAGCCTTGATCATTTTGGATGTTGGATTATCTTACTTATTGTTCCATTATACATCGATCTTCAGATAAATTTCAACCACAAGATTGAAAATGTGTCTTCGTAGAATATCCATCCTCACAAAATGCTCGTAAAATGTTGGATAAAATTTTTACTCACACGGTACATAAAATCCCCCAAGAAAAACAAAAGCGTGACTAATTGGGCCCCCACGCCCAGAAATCACCCCTCTCCTCCCCTGACACGCGGACCCCAACCTAACAAACTCCCTCCCCTCTCCCTTCGCCTGATACGCGGGCTCTCCCCGCTCACCTCCCCCTTTTTCCTCCTCCAACCACGTGTCACCCTTCCACCCAAAACCTCCAATTAATTCAAACTGAAATTCCAAATCTCTATTTCCCACATTCTCCGCCCCAACCTTTACACATATCTAATCCCTCTATCTTTAACCATATTCCAACGGAACCTACCATTATGACTCAACCACTTGTCACTGATGTTTTGGCAATCAATCCACCTCGACAAGTCAGTTTGATTTCCAATCTGGTCAATTTCTCATCCACTATTTATCTCCAGCCTATGTTACTACTAATAATTATGTATATCAAGAACAAGAACCAATATCTTTGAGAGACGCAATTGCTAAGCTAAAATGGCAAAAGACCATGCAACATGAAATGACATCTTTACACTACAACAACACTTGAGAAATAAGTTGATCTCCTATCGGCTGTAAATGGGTTTTTTTTGTCTTAAATACAACTACGATGGATAGGTTGAGCGCTATAAGGCGAGTTTGGTTGCACTTGATCGACAACTGTCAACAAGAAAATGTTGATTATAATGAAACTTTTGCTCCTATTGTTAAGTTAGTTACGCTCAAACGTTTCATTATATGTGGATGATCTAGTCAGGCTCTCCAACCATCAATTAGGATTTTATCAGTCTCTTGCTGATTACTCCTTTTTCACTTTCAGGCGGTCAGTTATCACCCTTCACATTTTGATATATGTGGATGATCTAGTCATTACTGGTAACCTGTTGGAGATTTGGGCTAAGTCTTCATTGTAACCGTTGAGCTTGTCTTGAGACAAGGTGCAATGAGTTGTTCACATGTGTGTCACTATGGTCCGGGTTGCGGGAGGTAAGCCAAGTGACCGGCACTAAGAACAACTAGTATTATAAGGGGAGTCGAATCAAAGCAAGGTGATTCACGACAAGGTCAACTTGTGCTAGCTTTTAGAAGGCCGACGTTTGGGGCTTTTTAGCCACATTTTATCGGCACACCTTTGGTTCTTAGGCCTTATATTGGCTAAAGAATATGTGGTTAAAAACTAGGAGCAATCCAAGCTCAAATGCTTAGTGAATGTCAATGAAGCAGCTAGTGAGCTTCTTAAGGAGCTACACTAGCTTGAGCTAAGATATTGAATATTTGAGGATCTTGGAGCTTACCCTAGCTATATTAAAGTGAATGAAGCTCATTGGAAGTGTTTGGACCAAGAAAAATAAGCTAGCTCTAAGCTAGCTCCGGGGAGCGGTTTTGGGCTCCCTATGTGGGCCTCGGGCCTCGGGCTTTCTAGGGCTTCAAGGCCCATCTTCCAAGTAACTTCCAAGTAACTTCCATAACCGTTTTTAACCGCTTTTAACTCCCCAAAACCGTGGCCCCTATGCCTATAAAAGGGAGAGCCATTTGCACTTGATTCTACATTCGTTTTTGCAACAATAAAGCTTCTAGTTCCATTGTATTGACATTGGATAGGCCTTCTTATAAGCTTGTTTGCAAAACTCGAAAAACTAGTATAGTTCCTTTGTATTGACAAAGGATAGGCATCCATCTTAGTTTGGTTTTGTATTGACAAAACCTAGGAATACCCTTTCTACAAAGTAAGACAAGTAAGTCTCTTACTTAGTCTTTGTAACGTGTAACGTTTTATCCCACTAAGGTATTTGGATATTCCCGGTGTAGGGGAGAATACACTTAGAAGGAAAATTCATTTATGAATGACTCATTACATTATCCAAGTCAATGGTTTTAACATATAACAACCGGTTTATAAGACGTGAAATTGAACTTAATTTCCATTAGAGTTTTGTCTACTCCTTTTGGAGATTACAAACTCTTGCTTGAGTTTTGTCTACTCCTTTGGAGACTACAAACTCTTGATTGAGTTTTGTCTACTCCTTTGTGGAGATTACAAACTCTTGGTTGAGTTTTGTCTACTCCTTTGGAGACTACAAACTCTTGATTGAGTTTTGTCTACTCCTTTGCGGAGATTACAAACTCTTGGTTGGGTTTTGTCTACTCCTTTGTGGAGATTACAAACCCTTGGTTAATAACTAGTTTTTAGTTCAAGATAATTATATTAATTTGTTTGGCAATTGGGAGAACCGTCTACTCACATAAGTGAGACTACGGCCCTTTGGTCTAAAATCGGACACCGAAAATCCAACAATCTTCTAAGTGTATTTATTGTTAATTGTTTTGTAGAATTGGATTGATCAATAATGAGTAAGACGTTAATGACAGAAATGACTTCTCGTTTTGGGAAGTTGGATAAGTTTGAGGGTGTAGACTTTAGGAGGTGGCAAAAGAAAATGCACTTCCTCTTGACTACACTAAAAGTCGCTTATGTACTCACTACACCTAGACCGGCCGAGCCGGTTGATGATATGGTGGAGGAGATAGAGGCTGTCCGACGAAGGAGCAAATGGGATAATGATGACTACATATGTCGTGGTCATATTCTCAATGGCATGAGTGATGCATTGTTTGATGTCTACCAAAGTGTAGAGTCATCAACATCAATGTGGGATCAACTGGAGTCTAAGTACATGGCGGAGGATGCTTCATCTCGCAAATTCTTAGTCTCGGATTTTAACTCATATAAAATGGTGGACTCAAGGCCGGTAATGGAACAATACAATGAATTGCTCCGGATTCTTGGGAGGTTCACTCAACATGCCATGCATATGGATGAGGCCATTGCGGTTTCGTCTATAATGGATAAGCTCCCCCCTTTGTGGAAGGACTTCCGCCATGTGCTAAAGCACAAGAAGGAAGAACTCACGTTGGTGGAACTTGGCTCTCACCTTCAAATTGAACAAGGCCTTAGGGCACAAGAAGGGGGACTCAAGAAGGAAGATAAAACTTCTACTTCCCACGAGGCCAACATGATGGATGGCAAGGGCAAAAGGAAGAGGTTCAAAGGAAAGGACAAAGGTAAGGACAAGGGAAATAAGTCCAAGAAGTCTAAAAAGGATAATGTTGACAAGAAACCAAAAGGTTCTTGTTGGAAGTGTGGCAAGACTGGCCACTTCAAGCGGGATTGCAAGGTTAAGGACGATGGATCCAAGGGTGGAGGCCAAAGTGGCCAAAACCCCTCAAACCAAGGTGACTCACTTATGAGTCTTGATTCTAACTTTGATATAAATTCTGATTGGAATTATGTGTCATTGACTTTTGAATGTTTGTCCATGCAGGATGATAACCTTGGATGGTGGGTGGACTCGGGTGCAACAACTCATGTTTGCAAAGATCGGCGTTGATTCAAGACATACGCTGTTGCAAACGATGGAGCACTCATACATATGGGAAACAAGTCTACCACCCCCGTTCTAGGAAGAGGACGGGTTGATCTGTACTTCACAAGTGGCAAGACTCTAGTCTTGTCAAATGTACTACATGCACCGGCCATTAGAAAGAATGTAGTTTTTGGTGGTGTGCTCAATAGGCTTGGCTTCAAACAAGTCATAGAAGCCGACTGCTATGTATTATCTAGGAGAGGAACATTTGTAGGCTTTGGCCATTGGAACAATAATATGTTTCTTCTCTCTTTATGTAATAAACTTTCTAATAGTAATATAAACAAGAACAGTTTGTTTACATTGTCTTCTTCTTCTTCTTCTTCTTCTTCCAATTGTGATTTGTTAAATGGCACGCACGACTTGGACACGTTCATTTTAAGCGTATGAATGACATGACTAAGGATGGTATATTAGCTAAACTTGACTTGCCAAAAGACAAGTGTAAAACGTGCATGTTGACCAAGATAACAAGACTTCCATTTCCTAGAGTTGAAAGAGAACAATCAATGCTCGGCTTAGTTCACTCGGATCTAGGCGACTTGCACTCTACTCCTTCATTAGGAAAGAAGAACTATTACGTAACATTCATAGATGATTACTCTAGGTATTGTTACGTATATCTACTCTTTGCAAAGAGTGATGCCTTAGACAAATTCTATGTATTCAATAATGAATCTGAGTTACAACAAGGTACCTTAATAAAAAGACTACGCACGGATCATGGTGGTGAATTTATGGATAAGGAATATTTCGAGAGTGTCGGGATCATACATGAGACCACGGCACCTTACACACCACAATCAAATGGTGTGGCCGAACGAAAGAACCGAGTGCTTAAAGAGATGGTCAATGTCATGTTATCTTACTCGGGTCTTAAGCATTTGTTTTGGAGTGAAGCTATGCTCACGGCAAACTACTTGCTTAATCGTGTTCCAAACAAAAGAAGCAAGAAGACTCCTTATGAACTATGGTTCAAAAGGAAGCCAAACCTACATTACTTACGAGTTTGGGGATGTCGAGCCATAGTAAGGCTCAATGACAACAAACGTAAAACTTTAGGTGAAAAAGGTGTTGAGTGTGTGTTCATTGGCTATGCAGAACACTCCAAAGCTTATAGGTTCTATGTGATAGAACCAAATGACTTCATCTCGGTTAATACCGTAATAGAGTCTAGGGATGCCATCTTTGATGAAGACCGCTTCACCTCGGCTCCTAGGCCTAGGGAAGTGATCAACATGACTTTAGATGAGGAACACCCAAACAAGCATCGTAGGATTCAAGATGAATCCTGGGAAGCGTCTCACGGGCTTGACTTGCCAGAGATTGCTCCTATGAGCAATAATTTGTCCTAAAAATCAATTTTCCAAGTGTTCTTGGTTGAAGGGTCAAGGGATAATAAAATGGATCGTCACTCTTACTTTCATATGGATGAGGATCCAAAGACATTTTATGAGGCCATGAAGTCTCAAGATATTGCCTTTTGGAAGGAAGCAATCCAAGAGGAGATGGACTCCATTATGGACAATCATACATGGGAGTTAGCCAACCTTCCTTCCGGTTACAAACCTTTGGGATGCAAATGGATCTTCAAGAGGAAGATGAAAGTTGACGGTTCCATTGACAAGTTTAAAGCACGTTTGGTCATCCAAGGCTTTAGACAAAGGGAAGGTGTCGATTACTTTGACACATATGCTCCGGTGACTAGGATTACAACCATTAGGTTATTAATAGCTATGGCGGCTATACATAATCTAGTGATTCATCAAATGGATGTCAAGACAACATTCCTTAATGGTGATCTAAATGAGGAAGTGTATATGAGACAACCTGAAGGGTTTGTTTTAAAAGGACAAGAGCACAAAGTATATCACTTGGTCAAATCCTTGTATGGACTAAAGCAAGCTCCAAAACAATGGCATCAAAAGTTTGATGATGTTGTATTGTCAAATGGATTTAAGATAAATCAAGCTGACAAGTGTGTCTATAGTAAATTTGATCATACCGGTCAAGGTGTGACTCATTACATTATCCAAGTCAATGGTTTTAACATATAACAACCGGTTTATAAGACGTGAAATTGAACTTAATTTCCATTAGAGTTTTGTCTACTCCTTTTGGAGATTACAAACTCTTGTTTGAGTTTTGTCTACTCCTTTGGAGACTACAAACTCTTGATTGACTTTTGTCTACTTCTTTGTGGAGATTACAAACTCTTGGTTGAGTTTTGTCTACTCCTTTGGAGACTACAAACTCTTGATTGGGTTTTGTCTACTCCTTTGCGGAGATTACAAACTCTTGGTTGGGTTTTGTCTACTCCTTTGTGGAGATTACAAACCCTTGGTTAATAACTAGTTTTTAGTTCAAGATAATTATATTAATTTGTTTGGCAATTGGGAGAACCGTCTACTCACATAAGTGAGACTACGGCCCTTTGGTCTAAAACCGGACACCGAAAATCCAACACAACCATCCTGCTACCATTTGCAAATTTAAAAAATATCTTCATACTTATATGAAGAACCTTGGACACCTTTGGTTCTTTCTAGGCATTTAAATTGTTCGCACCCCTCTGGTTTATGGCTAAACCAACGGAAGTACATTCTAGATATTGTTGTTGATTTTGGTCTTCTTTGATGCAAACCCGCATCGTTTCCGATGTCTGTTGATCATGGTCTCCAATCATATTCTTCAGTCATGCTAGATTATTCTGAGAAATATAGTCGATTGTTTGGACGTCATATCTACTTAACCATCACTCGCCCTGAACTTGCATATTCGTTTCATACACTTTTCCAGTTTATGGTTGCTCCGTGTCGTGGCCAATGGGATGTTGCCCTGAAGGGTCTTCGTTACCTCAATTCAATACATATTCAGGGTATTTTCTTATCTCGCTCTAGTGATTTGCGCATTCGTGCCTTTAATTTTGTGACTTTGAGTATGCCGCTTGCCCTATCACTAGATCAACGCTCCACTGCAAGCTACTTCATTCTACTCGGTACTTCACCCATTTCTTGGAGAACCAATACACAAGCTACTATTTCTAGATCTTCTGCTGAGGCCAAATATCGAGCAATGACAGCTACTACTTGTGAACTCCTATGACTTCGTTCTATCCTTGAGTCACTAGGGTTTTCACATAAGGCTCTTATGCCCCTCTTTTGTAATAATCAGTCCTCCATTTAGGGAACGGATTCAACTAGGCGTTATTCAGACACAACATGTCCCTTACCCACTTCAACTAGCTTACATTAAGTTAAGAAAACACAAACGTGGCAAAGTGTCTTATATTTAATATGGAACACTTTGTGTGAAGTTGTTGTTTCCTAATTCTAGGATCATTAAGTGATTACAATTTTTCATCGAAGAAGACAACCTTCTAGAAATTTGTTTTTGTTTAAATGAAGTGCAGTGAGTTGCCACAAGCCGGCTATACTATCCGGAATAGTTTCACACAACTTGTTGTTAGAGACATTAAAGTAAAGCAAACTAGCGTTGTCAAGCTACAATGATTTCCTAGAGTGCCCTCAACATCTCCCCCATGAAAGCTTGTTCGACTAGAGCTTCATCCATGCCTTGGCTTACTCTAGTATGAATATCGTGAGCAGTTTTGACTTTTGAGTAATATGTTACCACAACCTTCTCGAATTCATCTTTCTTGTCGCACACTTTCCCTTCGTCAACTATTAGTCATACAATTGCATTACTTCCCCATCTTTATATCACTCATCTTCTTTATCCAGACAATTCATTTGGGACATTAGCTCCTTTCCTCTTATCCGCATGTTCATGTTCACCAGGAACATTTGGATTTGTTCGACTTTTTCTCCTTCCCTCTAGCTCCTCCCTTTTTTTCTTTTTTGTTGTTGTCCTCTTACCCTATGTCGCCAAGTCATTGAGCACATACAATCGCTAACCTCACATGAACATCTTCTCCATTTCTCACACAAATGATCAGCGGCCACTAATGCTCTATTTGGTTGGAGATTAAAGGAGATTAATTTAGATTAAAATTTAGGAGATTAAATTTGTACAAGTATTTGGATAAAGATGGATAAAGATGAAGATAATGACAAAGATTATAAAAAAAAGATTAAGTGAGATTAAAAATGACCAAAAAAATAACCTCATACTACCAAAATTAAAGAAGATTACTCTCCAACCATCAATTAGGATTTCATTCATACCCCTATTTAAAGTTAAAATAAAAATAAATTTGTAATTCTGTATAAATAAAACCCATTAAAAAAATCTTCAACCAAATATAAATTATTTTACATCAAATAATCTCTAATAAATTAGATATAAAATTTATCCCCTTTAAAATTCATCTATATTAACTTTTAAAATAAACTCGTCCTCCACCAAACACACCTAAATGGCTAAATCTCAAAATATCTTTATCCAAAAGCTCTAGATTTCAGTTTTATTGCAGTAGGCGTTGGCGAGGTGCATTGCGACAAGTCTGAGCTCTGGGAATTAATTATTATTATTTAATAGAAAGAAAAAGGAGTGTTTAGGGTAAGTAGGTAGTTTATGTATCTTGGTGTATAAAGTAGGCACTTTTTGTTTTCAATTAACAAACTAGGCACCCTATTTTAGGTAGAAAAAGATAAATTGATAAATATTAATTGATATTGCCATAAATGTTAATATTCTATCTCCTTAAATATGTAACAGATTTGGCAAATTAAAATAATTGATAAACTAAATTATTAGTTCAAATTAGGAAAGAAATTATAACAACTCCTAAAATAACTCCTCACATAAATACAGCAATCTTTTATTCTTCTTCTTCGTCTACCTTTCTAATCTCCATTTTTTCGATTTTAAGAAACTCGAATATCGTCAATGGAGGTTTGCTCTTTAATTATTTATTTATTTATCATAATTAAAAAAATATGTTGTTATTAATTTCGTGGTTATGTACATATGTTGATACATAATTTCGTGGTTATGTACATATGCTGATACATAATTTTTGCAACTTTCTACATAACGATTACATAATTTTTGCGACTTTCTAAATAACGACTTTCTACATAACGATTTCGTGGTTATGTATGTCCAATGCATTTTTTGTAGCTGATATTTGTGTATTATGTATTAACATTGTGTAATTGAAATTGTGTACGGACATTGTGTACGGACATTGTGTAATTGAAATTATGTATAAAAATTGTGTATTAAATATTGTGTATCGGCAAAAGAATACACGAAGTTTGATTAGTCTAACTGGTATAAGGGCGGGGGGGTGGGGCAACTCGTCCAGAGTTCGATTCCAACCTTTGACACAATCTTTTACTTATTATAATTAAGAAGATAAATAAGAATATTTAGTTTTCCGATTTAACAAAATTTATTTGATTATTAATAGGAGAGAGAAGAATCTTAAAATTTCCATAATTTTGACAATATCCACTCAATTTTATCTTTATTTTTTAATTGTAAAAATAGGGTGCCTAGTTAGTCTACAAGTTACAAAAAGTACCTTATTTCACCAATCTTCTCAAAAAAAAGTATTACACACACTATGAGAACAGGTCTTATCGTGTAATCATGAGAACATGAATATATTTATCATAGTTTAATCTATTATTCGTAGTTATTGTTGGTTGAATGGATTATTCGTAGTTATTATTATTCATTATATTTACCCTAAATCTCGACCCTTAATAATCATCATCCGACGGTCTAAGATTGTTCTCATGATACATAATAAGGTTGTTCTCATGGGAATCACACTCATATATATATAGGGTGCGGTTCCCATGAGAACAAGTTTATCGTGTAATCATGAGAACAATCTTAGACCGTCAGATGGTGAGTATTAAGGGTCGAGATTTAGAGTAGATATCATAATTAATAATAACTACGAATAATAATTAGGAATAATCCATTCAACCAACAATAACTACGAATAATCCACTCAACCAACAATAACTACGAATAATACATTAAACGATATGACACTTTCGTAACAAAATTAATAATTATTACGAATCTGTTCTCATGATTACACGATAAGCTTATCTCATATTATCTATAACTAATTTAGTGCCCGCACCTCGTGCGGGTTTTGTTTAAATAAAAAATATTATATTTTAAATTTTATACATTATGTATTGTATATTAATCTATAAAAAAATATTTTTGACAGTTGAATCAACTATAAACTATTGTTATAACTAAATAATTAAGTCAAAATAATTACTTATGATATTTATTGTTAAAAATTATAAATGTACGTTGAAAAATTTGTAGTATGCGGGAAGTATTAACAACAATTTTGTTGGATAAGATTTATAAACTAAAATAAATTATTCCAGGATATATAAAAACATATAGGATGTATCAATAACAATTTTGTTGAATTATAATAGACGAATTTATTTATTTGGATTGGATTAATAAAAATTATGTTAACAAATCATTAATGACAAATTTGTAAATACAGTGTGACAAATTTGTAAATAAATTAAAAAAAAATGCTAATTGATGACTTTAGAAATTGACGCATGGGCAAAATGAAATTGACGCATGGGCAAAATGAGATTGTTTTAAAAGAAATAAGAAAAAAAAATTGTGAAATAAATTTCGAAATTAAAAATTAAATACAATAATTAACTTAAAAAATTGTATTTTGAAAATTAAAAATAATTTGAAGAAAATGAAATAAAATGTTAAAATGTACATATATTATTTTTTGTTGAAAAGTTATAAAAACCATGTTTAAAAAATATGAAGAAGATTTCAAAACGTCGTTTGTTAAAAATTTGAATATCTAGTTTGTTAGCAATATCTTTTTTTTTTTTTT
>BSUD01000007.1:11974854-12040717 GCA_033239045.1 Fagopyrum esculentum
CTAGTTTGTTAGCAATATCTTTTTTTTTTTTTTATTTTAAAATTTTGTTATATGTATTTAACAAATTTGTTAATAAGCGAAATAAATTCTTACGTGGCAATTTTAAAATGTGAGGTGACATTGCTGATTGTTTATTAATATTTTTAGAATTTATTTTATAAAAGAAAAAATGACAAATCTGTAAATATCTTGTGACATATCTGTAAATATATTGAAAAAAGTCTTAGATGACATTCCTTAATGATCGACATGTGACCTTAAGCGGTTCTGTTTTAGTATGATATATATATATATATATATTAATGATATATTTTGAATAAAAATTAAGTCATATATAATTTCTTGTAAAATAAGAAAAGGAAATCCTTGTCGAGCCGGCCGCAAAAGTTGTACAAAGGAGGCTGCTACAGCAGCGATGGCATGTTATACGAGGTGTACGCCGTGCTCTTTAACGCGGGCTCGGGCGGGCCCGATTTGTCTCTGCACGTCAAGTTCGAATTCACAGTAGACGTCGACGGAGGAGAAGCACACTACTCGGAGTCGCAGTTCCGGCTTATGAGGAACTCCGTGGATGAACACTTCGGCATCGAAGACCTCGCCCTGTAGCTCCGAGGAGTTGACAAGATCCCCTCGCGAGCGGCGGAGGCTGCGGTCGAGCTGACACGTCGGCTCTTTGCTTTATACCCTAGTGCGAGGGACGCCACGGCTTTTATAAGGGCAATATATATTTGGGCTCATCCCTTGAATGAGCTGATACGGTGGTGGCATGACGACCGATATTCAGTCGCGGCGCTGACTGCTAGGGCTGCGGTGGAGGCGCTGGACAAGGTTGTGATTAAGGTTCCTGAGTAGTCATGCTGTGTTGTTTGTATGGATAGGTTATGCCATGGCTTCAATGAAAGCTTTGGCTACATATAATGGTACAATCCGGACCGGGGACATGACCCTTACTTGTTCCCCACACCGGAAGTTCATAGACCGGACCGGAACACGTACACCCTTTAATAATCTTCTTTGTGGTAAGCGATACAGATATACACCAATTTTGTTCAATATGCCCCTCTTCATTTTCCTCGATCGTAAGACTTCCAAGACGAATGGTTCATTAGCTTGTTTTTGGGGATGATCTTTGACAAATGGTGGCTGCATTGGGATGTCTTTTGTCCCATATGCAATTGGTTGACAATGGTTTTTGCTGCATGATTTTGTGTGCAATCTGGTTCAATTTGGCCATTGGGTTCAGGAATATATATCTGATGAGTTATCTCCAACCTATGCAAATAGAACATGACGGGAAGTAGAACAATTTCCAAATCTGAAGATCCAATCCCATATTGTTGAAGTGCAAATAATTTGTTAATTAAGACGCTTTTCTTGATAAGGATGCAACTTTTCTTGGTCTGGTGTTGCTCGTGAGATGATCTACGCTTCTTGCTTGGGTGCCCTTTTACTGCCTGAAGATCCAATGCATATATTCCCATAAAAAAGAAGCACCAGAAATAGGGCCAAGCAAAGCAAAACGAAGAAGAGTGCATTTTCTGATTTGCATTAATACAGATTTTCTTTCAAAGAAGAATACTTCAAGCTCAGCCTTACAGCCGATCCGAAGGATCTTCATTCGAGTTGGAGTACTGGCAACGCTGAATGTTGTGAATGGAGGAGTTGAATGCGACGCTCTCACTGGACACGCTATCGCTACATTATCTTCTGCTTATTGGCCCAATTGTTAAAGGTATAATTCACTCATACTCTCTCTGTATAACCTAAGATGATCGATCATGTTTGAATTATTAGTATTTAGAACCAAAATAACAAACATCACACAAAATACTTTACATATGACTTCAGAGAAACTTAACAGTACATGCAAAGGTCATATATATGACTTAAATATTACCACTCACACAAAACACACTCACAAGGCTAATATCATTCACTCCCACCTTCATTTGCCTACAAAGATGCAACAAACCAAGATTCAATTTTTCAACAATGAAGAGACAACTCATATAATGAACCACTGATATCAAAGAGTAAACTTGATGGTAATATAATACCTTTTTCAAACCCAAAGGCTCCTTTTGATTCTGGATTTGCACAATGATGTGTACACAAAGATCCTATTACCAACTCGATCGGACATCCGGAAGAAAGCATGTCTAGACCCAGCATGGAAGTTCATTATTCCAAGGATTCCCAACAGACCGAAAGCGAATCCTAATCCTAGAGCTGCATAGAAGGCTTCCCAATCGAATGCTTCACAATTTGCTTCTTCTTTGACCAATATTGGTGACTGTATTTGGATGACATTGTCCCCGGAACACTTAGTCGGTAGAGGCTCTCCACATAGCTTCGGATTTCCGGCAAAAGAAGATGGATCAAAACTCTGCAACTGAGTGCTGGTTGGAATTCTTCCTGATAGGTTGTTGCTTGACAGGTTCAATGTATTCAAGAAGGTCAATTCATCTAAGCTTTTTGGGATTTGTCCCGAAAGATTGTTAGATGATAACCCCAAGACTTCCATGAATTTGAGTTGACCAATCTCATTAGGAATACTTCCATTTAAGTTGTTTCTTGATAAGTCCAAAGACCTCAAATACTTGAGAGAAGTTACTCCACTTGGAATGTTACCGGTTAAACAATTGTGAGAGAGATCAATAACATTCCATTGAGGGAGGTTTTGACCAGACTCATTTGCCAATATTCTCTTCCACATAATCGACGCATAATCCAGATATTCCACAGGAAAATTTGGTAGTCCGTAATCACGATAGCTAATTCGTTTGACAATGAAGCCTTGATATTTAGCCATAGAAGTGAAGTTGTGGACACAATTTGGAATTGATCCTGATATTCTATTAGAAGATAGGTCCAACACTTGAAGCTTTTGAAGATGGCACAAATTGGAAGGTAACTCTCCCGAAAAATTATTGGACCGAAAGTTTAGAAAAATCAACCGTGACAAAGTATCCCCTATCCAAAATGGAAGGCTTTCTGAGAAGTTGTTGTTCTGGAGTTCTAGGATCACCAATTGAGTGCAGTTTTTCATCGAAGAAGGCAACTTTCCATGAAATCTATTATTATTCAAATGAAGTGTTTTGAGTTTCCACGAGAAGGCAATATTGCTAGAAAGAGTTCCAGACAACATATTATTTGCTAGATTTAGTATCACAAGGGATGAAAATTGAAATATCCAATCAGGAGGTGAGCCAAGTAGAACGTTGTTGGAGAGGTTGATGTGTTGGATCTGGCTATATCTATCACTTGATATTTCCTTAGGGAAGGAGGAAAAACTCGAGAATTTATTATTTGAAAAATCCATTAGAAAATAACATGAGAAGAAAAATATTGTTGGGATACGACCATGAAAGTCGTTGAAACTCAAATCCAACGCGATAAAGAAAAAGTATACATTAGGTATTGTGCCCGGAAGTTTGTTATGAGAAACATTCAAGTACGTATACCCCTTGACATCTGGATACCAAAATGAATGAGGAACAACAGCGGATATGGAGGAGTTTGATATGTCAAGAACACTCAATGATCTTTGCTTCAAAACCCAAATTGGAAAGTGAGGACCTACGATACAAGAACTTACATATAGACTCCCTAGTTTGAATGGAGGCACCCAACTTTCACTAAAGTTGAATCTCAAATGATAATTTTGTGATAAGTCTAAGTAACTTAATTGGGACAACCTTGAGAGGTGTGCGTCTGATATGACACCATTCAAGGAGTTCGAGTAAAGGCTTAAAAGTGACATGCTAGCTGGGATTTTGTTGAAAGTTTCAACTTCACTTATTCTATTGTAAGAAGCATCCAAGTCATTTAGGTAAGCCAGTTTTGAAAAATCTGGAAGTGTATCGATGAGATTATAAGAGATATCTATATCTGTAATGTTCAAAAAAGTTGGAACAGAGCAATTTGAGACATGCAAGCAGTTGTAATGCAAATTTAAGGACGAAATGCTTGTTGGGATATGTTGAAGGATTGAACATAGGTCTCCACTCATGTTGTTGTGGGAAGCATCAAGGTATGACAAAGAAGAAAATATTGAAAGTTGTGGAAGTTTATCAATGAGAGTTCCAGAAATACTTAGACTAGTTAGGTTCAACAAAGATGAAGAAAGTGGTTCAAATTCAGCCATGCTCAAGTTTATAAAGCTCAAATCAAGTTCTTTCAAAGTAGAAAGGTTAGAAAGCCATTGCAAATTATTAACATGTAAGCCATCATTTCTTCCGAGATAAAGAGTTTCCAATTTGGTTAGGTTTCCAAGATGGGGAGGAACCATACCAAAAAATCCAGATTTATGAAGAGTAAGAGAAGTCAATGTGGTAAGGGAACCTAAAAATTGGGGGATTCTCATAGAAAAGTTGTTTTGGCTAAGATCCAAAGATGACAACTGATGTAATCTAAGTAAGGATGACCGAAGTTGATGGCTTACCAAATCATCATTAAGTTGGAGTGTGACCACATGTCCAGTGTGGGTGTTGCAATGAACTCCATACCAATCACAACACTCGGTGTTGTTGATGTTCCATGTTGAAAGATAGGAGTCAGGATCGGACGTAAAGCTGAGCTTAAAGTCGAGGAGTGCATCCCTCTCTTCCTTCATGCAAAGGACTCTCGAATCAACGGTGCATGGAAGAAGGAAGAGTATCACAAATAGCAGCAAAACAAAAGGAAGTCTCATGTTTTTTGAAATCACAAGTAGTTTGAAGAGGAGATGATTGGCATCCACATTATTTATAATTGAAGGCGTCAAATTCCAAGTGGACTTAAGTCCACCCAACTATGGAATGCAGACAATTAAATTTCAAAACATTGTAAAGCACGCCAACAAGTCTCACTCATAAATATTTATGTATCAATTGTCTACTTATTCACATTTTTTTCAAGGTTCAACTCAAATATTTAATGTTATGGCTTCTAATTATATCTGCAGATATATGTTAGTATGAGTTACGATTATATTTTTGAAGTTACTAAAGCAAATGGTACGAACTACCAAGAATAAATTAGCTATTTGTTTCATTCAATTACTTCTACATTTTTCATATTAAAAAAATAGAGAGAATTAGATAAACTATCTTACTTTACTAATATGAGCTTATATTACATAGTAAATTCAACCTTTTTATTATTGTGGTTGTGTTGGAGGGTCGTCTGTAGACTTTGGAAATCTTGTCCTACACATTATATTTTTTTGTTATATAATTAATTTTAAAAATAGTATATGATTAACTATATTTTATATACTGAAAGTTTTTAAGGAGATTGAAATATAATGTAGAAATTAAGCACTAAAGGTAACAATATAGTTAAATAAAAAAAATTCATAAAAGGAAATAAGCATAAATATTGAACTGTTTTTTGTGACAAAAAATAAGAAAAATATATCGTAAATAAGGAGTAGTAAGACCAACCACAATAAAAACAAGGAAATTTATGTTGGCAATGCGAAAAGGCCGAAAACGATTAAGTTTGAGCGCATTTTGACGGCGTTAAAATAATTGAACTTGGAAGCATTCCGGCAACTTGAATTATAGTTCTTGCATTCGAACGTTGTTCAACAAGTATAAATATTCAAACTTCGAAGGTTTGTTAATTGGTAAGTTGAAAGAAAATATAAAGATTTTAAGATTTCATAGATTAATCCCAATTAATGTACAAAATATATTGAAGGTGTCAAATCACAACTAGGCTGCCTTATTTCTATCATTATTAGTATCCCAAATGACACTTAAGTAGACTTTTAATCGTTTTATTAGATTAAAAAAATAAGAATATTTGGATAGAGAAAAAAATTTGTATGAAAATTTGTCAAAAAGTCACAAGTAAAAGAAGTCTTCTTTCCAAGTTCAAAACTTTCTAACTCAAACAACACGTAAGAAGACAAGCATGCGAATGAATTATGTTATTCATTTAGTTGAGTCTACTGATCCTTTGACTGAGCATAACCAACCATGACAAGGACAAATTTGACCTTAAGCTGAGAAAACCAATTATGACAAGGACAAATCGTCTTCGAGTAGATATATATAATTCGATGAAATAAGGGCTCATTACGTTTTCGTAGAAGTTAAGCATAATCGGTACGTTTATAAGATAAAGGCATTGTTAATGTTATTGGGTCCTACGAGATCACACTATAATGATGTAACACCCCAAGTTCTGGGAATTCGAAGCGTTACGGGCTATGACCTCACAATGGGTCCCGACCCTCAGAGTAGCAACGACACAACGGGTATTACAATAAGGCACGAACAAATGAAAACCAAAACTGTATATAAAACCAAAGATTTAAACAAAGGAAGCGTAAAAGACTCGCAACCGAGTTCAAAACAAGGGAAAACAACAACAGAAATATAACCCGATCCCGTCCTATAATGTACGGGAACCCCGGCTGACCACACCATCCAGATCACTCAACAACACATATGTCCTGCAAGACATCAACAACATCGGTATAAATCATTAGCTAACATTCTAGATATATCAGAAAGATAGTAAAGGTACAAACACACAAAGGTAACGTAAACATATAGCATGCTTTGCACTCAACTGATTATTATCTTTAAATAAGTTATCCATTATTAATTCAACTTCTTTTGTCACACGAGAATCTCCCGAAACCAGTCTCCGCTTCCGTCTACCGACATGAATAGATTAGTACTATCCGTCACCTGTGGGTCTGGGTCGCAAGAGCACATTCTAGTCTCCTGAAGAACTAGACAAGTGGTCACCGCCCGATTATCATACAATTGAGTCAATTACGGTCATAAAGGTCAATCCTAGTCCGATTATCCGTTATAACAATACTAACAACGCAAACAAGGCAAAACACTCAAACCAATACACGGAGCGAAGCTAAGTAAGTCCAGGGAACTTACCTCAGTCAAAGGTAACTCAAAGTTCCACAACAACTCAGTTTCCATCAGGAAAGGAGCAAGAAAAGCTCTTCACAAACAACCCCTTTTATCTCTTCTTTTTTATCCACCTTTAAAGTAAAAGGCATATCCAAATTGCCAACAAAACTATACAAATATCACAAATTACAGAAGGTGTCCAACAAAAACAAAAGCTTTACAACAAGAATCCACACTTACAAAAATTTACAAAATAGAATAAAAAAAGGTCTCAACAGTAACTCATATGAAAATGTGTAATATATATCATTAAATATTACCTAAATATATATTTCATCATATTCGTCGAATTAGTTAGATCGTGCGGTCTAAATCCGTTCTCATTTATTACAATAATACACGTTCTCACACGATCCTTTTAATATTTGTATATAAATTTGTTAATTTTTATAATATTGCTACTTTTTTAGGATAAAAGTTAATTTTTGAATTTTAAAAAGAAATATTTAGCAATTAAAAACTAAAGTCGGTAGTTTCACTCACAATTAGAGTTGATATGCAATTATGAACTTAATCGAAGAGGAAGAACGAGCTAGTCTGTGCTTGTAAACTGAATCACAAAGGAAGAAGAAGCTAATTTACAATCGAACCTGATTGCAAAGGAAAAACTACGGAAGCAAGGAATCAACCTCCATGCTCTGGTACCATTTCAACAAGAAGAATAGAGCTGAATTGTGTTCTATATTCCAATCATGTAAGTATGCACTGTTACATTGGGGTTTTTATATCTAAACCACTAACAAATTGTAAACTGAATATACATTTGTATATTCTTGTCCTCTTTATTCTACTATTTATATATAGGGACCTATATTTACTGTATATGTATATACTGTCCATAGAAATCACAAGTGTTTATCGTACATTTGGAGAAATTTTGTGCGATAGGAAGCTTCTCTTTGATTATTAGGATGAATAACTTGTATTTCTGAATAAAATTAAAATTACATGAATCCAAAAGTGCATTCTCCAATTGTGAGTGAAACTACATGTCCAGTGTGGTTGTCAATGCTCGAAGTTGTGAAAACTGTTATAATTCACAGTATGTGAATTATACAGAATGCAAGTTACGAGAGAGAATTAGAGAGAATCTGTTAAGGTAAGTTGTTATTTCATGTATGTTTACATCGCTAATTATATCCACGTGTAAATTTTCAGTCACTCGTTCCCGTTACAAATGTGTGGTCTAGATTCTTCTAGCACAATATTCACATCACCCCCCGCAAGCTGGAATGGAGTGACTGATCCATGCCAAGCTTGAGTAGCAACTTATTTTGCTGGATAGATGGAACTATCTTTGTGAAAACATCTGCAAGTTGGTCTTCTGTTGAAACATGTTGTAGCTCAAGCAATCCCTCCATGACTTTATCTCTAGTAAAATGACAGTCCAATTCAATGTGTATTGTTCTTTCATGAAACACAGGTTATGAGCTATTTGGATGGCAGATTTATTATCACAATAGAGACACATGGGCTGCTAAGGTTTGAGGCCAATATCAGACAGTAAACGGACTAACCAAGTTACTTCTGTTGCCACACTAGCCATGGCCTGATATTCAGCTTCTGCAAAGCTGCATGAACCAGTGGGTTGTTTCTTGGATTTCCAACTCACTAGAGATTAACCAAGAAGAATGACAAAACCACCAACTGAGCGGCAAGACATGGGACATGTTGCCTAGTCAGAATTATTGTAAGCAAGTAGAGAAGGAGAGTCACAACCATTGAGAAGTACACCATAACCAATAGTTCCTTGGATATATCGAAGACAGTGATGAAGAGCACTGAGATGAGAAGAACAAGGTTGCTGCATAAATTGGCTCAAATATTGAATAGCAAAGCAAATGTCTAGTCTGCTGTGAGTAAGAAAGTTAAGTTTTCCCACCAAGGATATGTAGTAAGAAGTATCAGATGGAGGGCTACCATCTTTGACCAATGGTTTGGTATTCAAGGGAAGAGGAGTAGCCGTGGTTCTTGAAACTAGAAGAGCAGCATCGTGTAGCAATTTCAAAGTAAACTTGCGTTGAGAGATGACAATGCCATGAGGTAGATAGCCGATTTCCAGTCCAAGAAAGAAGTGTAGAATACCCAAGTCTTTGACACTAAAAGTGTCATCAAGATATGCTTTTAGTTGTAAGATTTCACTGGTGTTTGAGCATGTAATAAACAAATCATCCGCATAGATTGCAATCAGTGTAATAAGACCTGAATCCTAGAGTGAATATAGCCACGTTGTATTAATGTAGTAGTGAGACGATGAAACCACTGTCGTGATGCTTGCTTTAGACCATAGAGTGATTTGTTGAGCTTGCAAACTAAATTGTGAGGGTTAGGAATGCCAGGAGGAGTCTTCATATACACGTCCTCATGCAAATCACCATGCAAGAATGCATTATTAACGTCTAATTGGTGGAGAGTCCATGATTTAGCGGAAGCAATGGCAATCAAACTTCTACTGGTGGCCATCTTTACCACTATAGAGAAGGTTTCATGGAAATCTATTTCAGTCTGTTGAGTGAAGCCTTTGGCGACTAGTCTTGCTTTATAGCGTTCAAGTCTCCCATCAGACTTGAGTTTGACCTTAAAAACCCACTTACACTCGATGGCTTTCTTGTGAGGTGAAAGAGGCATAAGATCCCATGTATGGCTATTTTGGAGGGATGTGTATTCTTTGGTCATTGCTTGGACCTAGTTAGGATCCTTAGATGCTTCAGTATAGGTTGTAGGCACCACATACGAGGTGAGAGAGGAAACAAAAACATGATGAGATGTAGGTAAAAGAGAGGAAGGGAAGATACTTGGTGATGGTAAGTATGAAGAACCAAATGAGCACACAAAGTCATGGAGGTGTGGAGGAGGTTTGTGTCATCGAAGAGGTCGTCTAGGAAGAGGAGAAGAATGTGTAGAAATATCGGGGGTATAGAGGAGTGTGAAGATGGTATAGAATTAGATTGTGAAGGTGATGTAGGGGAGATAAATGGTATATTAGGGGTATCAGATTGTGAGGAAAAATTAGGTATAGAAGAAGGTTGTGGAGGAGATGTGGGAGGTAGAAATATACTAGTATTAAAAGTTTGAGTGGAGAGATTTATAAGAAGGGTAGTGTTTGAAGAAGATATAGTATGAAAGGGGAAAATGTGTTCATGGAAGACAACATCACGAGATATAAGAATTTATCTTGATTAAATTGTGAGTACTTTGAAACCTTTCTTGCCATATAGATATCCTAGAAAAACACAAGAAAGATCTCTAGGTGCAAACTTGTCTCGATGGGGGTTTGTTAGTGGTGATAAAAAATAGGCATTCAAAAACTTTTAGATGAGAGTAATTAGGAGGAGTGTTGAATAAAATTTCAAGAGGAAATTTATGATGAAGAATTGGAAGAGGACATTGGCTGATATAAGTGGCACGAAATATACACTCACCCGAGTATTCTAAGGGAATTTTAGATTGATGAAACAATGCACAAGCCACTTCAAGTATATGCCTATGCTTTCTCTCAACAACACCATTTTGTTGAGGAGTATATGGACATGAGATTTGATGAATAATTCCTTCTTTGTGGAAGAAAGTAGAAGCACTATGGCTAGAAAATTCCAAAGCATTATCAGATCTAATTGCCTTGATTTTGGTATTGAATTGTGTGTATATGAGAGTGGTAAAAGATTGGAGAATAGTGAGGGCATTACTTTTGTTGGCCATGAGATAGGTCCGTGTGCAGCGTGTGAAGTCATCTACAATAGTCAAAAAATAGGAGAAACCATTGTATGTGTGTTGTCTATATGGTCCCCATGTGTCAATGTGGATAAGGTCGAAATGTTGTAGGGCTCGAGTATGAGAAAGAGGAAAAAAATGTCGAGTTTGCCTTGCCTGTGGGCAGATTTGACATATGAAATGATCCTTTGTATTCGCATTAATAGAATGAATATGATGCAGTTGGTCAAAAGGAAAATGACCAAGGCGACAGTGCCATATTTTAGAAGGTGTACAATGAAATTTAGATGAACTAGAGTGATTAACAACACATTTATTTGTGGCATGATTACAAGTAGAAGAGAACTGGAAGGAATGGAAGCAGGAACTTTGTCCACCACATATAAGCCCTTGTATTCTTTACCAATCACCAATTATTTCTTCATCAAATGGTCCTGGACATGGCAATGAGTAGAAGAAAAATGATGTGAGTAGGAGTGTATTTGGATAGTTTGGAAACAGATAATAAATTAAAATGAAAGGTTGGTACATGAAGGTCATTATGTGATGTAAGATCATTGTTGACTGTAACTGTACCAACATTATGCACACGAGTAGTGGTACCATTAGGCACAGTAATGAACGTAGGGTGTGAAGCCGGCTGGTATTCAGAAAACAACTCAAGATGTGGTGTAATGTAGTCAGTAGCTCCACTATCAATGATCCATTGATTTTTAGAAGTAGAGGAGAAAAGGCATAGAGAATTACCAGAAAGAAGTGCAGTGTGATGCTCTATAGTAGAGTCATCACAGGGTTTATTAAGAAGTGACAGAAGCTGAGTCACTTAATCTGGAGAAAAAGAAGTAGCAACAAGTTTATGTCCAGCCGGATAGCCATTGAGTTTCCAACATTTAGCAAGAGTATGCCTTACAATTCTGCAATGATCACAAAAAGCAATACCAAGAGATGGAGAAGTTGGATAACCATAAAGTTTCCAACACTTCTCAATTTTGTGATTCGTGGCTTTGCAATGCTCACAGAAAAGAGATCCTTTGGTGGAGTTAGAAGAAGATGATGAAGAAGCACCTTTCATGAGAGGCCTGGATGATGAATGATAGCATGAATTATTGTCTATATTTTGGGGTTTGTTTAGATGTTTTATCTTCAATAATCTGCATGTTTGTGTGTATATTATGTGATTATATTACCATTTCATCTACCTTTGTGGGAATCGAGGTCTACACCTAGTTTTGTTGTAATCGTAGGTAAAATGACACGTTTTGCATCAAAAAGGAGCAAAAGGAGCTAAGGAGTCATTGAAGCTACATTCAGAAACATAAGGAAACATCCAGGAAGCATAGCCATGGATTAGAGATTCACTTTGGACCAGATTTGAGAGATTTCACATTCAGTTGTGATTCACCTCGGTTGACTACAGTGTCACCTCGACCGAGGTGATCCAGAGAAGTCGACTCGACCGAGGCGAACACCTGGGACGCGGCGAGAATATTTTATTCTTGGCTGAGATCTTTTATCTTTGGAAAGAGGATCTTATATTTTTGGGCTTGGCTCCTGGAAGGAAGAAGATATGATAGATCATATATTTTACCTATTTTTATGGGAAGAGATCTTTCTAAGATATCTTATCTTTGGAAAGTAATTTTCCTATAAAAAGGGTTGGATTTTCCACAAATCCATATCATGCTATACATCTCGCATAGATCCGCTTACACCGAATCGCATGCTATACCACCGATTGTGTTTTATACACCGCTGCAGCCATACTCCAGTTGGGAGATTTGAAGAACCTTTTTGAAGGTTGAAGGAAGAAAGTCTATAGCTTTTATAGCTTTTGAAGGGTTTTTGTAAGATCATCTTAGATTCCCTTCCTCTTTATTGTCCTGTTGGATTTATATCCAAGGAACGCTTGTGGTTTTATAATTGATTCAGTTATTGAAGCCTTTTTCTTAAGGTTTTCTTGTTCAATTATTCTCTTTCTTCCCATATATTTGATTAATACTTTCATGATGATGAGTGGCTAATCTCTTTGTGTGATTCTAGGGTGATTGGCTGAAGGTTGTGGGAAAATCAATGATAGAATAATCTTAATCACAGTAGGACCCTGAAAGTTCGAGTCTTTACCTTAACCCTAAGCATCTCGCTCAGCCGATGAACATCTCGGCCGGGGTGGAATTTGGCTGACCGAGGTGACTTATCTGATCCGAAACTGAGAGTTAAGTGTTAGAGTTTGCCAAATCCTATTCTTATTACACCTTTCCTGGTTCAATGCAAGCTTAGGATGAGACTTACCCGGTAATTCCTTAGTTTGTTTACCTAAGATCATAAGTGTAGGTAATAAAGGTTTATCCTTTATTGGGGTTTGAGTGTGCTTTCATCCCATCTTTGTGAGTTAGCCTGAGACTTACCCGGTAAAGGTTGATTCTATTCCCTTAGTTGGAATGTTAGTTTGAGATTATAGTTCTTTATCTTAATTCCTTGAGACTTACCCGGTAATAGGAGTTACGGTTTGGGATTAGTGATGTGGTGAGACTTACCCGGTGATCTATTCCACTTTAGTAACACCTTCCCTTTGCAAAAACCTCAGCTTTGTCCGCTTATCTTTAGATCTTGAGTTGGAACCACAACTAGATGCTTTAATCCCTAGAATTGCATATTTCCTTTATTGACTTTTATCATCTTTGATTGTTTTAATTGCTTCGTGGTTAGTAATTGCTAAAGCTTACCTATTCCGACTTTGTTTCACTAAGTCCCTGTGATCGACCCCTGGAATTCCTTGCTTTTACTACGATTGATCTGTACACTGCGGGTTCGCATCCTTGTTTTAAGCTTACATCTAGGGTTATAAATTTAAAGCTTGTACACACCGTTTGGAGCGAACAAGTTTTTGGCGCCATTGCCGGGGACTTGGTCTAGACCGAGCCGGTTGCGGTACGCTTTTGGGGCATATGCCCCCGTGTCTACTAACCACTCTACTTGAGTGACTTTTGCAGGTTATTTCTTAGGTTTATGCGAAGAACCCGCACTCGGAAGGAAATCGTTCCTTACGATCCCGAACCAGAAAAGACATGCAAACGACGCTTAAGAGAAGCGAAGATGGCCAATCAAGACAATCGCGATCTTGAGGCCGAATTGAAGGAGGTGTTAGAACAGCTACGCCTCAGCAGAGAAGAACTGAGGCATGAGAAAGAAGAAACTCGCACCAGGACTGAAGCGATCGAAGCAGATATGGCAGCTTTACGAGACCAATATCTACTTCGACCGAGGGAAGACCTAGTTCCCGATGCTGGACCGATGCAGGTCCCAGTCGCAGACCCTCGACCGAGGCAGGTCCCAGTACCTGACGCCCCGGCCGAGGTACTTCCACCTCGGATGCCAGCTCGAGGCGCTCTTTTTGCAGGAATCCCGCATACCCTAGGTCAAAGGATGGACCCCAATCAACAACTGAGGCGTCCAGGAGTTAACCTAGGAGATCCAACGGACCATGACTACAAACTTCGACCACAAGTTCTTTCCATGATTCGCCAATGCTAGTTTGGAGGGCTAGAGAAGGAATCTCCGCATCAACATCTTCAAAACTATGAGATCTTGATGGAGACCTTGAGACCCTCAAGAATAGAAAACAACAACTACAAGCTAAGACCTTTTTACTTTTCTTTAAAAGATAGAGCTCTTGCTTGGTATCAATATCTTCCTCCAGGAAAAATTAGCACTTGGGAGGAGATGACTACGGAATTCTTTACTAAATTCTTTTCCCCCTCTAAGACTGCTGAAATGAGAGGAAAGATTAATGCATTCATTATGAAGGACAAGGAGAGCTTGTCCAAGTCATGGGAGAGGTTTAAAGACATTCTTTTGGATTGCCCACATCATGGGATTCCAAAGATAGAGTTGTTGGAGATATACTTCAAAGGACTGGACGGAAGCACCCAGTTCAACCTCCAACTACTCTCCGCCGGTACCTTTATGGACATGGCGAATTGACAAAGATTGGGACTTTATCAAGAAGCAAGCTTTGCATATGGAGAAATATACCCACCAAGGAGCTGAAGGTGGAGTTAAAAGAGTTAACTTCCAAGAAGCTCCGCCAAACAACAATCAACTCACGTCTTTGAAGAATGACGTGAAGCAATTGAAGGAACTCTTGGTTGCTCAAACCAAGAAGGAAGATCAAGAATCAAGGAATAACAACAATGGATACCGTAACAACAACGGTTTCCAGAACAACAACTACAACAACAACAATAGAGGATCCAACAGCAACAATTGGAGGGCGAACAACCAAAATTCTGGTAACAATCATTCTAACTCCAATTCTAACGATTCCTCTAATCCTTTCCTCACTTCCCCTTCTTCTTCTTCTACTCCATTAAAGAGCCAGGGGCAAGGATCAAGTTCGTCCCAGCCGGAAAAGAAAGACGCAGTGCTGGAGGCCATTTTGATCAAGCTTAGTGCTATGGAGACATCCATGACTTCATTTTCGAAGGCCCAAAAGGCCTTCGAACAACAACTTGCTAGTAGGGCGAATGAAGCGCCAAGAGATCCAGGGAAGCTTCCAGCAAGGACGGAAAGCAACCCTAAGGGCCAGATTATGGCCATAACTACGAGGAGTGGACTGAAAACTGCAGATCCAGTGCCTCGGTCGGTGCCAATACCGACGAAGACCACCTCGGTCCAGGTGCAGTCGAAGAATAATTCGGCCGAGATGCCAACCGTGGTGGAGCCACAGAAAGCGGAGGGGAAAACTGAAGTTTATGTTCCACCTCCTGCATACAAACCACCACTTCCATTCCCCCAGTCAAGGGCCAGAGCACATCTAGACAAGCACTTTGGTAAGTTCCTTGACTTGATGAATAAACTGCACATTAACATTCCTTTCCTTGATGCTATTCTAGGGATGCCCGCCTATGGGAAGTTCTTGAAGGAGATCCTATCAAGGAAGAGGAAACTGGAAGACTTTGGTGAAGTAAGGATGACATCTAAATCCTCGGAGCTTATTCAAATCATGAAGGAGAAGATGCCACCTAAGTTGAGAGATCCCAGCTCATTTTGCATTCCCATTCAAGTTGGGGATGTCACTTGTGAAGCCTTATGTGATATAGGAGCCAGCGTGAGCATCGTTCCGCTGGAGCTATGTGTGAAGATCGGATTGGAGAGCCCAAGTCGGTCAAGATTCGATTATACATGGCGGACCGCTCCATTACCCATCCTGTGGGAATTTTGGAAGACGTTCTGGTCAAGTTAGGTAACTTCTATTTACCTATAGACTTTGTCGTACTTGACATTCCCGCAGATTATACTGTTCCTATTATTCTCGGGAGACCATTTCTAGCAACTTCGGGTTGCAACGTGGATTGTAAGAACGCCAAGTTGAAATTCAACATTGGTGGAGATGAAGTGGAGTTCGCATTACTTGCGGCCATGAAAGGAGAGCAGCTAGGAGATGATATCTTCAACATCTATGATGAAGAAGAATCAAGAGAATTGGTGAGCTCTATCCTTATTAACGATCCACTTGAAAGAGTTATTAGTTTCAGTTTAATGGAGGAAGGTATAGATGCTTCTTGTGATGCAGATATACGGAGCTTAAAGGCACTGGAAGAAGATCCAGGAGCTAGAACTGAGAAACTAATCCAGGAGACGAGGATCTCCAGTTTCGGTTCCAGTTACAGTACCTCGACCGAGGCACGTTCTGGATCAAGCGAGGCGACTGAAGAACATCTCGATCAACGCCTCTGCGCCTCGACCGAGGTCGAAGGCGAGACGATTTCAACTGAGACTTCCGAAAGTCCAGTTTCTGGATCTACTCCACTGGAAGGAGGAAGCCAGGATTCCCCTCAGAAAGCACCCCCATTTGTGGAGCTTAAACAACTCCCAAATCACTTGAGGTATGTCTTTCTTGGACCGGATTCCACTTATCCCGTTATTGTTAGTGCTTCCCTCTCCGAATCTGAATTGTCTAAACTAATGCATGTCCTGAGAAAACATCAAAAGGCTTTGGGTTACACAATAGATGATCTTATTGGCATTAAGCCTTCTTTCTGCATGCATAGAATTCTAATGGAGGACGATCATAAGACTTCACGGGAACCTCAAAGACGGTTAAATCCGATCATGAAAGAGGTTGTGAAGAAGGAAATTCTTAAGTTGTTGGATGCAGGTATCATATATCCTATCTCGGACAGCAAATGGATTAGCCCGGTGCATGTAGTTCCGAAGAAAGGAGGGATGACCGTTGTGAAGAATAAGAACAACGAGTTGATCCCAACCAGGACCGTCACGGGCTGGAGGGTTTGCATTGATTATAGGAAGCTGAACACGGCCACTCGGAAGGACCATTTTCCACTTCCCTTCATTGATCAAATGCTCGAACGGTTGGCCCAGCATTCATTGCTACTTAGACGGCTATAGTGGATTCTTCCAAATTCCTATCCATCCGGATGATCAGGAGAAGACCACTTTCACTTGTTCATGGGGGACATTTGCTTATAGGAGGATGCCATTTGGATTGTGCAATGCACCCGCTACCTTCCAGCGATGCATGATGGCTATCTTTTCCGAGTACATAGAGGAGATCATGGAGGTATTTATGGATGATTTTTCAGTATACTGTTCCTCTTTTGATGATTGCCTATCTAACCTTTCTCTAGTGCTACAAAGATGTGAGGACACTAATCTTGTCTTGAATTGGGAGAAGTGTCATTTTATGGTTAATGAAGGCATTATGCTAGGACACCTCGTTTCTAATCAAGGTATTGAGGTCGATTGCGCTAAGATCGAGACTATTGAGAAACTCCCTCCCCCTTGTTCTGTTAAAGGTGTGAGGAGTTTTCTCGGGCATGCAGGTTTCTACAGGAGATTCATCAAGGACTTCTCTAAGATTTCTAAACCTCTAACTAACCTCTTGAATAAAGATGTTGTTTTTGAGTTTTCGTAGGAATGTCTTGATGCATTTTACAGGATTAAGGAAGCGTTGATCTCCGCTCCCATTATCCAACCTCCAGATTGGACCTTTCCCCTTGAGATCATGTGTGATGCTAGTGATGTAGCCGTAGGAGCGGTGCTTGGACAGAAGAAGGATGGCCGGACCACCGCCATTTACTATGCTAGCAAGACGCTAGATGTAGCCCAGCGCAACTACGCTACCACCGAGAAAGAGTTATTGGCGGTTGTATATGCTTTCGAGAAGTTTCGTTCTTACTTAGTAGGAGCGAAAGTCATTGTCTACACCGACCATGCAGCCATCCGTTACTTGCTTGCTAAGAAAGATGTCAAGCCACGCCTTATTCGATGGATTCTCTTGCTTCAAAAGTTTGACTTAGAGATCCGCGATAAGAAGGGATCCGAAAATTCTATTGCGGATCACCTCAGCCGGCTACCTGTATCTTCACGTGAGAAGGACGACCCACCCATAGACGATTCATTCTCCGATGAGCACTTACACTTGTTGGAGCGTTTGATAGACTTACTTACTTCACCCCACGATGGAGGTGAAGTATGGGGTGAGGGCACCTCCCATCACGTATAGAGACGTGCCGTATGGTCCAGCTAGCGACCTTAAATCAAGCGCTTCTTGGGAGGCAACCCAAGGTATTGCTTTCTTTTCCCTTTTTCTAGTCTAGCTTAGATAGTTTTGCTTTTGCTTTGCTTTGTTTTGTTTTTGGCGTCCTAGACAGAAAACAGGTGACATCTAAGTAAGGAGTACAAACCAGGAGCATAACTGGAATGACAGAAGTTCGAGAATTTGAGAAGACGGAGTTTGACTGAGGCACATCTCGGTTGTTGTCAAAGAACCTCGACCAAGATGATTCTTGAGCAACCAATGCGACTAGGGTTTTTGAAGAACCACCTCGGTTTGTACCACCTCGGTCCAGTCGAGACCACCTCGACCGAGGTGACAGCAGTTCCAGAAAAGGGTATAAAAAGGGGCTGAAATTCTCTCTCTTCCTTTACCCTCTCCTCGACTACGGCAGCTTCCTCGCCTCGCTTCCCCGTTCTTCGCTCGTTTTCGACGATTTTTGCTTCCAAATTGCAAAGAAAGAATAGAGGATCCCAGTGCAAGCGTCAATCTGCAAGAAAAACGAACCGAAACGACCTATTAGAGGTAAAATCAGGAAAAAAAAAACCTAATCTCGTTCTCTTCACTGTTTTGCTTCGAATTGGGCTTTGGTTGCCCCTGCATTTGCTGAGAAACAGATTAAGTACCCCATAGGAACCAGTTGTAGTGATTTTGGGGAAAAGAACTGGATTTTTGAGAGATTCGTTCGCGCAATTATTCGCCTCGGTCCAGTCGTTCTGTGCCTCGACCGAGGTGTTCTTGAGTTGTGTCAGGCCGACCGAGGTGATCTAACAGTTTATTCAGAGATGAGTTCAGATAGACAGCTTGTCCTGAGGGACAGATCCTCCCCTTCCCCTTCTTCTTCTTCCTCTAGACCTTATAGACCGGTGATCCACAAGAGACACCAGGTCGACTATGACCGTATTGCCGCCCGTCCAGTGATTGCACCGCGCTTCCTGGACATTTCAGCTTTTGATTGTCTCCATGTGGATGGAGATTTGAGGCGGATGATTTCGATGGTAGGGCTAGATCAGTTTACTGAGATCCGTGCACCTGCCTATTTAGAGCCTACTTTGGAGTCCATTAGCTCCTTCACCTACATCCCCACAGAGCGTTCTGTGAAGTACCGGTTGATGAACCGGAACTTCTTAGTTCCCTTAGAGTACTGGAGAGACATCTTTGGTTTCCCGGCTCCGACTGCTGTAGATTTTCCCTCCCGAGCTGTAGCTAGGGAGTTCTGGGGTCAGATTGCTCATGTAGTTGAGCACACAAATAGGTGGCGCCCTGGAGACTCCAGGGAGCGTATCATATTTCACCTAGCTTTTAGGTTAGCTCACTGGATTTTCAGTGAGACACTTCTGGCGCGTACTGAGACACCCCAGAAGGTCTGACAGGGGGAGCTTTTCAGCCTTTACTGCATGGTGATTGGAAGGATCCCAGACTTTGGCTTGATGCTGGCAGAGGATCTGCACAGGATCAAGGCCAAGGCGAAGGGGGATATCTGCTGCGGAGGTATTGTGACTCACATAGCGAGTTACTAGAACATAGACCTTAGAGCTTGTATTATGGTGGCGGCTGCCAAGCCGCTAGGGCTTCAGGAGATGATCACTTGGAGGATACTGGTTCCCCGAGGACTTACTACGCCATATGTGGCGATGCCATGTGAGCCGACTACACCACGGGGGATCAGATGGTCACCCTAGTTCTCATTTTATGATCCTCACTACTGGCAGACTGCTTGGATCCCATTGATGGAGGATGCTAGAGAGGCAGCAGCTGCACCAGCTGAGGAGGTTGAGGTAGAGGAGGAGACTGCTAATGATGATGACAGGGATGGTGGAGTTCCTATGGATACAGAGACTGATACTGTTGGGACGAGTGTGCCGGTCATTGATTTAGATGATGACGATACTGAGACCGCGCCGGCTGCATCACCAGTCCGACCTGCTAGGCGTAGGGTACGCCGACAAAGAGATCCAGAGGCTCACCGTCGGATCAATGATCTGACGGATTAGATGATAGACTCTTACGCTGCCCTTACTGTGGACATCGATGAGAGATTTGCCGCCCAGCACCGACAGATCGACGGCTGGGCTCATCAGATGCTAGAGAGCCAGCACTATCAGCGCCGGATGATGGAGATCCAGTTTCAGCAGACTATGGGTTATCCATTTGACCCATCCCAGTATCCGTACATGCCACCACCACCACCACCGGATCAGGATTATTGAGAGCTTGCAGGATTTTTCTTTCTTATTTATTATGCAGCTCAGCTTATGTCCGATGAGTACTTTATTTTCTTTAGACTTATTCTGACCCACTGGGACAGTGTGTCCCAAGTATGGGATGTTTATGTATTATTTGACTTATGTGATGTATGACTCGATATTATCGGATATTTATGCTTCATTTTACTTCTATGATTTTATCTGAGATAACATGCATGCATACATGTTATTTGATTGAGAAAAACGTCAAAAACTGGTTTAGAAAAAAAAAATTTGACCTCAACCGGGACAGTTCTGGCCGAACGAGGTGCTTCACCTCGGTTGACCTAGAACACCTCGACCGAGGTGGTTTAACTGAGAGTTTTCGAAACGTTTTGTGCTTCTTATCTAGATATGATCTCAATGAAGATCTTGTTTGCTGACTGGTTTTGAAATCTTTATGTGTTTGAAAGGTTTTATAATATGTTTAAGTTACTAAATGCTTTATTTGAAATTTTTGGCATGTTTAATACTTTGTTTTTATCCAAATTATGTTGAATTTGAAGGTTGACACCGCATTATGAGTTCTCTCACTTTCTTCCTGGAAAGACCAAGGCAATTCATTCTTCTCTCTTCTTCTTCTTGATCATGCTTAGCCCCTCATATACATTTTTGCCTCCCTTTATCTATCCGGGAATTTGGAAGCAAGCAAAGTGGTGAAAGCAAGTGAAGTAAAAGTTGAGAAGTTGGCAGGAAGTGAAAGTGTTAGAAAGCAATAAATAGGTTTGGGGAAGTCAATCATGATGATGAGTAACTCGGCACCATTCACATAGCCGGGTGTTTGTGTCTTGCCAAAGTCGGATTGAGCGATATTCCTAACGGGTCATGGTATGTAAATCAAGGGTTTGATGCATCTCAAGAAATTGATGATTGTTGATTTCTTAGGCTTCGGTTATTGTGCACCTCTGTCCATGCATCCCAAAAAGTAAAGTAAAAAAAAAAGTGTGAAATAAGCAAAGCTTATTGGTGGAAGATGTTGAAAGTCAAAGTGAAAGTGAAGTATATCCTTTTCCCGGATTCTAGCACCACATTACCTTATATACATCCCTACCCTACACGTTTCTTGACCTTTCTTTTGGGAAGCCCTTGAGACCTCGAGCTTGTTGATTGACTTAGCGGTTTAAACTGGATTATACATGATTAATTTCGATAATTATGATTCATTATGCATTCTACGATTTTATGCAAAGATGAACAACTTTCTCATATTTATAAAATGTTTTGATCATATCTTAATTTTGAATTCCATGAGGTATTCTCTTAGAGTGATCTATGATTTTAGCACACCATAAAAATGTTTTTGAAAGACTTTTTCATTGATCTTTATGACTTATAATCCATTCTATCTTTTATTTTATATGCAGAACTTGTTTGGGGACAAGCAAGGGCTAAGTATGGGGTATTTTGATAGCATGAATTATTGTCTATATTTTGGGGTTTGTTTAGATGTTTTATCTTCAATAATCTGCATGTTTGTGTGTATATTATGTGATTATATTACCATTTCATCTACCTTTGCGGGAATCGAGGTCTACACCTAGTTTTGTTGTAATCGTAGGTAAATTGGCACGTTTTGCATCAAAAAGGAGCAAAAAGAGCTAAGGAGTCATTGGAGCTACATTCAGGAACATAAGAAAATATCCAAGAAGCATAGTCATGGATTAGAGATTCACTTTGGACCAGATTTGAGAGATTTCACATTCAGTTGTGATTCACCTCGGTTGACTACAGTGTCACCTCGACCGAGGTGATCCAGAGAAGTCGACTCGACCGAGGCGAACACCTGGGACACGGCGAGAATATTTTATTCTTGGCTGAGATCTTTTATCTTTGGAAAGAGGATCTTATATTTTTGGGCTTGGCTCCTGGAAGGAAGAAGATATGATAGATCATATATTTTACCTATTTTTATGAGAAGAGATCTTTCTAAGATATCTTATCTTTGGAGAGTAATTTTCTTATAAAAAGGGTTGGATTTTCCACAAATCCATATCATGCTATACATCTCGCATAGATCCGCTTACACCGAATCGCATGCTATACCACCGATTGTGTTTTATACACCGCTGCAGCCATACTCCAGTTGGGAGATTTGAAGAACCTTTTTGAAGGTTGAAGGAAGAAAGTCTATAGCTTTTATAGCTTTTGAAGGGTTTTTGTAAGATCATCTTAGATTCCCTTCCTCTTTATTGTCCTGTTGGATTTATATCCAAGGAACACTTGTGGTTTTATAATTGATTCAGTTATTGAAGCCTTTTTCTTAAGGTTTTCTTGTTCAATTATTCTCTTTCTTCCCATATATTTGATTAATACTTTCATGATGATGAGTGGCTAATCTATTTGTGTAATTCTAGGGTGATTGGCTGAAGGTTGTGAGAAAAACAATGATAGAATAATCTTAATCACAGTAGGACCCTGAAAGTTCGAGTCTTTACCTTAACCCTAAGCATCTCGCTCAGTCGATGAACATCTCGGCCGGGGTGGAATTTGGCTGACCGAGGTGACTTATCTGATCCGAAACTGAGAGTTAAGTGTTAGAGTTTGCCAAATCCTATTCTTATTACACCTTTCCTGGTTCAATGCAAGCTTAGGATGAGACTTACCCGGTAATTCCTTAGTTTGTTTACCTAAGATCATAAGTGTAGGTAATAAAGGTTTATCCTTTATTGGGGTTTGAGTGTGCTTTCATCCCATCTTTGTGAGTTAGCCTGAGACTTACCCGGTAAAGGTTGATTCTATTCCCTTAATTGGAATGTTAGTTTGAGATTATAGTTCTTTATCTTAATTCCTTGAGACTTGCCCGGTAATAGGAGTTACGGTTTGGGATTAGTGATGTGGTGAGACTTACCCGGTGATCTATTCCACTTTAGTAACACCTCCCCTTTGCAAAAACCTCAGCTTTGTCCACTTATCTTTAGATCTTGAGTTGGAACCACAACTAGATGCTTTAATCCCTAGAATTGCATATTTCCTTTATTGACTTTTATCATCTTTGATTGTTTTAATTGCTTTGTGGTTAGTAATTGCTAAAGCTTACCTATTCCGACTTTGTTTCACTAAGTCCCTGTGATCGACCCCTGGAATTCCTTGCTTTTACTACGATTGACCCGTACACTGCGGATTCGCATCCTTGTTTTAAGCTTACATCTAGGGTTATAAATTTAAAGCTTGCACACACCGTTTGGAGCGAACAATGAACTAGGAGAGCTTCGATGATGAGAATAAAGTGATGTTGCTTCATCTGAAATAGTATGAGGTTAAATAATGCCTCTCTGAGCTTCTTCTTGGAGAAGCATATGATACACTTCATCAAGATTTGGAGGTGGACTGAGCATGAGAATATGAGATCTCGTGATGTTATAGGAATCGTTGAGGCCAACAAGAAACTGAAGTAGTTGTTGATCCTTGAGAGTTGATTATGCAATCTCATTGGAACCACAACTGCATATCTGATTCTCAACAGAAAGAAAATATTCATCCCAAAGCTTCTTCAATGGAGTGTAATATAAAGTAATAGATTGATTGCCTTGAGAAATTGAATTGAGATTGCGTTGAATCTGAAAGATATTGGTACGATTGACTTTACCATATTTGATGGCCAACTCATTCCAGATTTGTGTGGCAGTCTTGCAGTAGAGGACATATTTTGCAATATCTTTGTCGATTGAGTGAAGCAACCAAGAAATCAACATATTATTACATTGATCCCAACGAGCAGTAAGTTTAGCATTAACATTCGGCCTTCGACATTCACCAGTGACAAAGCCAAGTTTATTTTTAGCAAGAAGAGACAGTTCAACAAATCTCTTGCATTTGTTGTAGTTGAATTCATTGAGCAAAGATGTGGAGAGCTTAAGAGAAGGGGGATCTGAGTGGTGGAGAAAATATTGGTTGGTTGAATCAATGGAAGATATATGGATGAACAAGATCAAGGACATGAGATGATCAATGAGGTGTGATGGATGGTGGAGATCTAGGAGGATCATCGGGATCGACAAAGCTCATAGTCTTCTTCAGTCTGATACCATGTTATAACTCACAGTATGTGAATTATACAGAATGCAAGCTACGAGAGAGAATTAGCTAGAGAGAATTTGTTATGGAAAAAAGGTAAGTTGTTATTTCATGTATATTTACATCGCTATTTATACACACGTGTAAAGGCCTAGTCACTCGTTTCTGTTACAAATGTGTGGTCCATATTCTTTTGGAACATTATTCTCATCAAAAACATTACTAGGGTTTGTAGTAAGAATGAGCTCGAAGTCAAGCGGTTCATTTTTCAACTTTGAATGAACCAGAACTATCATTCAAATCAATTATCCCGATTCACGCACATTCAAAACTATGAACCATGTGAATATGAGTCACTTTGCACAACCCTATTGTTTAGTCAAAATCATATTCAATCATTATCCTTAATCAACTGATTATTCATTCCATGTTACTCTTTCAAAAAAAAAATATAAGGCATAAAAATTCCAAATTACTCCCTCGTCTATTAAAAACAACTAGGGATATTTCAGAGAAGTTACCCCACGTGAATATTACTTGTTAAACAACTTACCACACTCATTCGCCAATTTTTTTTTTTGAAAGGTTAATATATAAAGAAGAGGAGGAATTTACAAAGAGTGTCATCGTAGACAGAGGGAAACAGAAGCAAACCCAAGAAAAAAAAAAAGAAAAGAGAAAGAAGACTAGTCCAAGAGGATGCCGAGAATCATGGCCCATGAGAGCGAGTTTGGAGATCTATCTTTTCAGATTTCAGAAGTGAAGTTTTTGTAGAGTTGATAGCATTTAGAGCACAAATGGAGGCCGGGGTGGGTGAAACGGTTGTTGTAGATAAGGTCGTTCCTACCTTTCCAAACGAAGTAGATGAAACCCGTAATGATAGAGATGGGAACATGGAAGGATAGAATTTATCATTTCCACATAATCGATGCATAATTGAGATATCTCACACCATCAATTGGTACCGCATCAATGATATTGTTGTGTGAATGTGAAATTGCTGAGAAAGAAAAGAATTTATCAAATAAGAAAAACGACACACGCGAATTTATATTGGTTCATCCAATAATGGCTACGTCCAATTTCCAAAAAAAGATTTTATTGAGGAGTTTCAGATGATAACTAGGCTATCGGATTATTTTAGAGACAGAGGGAACACTATTATATATTGAGTATCAAACTCTAGATTAGACTTGGCGTCACTAGGCCAACAACAAAAGACCCAAACAGATGAGACTCATTCAAGACATATAAACGTATACCATTTTGAAAAACACGATAACCTAGGGATCAAGAAGCCCTCAAAGCCGGCCTTGATATTTAGACATGGAAGTGAAGTTATGTATTACCGTGTTAATTAATTCCTCTTAAGAATGACCATGAAAGAGACATTGGGACAAAACTTCTCATTTACGGTCATTTTCAAAGAAATTAACACGGTAATGCAAATTAGTCAAAAAAAACATACAACAAAGTCTCAAAAATATATATTAACAAATCAATTGTCAGTTTGTCATTATTTTTATCCAAATGATACGGCTCACTTTTACAGTATCAAATTGTCAATAGTGGCAACTTGAAAAATGACAATAATTCCAAATCATTCAAAAGAAACATGAGGAAGGAAGCATAGCAACCGCAGTTTGTCTATGAATTTTGTTCACAAGTTGAAGGTTTCTAAATGTACACAGTATTCAAAGTCTTTCATCAAATTTACTGTTTAATTTTCAATTGCCTGTGTAAAATCTTATGGGCTATTTTAAAATTATTTTGCAGAAGATAGAATTTTCCTTTGAGTTTACTATATTGAAATGTGTGGAAGTGTGTCGATAATATTATGAGATGTATCCAACTACATCAAGGAAGAAAGATTTGAGATATCTATATAGAAGTCTGTTTATGAACTCTCATGTTTTCTAAAATCGAATCTTGATTGGTAAATAGACTCCGAGTCTTCTTTTGATTTTAAATATCCCACCTTCAAAGATGCAACAAACAAATGAAACAATCTTTAATTTTTCAACAATGAAGAGACAACTTATATAATAAACCACTAATATCAAAGAGGAATTTTGATGGTAATATGATACCTTTTTCAAACCCAAATCCTCCTTTTGATTCTGGACTTGCACAATGATGTGTACATAAAGATCCGATTACCAACTTGATCGGATATCCGGAAGACAGCATGTCTAGACCGAGCATGGAAGTTCATTATTCCAAGGATTCCCAACAAACCGAAAGTGAATCCTAATCCTAGAGCTGCATAGAAGGCTCCCCACTCAAATGCTTCATTTGCTTCTTTTTCGACCAATGATGGTTGTTTTTGGATGACATTGTCCCCAAAACACTTGGTCGGTAGAGGCTCTCCGCATAGCTTTGGATTTCCGGCAAAAGAAGATGGATCAAAACTCTGCAGCTGGGTGCTGGTTGGTATCATTCCTGATAGGTTGTTGCTTGACAAGTTCAATTTATTCAAGAAGGTCAATTCATCTAAGCTTTTTGGAATTCGTCCAGAAAGATTGTTAGATGATAACCCCAAGACTTCCATAAACTTGAGTTCACCAATCTCATTAGGAATACTTCCATTTAAGTTGTTTCTTGATAAGTCCAAAGACCTCATATACTTGAGAGAAGTCACCCCACTTGGAATGTTACCGGTTAAACAATTGTCAGATAGATCAATAACATTCCATTGTGGGAGGTTTTGACCAGACTCATTTGTCAATATTCCCTTCCACATAATCGACGTATAATCGAGATATCCCACACCATCAATCGGCTCTTCAACAGAAAGACCGCCATGAGAAATATCATAGGGTAGAGTAAAGCCCTCGAAGCCTTGATATCTAGCCATTGAAGTGAAGTTATGGACACAACCTAGAATTGTTCCTGATATTCTATTAGAAGATAGGTCTAACACTTGAAGCCTTTGAAGATGGCACAAATTTAAAGGTAAGTCTCCCGAGAAATTATTGGATCGAAAGTTTAGAAAAATCAACCTTGAGAAACTATCTCCTATCCAAAATGGTAGACTTCCTGAGAAGTTATTATTCTGGAGTTCTAAGATCACCAATTGAGTGCAGTTTTTGAGTGAAGAAGGCAACTTTCCATGAAATCTATTATTATTCAAATGAAGTGTATTGAGGTTCCACAAGGAGGCAATATTGTTAGAAAGAGTTCCGGACAACATGTTATTTGCTAGATTTAGTATCGTAAGGGAAGGAAGTTGAAATATCCAATCAGGAGGTGAACCGAGTAGAAGGTTGTTAGAGAGGTTGATGTGCTGGATGTGGTTATCATTTGATATTTCCTTAGGGGAGGGGGGGAAAACTCGAAAATTTATTGTTTGAAAAATCTATTAGTGTTGCATAACTCGTGAAGAAAAATTGTGCTGGGATACGACCATAAAAGTTGTTAAAACTCAAATCCATCACGGAAAAAAGGAAGTGTACATGATGATCTACTAAAAGATTAGGTATTGTATTAGGTATTGTGCCCTGAAGTTTGTTATGAGAAACATTAAAGTACATATACTTCACGACATCTAGATACCAAAAGGAATTAGGAACAACACCGGATATGGAGGAGTTTGATAAGTCAAGACTAATCAATGATCTTTGTGTCAAAACCCATTTTGGAAAGTGAGGACCTACTAGACAAGATCTTACATTTAGAGTATGCAGTTTGAATGGAGGCACCCAACTTTCACTAAAGTTGAAGCACAAATGATAATTTTGTGACAAGTCTAAGTAACTTAAATTGGATAAGCTTGAGAAGTGTGCATGTGCTATGACACCATTCAAGGAGTTCAAGGAAAGGTCTAAATATGACATGCTAGCTGGGATTTTGTTGAAAGTTTCAACTTCACTTATTCTATTGTAAGAAGCATCCAAACGATATAGGTAAGCCGATTTTGAGAAATCTGGAAGTGTATCAATGAGATTATAAGAGATATCTAGTTCTATAAGGTTCAAAAAAGTTGAAAGAGAGCAATTTGTGACGATACCGTATAAGGAGTTGTGAGACAAATCTAAGGACGAAATGCTTGGTGGGAGATGTTGGAGAAGTGGATATAGGTCTTCGCTCATGTTGTTGCGAGAAGCATCAACGTATGACAAAGAAGACAATTTTGACAGATCTGGAAGTTTATGAATGAGATTATCAGATATATCTAGTATTGTAAGGTTCCAAAAATATGAAAGAGAGCAATTTGAGAAGATACAATACAAGGAGTTGCCATCAAGATTTAAGGATGAAATGCTTTTTGGGAGATGTTGGAGTATTGAAGGTAGGTCTCCACTCATGTTGTTGTCGGAAGCATCAAAGTATGACAAGGAAGACATTTTTGAGAGATTTGGAAGTTTTTGAATAAGATTTCCAGAAATACTTAGACTAGTTAGGTTCAACAAAGATGAAGAAATTGGTTCAAGTGCAGCCATGCTCAAGTTTATAAAGCTCAAATCAAGTTCTTTCAAAGTAGAAAGCTGAGAAAGCCATTGCAAATTATTAGCATGTAAGCCATCATTTCCTCTTAGAGAAAGAGTTTCCAATTTGGTTAGGTTTCTAAGAAAGGGTGGAATCGTACCAAAAAATCCAGAATCATCAAGACGAAGAGAAGTCAATGTGGTAAGGGAACCTATAAATTGGGGTATTTTCATAGAAAAGTTGTTATAGCGAAGATCCAAAGATGACAACCGGTGCAATCTAAGTAAGGATGGCCGAAGTTGACGGCTTACCAAATTTTCTCCAATAATAAGGGAAACCACATGTCCATTGTGGTTGTCACAATAAACTCCTTCCCATTTACAACACTCGTTGTTGCTGATGATCCAAGTTATGAGAGAGAAGGAAGGATCTGCCGTAAAGCTAAGCTTAAAGTCGAGGAGTGCATTTCTCTCTTCCTTCATGCAAAGGACTCTCGACTCAACCGTGCATTGATGGAAGGATAGCACAAATAGCAACAAAATAAAGTGAACTCTCATATTTTTTGAAATTGTAGGTTGTTTGAAGAGGAAACGATGGATGTTACAATTGACATCCACATTATTTATAATTGAAGGTATCAAATTCCAAGTGGACTTCAAAATATTGAAAAAACTAACAATTAAATCTCAAAATATTGAAAAGCACACCGACAAGTCTCAATCATAAATATTGATGGTATCAAATTCCAAGTGGACTTCAAAATACAAGCTTAATAATTGAAACCATAAATTAAGGTTGTATATTGTGTAACTATGATGTGAGTTTTTGTTAGCAAATTCACCCTTATTAGAATGCAAATCGTCATTGTTTCCTATAAGATAGAAAGTCTGAACTTGAAATGACTCGTCTCATTTTTACAGTGTCAAATTGTCATTAATGGCATGTTGAAAAATGATGATAATTCCAAATCAATCAAAAGATATTAGTCAAAGAGAAGGAAACATGTGGCCGGAATTTTGTTCACAAGTCGAATGTTAATTTCTAAATGTACATACTATTCAAAGTCCTCATACAAGTCTTTCATCAAATTTACAATCAAATATTTAATTTTGTGGCAGGAATTTTTGTGTGTTTTAACCCCGTGATTTAGTGAATTACCATTTACCAGGAAAAGCTATTTAGCTATTCATCTTAATCTTTTGTTGAATATGACATCTTAAATTTGACCATTTACTGACAATTAAATCTCAAAATATTGAAAAGCACGCCGACAAGTCTCAATCATAAATATTGAAGGTATCAAATTCCAAGTGGACTTCAAAATACAAGCTTAATAATTGAAACCATAAATTAAGGTTGTATATTGTGTAACTATGATGTGAGTTTTTGTTGGCAAATTCACCCTTATTAGAATGCAAATCGCCATTGTTTCCTATAAGATAGCAAGTCTGAACTTGAAATGACTCGTCTCATTTTTACAGTGTCAAATTGTCATTAATGGCATGTTAAAAAATGATGATATTTCCAAACCAATCAAAAGATACTAGTCAAAGAGAAGAAAACATGTGGCCGGAATTTTGTTCACAAGTTGAATGTTAATTTCTAAATGTACATACTATTCAAAGTCCTCATACAAGTCTTTCATCAAATTTACAATCAAATATTTAATTTTGTGGCAGGAATTTTTTGTGTGTTTTAACCCCGTGATTTAGTGAATTACCATTTACCAGGAAAAGCTATTTAGCTATTCATCTTAATCTTTTGTTGAATATTACATCTTAAATTTGACCATTTACTGACTTGTGATCCAGGGAGGGATAGTCCATATGAATTGAGAATGGAGCAAGTTTGCATGCCACCAGAAGCACTAAATGTTTGGAGCGTTGGAGTGCAGATTAAAAATGACTCCAGCCATGCAAGATTGATTCCAGCTGAGAAGTTCTTTGAACTTTAGGCCTCCTTCATTGAAAGGTTGGCAAGTTCTTTGTTTTAGGCTATTTGATTGCGTCAAACATAGGAGCGATGGATTGATTCAATTCTGTAGAGAGCCATTCCAGGGAAGGAGATGATGTTGCACCAAAAGTTTTGAATACCGTTAAGAATGGATCTAATGACTTCCATCCGCAGGCATAAGTGAGGTTCTTAGAGGCCCAAGAGCGAACACGAGCAGATTTGGGCTAAGTTTTCATGAGCTTGTCTTGAGACAAGGTGCGATGAGTTGTTCACATGTGTGTCACTATGATATGGGTTGCGGGAGGCAAGCCAAGTGACCGGCACTAAGAGCAACTAGTATTGTAAAGGGAGTCGAATCGAAGCAAGGTGATCTGACGACAAGGTCAACATGTGCAAGATTTTACAAGGCCAATGCGTGGGGCTTTTTAGCCATATTTTCTCGGCACACCTTTGGCTCTTAGGCCTTATATTGGCTAAAGAATATGTGGTTAAATTTTGGGAGCATTCCAAGATCAAATGCTTAATGAATGTCGATGAACTAGCTAGTGAGCTTCTGTATGAGTTACAAACTTACACTAGCTTGAGTTAAGACATTGAGTATTTGTAAATCTTAAAACTTACCCTAGCTATGTAGAAGTGAATAAAGCTCAATGGAAGTGTTTGGATCAAGAAAAATAAGTTAGTTCTAAGCTAATTTTGGGGAGTGATTTTGGGCCCCGGTATGGGTCTTAGGCCTCGTGCCTTTCTAAGGTTTCAAGGCCATCTTCCATGTAACTTTCATAACTACTTTTAACCGTTTTTTAGTGGTTATATCTTTCCAAAACTGTGGCCCCTTATGCCTATAAAGGGGAGAATCAATCGCACTTGATTTCACATTTATTTTTGCAACAATAAGCTTTTAGTTATATTGTATTGGCATTGGATATGCCTTCTTACAGCTTGTTGTAAAATTCGAAAGACCACTATAGTTAATTTGCATTGACAAAGGATAGACATCCATCTTAGTTTGGTTTTGTATTGACAAAAACTAGGATACCCTTTCTGTACAAAATAAGACAAGTAAGTCGCTTACTTAATTTTTGTAGCGTGTATCGTTTTATTCCACTAAAGTATTTTGATACTCTCGATATAGGGAGAATACAATTGGAAGAAAATTCATTTATGAGTGACTCGTTACATAATCCAACGTATTTTAAAAATGAGTTTATCAATTAGTGGACCGAAGTCACGTTCAAGAATGTGCTTAGGTCCGACTGGCACTCCAAGGTAAGTCATAGGGAGGGAGACTTCAGAGAACTCAAAGGAACTGGTGAGCTGTTATTGTCATCAATCCCAGAGCAAAAGACAAGAGAGTTGCTGCAATTAGTACAGTGACCAGACAATTTTCAAAAATCAGCAAGCACCTGCATAACCGCATTAACAAAGGGGATATTTGCTTTGCAAAAAATCATTAGCAAAGGCAAGGTGAGTGAGTTTGGTAGTTTGACATTTTGAGTAGTAGCTAAATCACTTAGCATTGGCTAAATTAGAAAACATTCGAGATAAATAATGGAGAACGATAGCAAAGAGGTATATAAGGGGAGTGTTGGGGAAAACTCCGCGTTCCCGACTCACTCCGAGTATTTATAAATGGGTATTTTGTTGCGCACTCACACTCGAACAAAACCTCACTTACAAGCTCTTTTTAGAAGCCTTTTATTACTCTCTTCTGGATGGAGTTACACAAATGTGGGGTGACCTCCCTTATTTATAGTCATGGCCACCTCCTCTACGGGAAGGTTCCGGAACTCGATTCTCCTAGATAATTCCGGAGCCTTCTCACACAATCCTATACAACTCTAGAACTCTCCCTAGATTTCTAAGCTAGTCTACATGGTTCCGTCGAGTTCTAGATGTCTCCATCATTTTCTGCCTCCTTCCGGAAAGTTCCGTCACCATCCGGAGTATTCCACTTCATTCCAGAAGGTTCCACCATATTCCGGAATGTTACATCACCTTCCGAAATATTCCTCCTTCTTCCGGAATATTCCGCTGTCTTCCGGAATGTTCCTTCACCTTCCGGAGTGACCCATTATCACAATATTTATATTTGAAAATATGAATTAGCCTAGCAATTCCTCCCTTAATTCATATTTCCAAATATCTCCACATCATCCGAAAATCTCACCTTCGTTTGCTTCTTAGTTACGGTGCCACTACATCCTTTTCGCACCGCTCTTCCATCTAAGAAGCAAATATTCTTCTCATCCTTTCGGCCTCGCATCACCAAGCGTCTCCCCTTGATCACCTTGCACCATCTCCTTGTGCCGACGAACCTATACCCCTCCATCGTTATCGCACCCAACGAGATTACATTTATGTTCGCCGATGGCACGTACCTCACATTGTGTAGAGTGTGGCTTGTACCGTTATGAAGCCTCATCCTCACGCTTCCAGTACCTTCTACCTTCAACTTTTTACCACTGATCGAGTTGAAGTGACCAAAATCTCCACCAACCGTCAAGGTGTCAAATAATGCTTGGTCTCTACAAACATGCATCGAGGCGGCACTATCCATCACCCACTCTGACTTGGCGGTCTCCTCACCCGTCGCCAAGTAAACATCTCCGTAATCAACTTCACCAACTTCATTGACCCCATTTGTACGGGAGTCCTCTCTCTTCTTTCCCGGCGACATCTCTCTCAACTTCTTTAAGTCCTCCCTCATCTGAGGACACCGGGCTTGCATGTGACCCCTCTCCCCGCAGTAGAAGCACTCGACCTCCCTCAAATCTCGTCGCAAGCTTGATCTCTGCCTCGGGTCATCATGCCTCCTCCATTGACTCCTCCCTCGTTCTCGCTCCCCTGCAACTAGTATGCGATCTTCTCCCTTGTCGGTAGCATCATTTTTCATCATCCTCTCACTCTCCCGCAAAGCAGCGGTCACCTCATCCAAAGTGAGAGACTTCCTTCCTACAAGTAACGTCTGCACCAAGGACTTGTAGGACTTCGGCAATGATCCTAGCAACAACAACGCTTGCTCCTCTTTTCCAATCTTGTCATCAGCATTCAACAATTGGCATACTAGTTGATTAAACGAGTTAATATGGTCATGAAAATTACCTCCTTCCTCCATCTTGAGCGAGTAAAGCTCCATCTTCAAGCACAAACGGTTGGTCAACGACTTCGACGCATAGATGCTCTCGAGCTTCTCCCACAACGCCTTTGGTGTGGTCTCCTTCAACACACCATACTTAATCTCGGGAGCCAACGCCAACCGAATTGTACTTACCGCCTTCCTCTGGATGCTTCTCCACTTCTCCTCGCTCATCGATCCAGGCTTCTCCTCCTCCAGAGCTTGGTCAAGACCCTGCTGCACCAAGAGGTCTTGAATCATACTCTGCCAAAAAGTGAAGTTGATCTTCCCATCAAAGAGTGGAATCTCGAACGCTCTCATCGCTTCGGCCGCCATCACGCCAACACGAGATTCTTTAAGCAACAAAGTTTACCCGAACACCACCACCGCAACCTCGGCTCTGATACCAGTTGTTGGGGAAAACTCCGCGTTCCCGACTCACTCCGAGTATTTATAAATGGGTATTTTGTTGCGCACTCACACTCGAACAAAACCTCACTTACAAGCTCTCTTTAGAAGCCTTTTATTACTCTCTTCTGGATGGAGTTACACAAATGTGGGGTGACCTCCCTTATTTATAGTCATGGCCACCTCCTCTACGGGAAGGTTCCGGAACTCGATTCTCCTAGATAATTCCGGAGCCTTCTCACACAATCCTATACAACTCTAGAACTCTCCCTAGATTTCTAAGCTAGTCTACATGGTTCCGTCGAGTTCTAGATGTCTCCATCATTTTCTGCCTCCTTCCGGAAAGTTCCGTCACCATCCGGAGTATTCCACTTCATTCCAGAAGGTTCCACCATATTCCGGAATGTTACATCACCTTCCGAAATATTCCTCCTTCTTCCGGAATATTCCGCTGTCTTCCGGAATGTTCCTTCACCTTCCGGAGTGACCCATTATCACAATATTTATATTTGAAAATATGAATTAGCCTAACAGGGAGAGCTGGTGAGCTTGGCGCAAATCACATTTTCCTTCGAAGAAGCCATGAAGCTCACCATTAAAGAGAATAGAAAAGGAGGTGGAACAAGACAAGGAGGTAAAGTGGGGCGGGAGTTTAAGGCCTTGTTGAATTCGATTTTCAAAGCACACATAGGAGGAGAGGATTTTTGAACATAACGTACGAGAAGAAGCTTGGCATGTGAGAATACAATGCTTTATTTTTCTTCCCGGGACGAAGGCATTATTATGGGCGAGATTGATGATATTCGGCAAAATGGGCTTAATGCAATCAGCGAGGAATTTGTCTATAGGTTTATACATTGTGTTGCAGTATGAAATGGCTATCAAAGGACGGGTTGTTGAGTGAAGGATTCACCATCCGGGCGAAGCAAGTGATTCCCCGCAGCATATCATGCTTAGCAGATATCTCAGCCATTACTCAGGGAATGCAAGTCTATCTTGAGATATTGAGTTATGGTCTGTTGAGATAGGTCTGTCAATAGCTGAGGCAATGTGTCCCAACATGTGTTCAGACTAGAGAGATCAAGAGTCAGTTCATGAACCCATTTATTGAGAATGGGCGGGAAGCGGCCTCAAATCATTCAAGGACCCCTGCTATGGATAAGGGAGAGGTCTTCTTCATACTTGAGGTGGAAGATGAATAATCCTTTATTGTTGAGGACAAGTTTGGGTTATGAGATGAATGACCATTGTTGAGAGATGGAGTACATGGCTCTATAGACATGAATATGTATGGAAATATTTAAATTCGTTTTCAATCATTTTATCTTGAATAAATTGTGTGTTTATTTTAGATATGCTACATTCTTTTATCATTGAATAATGTGATTTGCCTGTGCTAATAACTTTCAGATTTTTAATCATTATTCATTAACCATAGTAAATTAGTAATAACCATTTATACACAAGTATACGGTGGATATGGGAAGTGGCAAAACAAGGTTCTATTTGAAGATAGGACTTGGATGCGTAATAATTCACGAGGGAATTGGATGAAGTGTATCCGATGATAAATTTTTTTTAGTAGATAACATAGGCCCAAAAATTATTAGGTGAATAGTCTTATTAAATAAATAATGGCAGTCCCTCCCTCGCACCCTAATATCAATCGGATAGGTTGAATACTTGAATCTCCCGATTTATCTTTTTTTGAGGACGGAACTCTCCCTTCGGTAGCTAATGAAACTCTCATTGTCCTCATTGGGAAAGTGTCGAAACCGGAAATCATCAGCCAATTCCGGCCAATTAGCTTGTGCAATGTATGCTATAAAGTGATTACAAAGATTCTTGCCAATAGGTTAAAAGATGTGATGGATTATCTGATATCTCCTACGCAGTCGAGTTTTATATCGGGATGGATGATATCGGATAATATTGTTATTGATCACGAGGAATGGATTAAGGGGATTGTAGTGAATATGGGTTGTGCTTCGGCTCCAGTTGCTGAATTGTGGTGGGTTTTCTATGGTTTGGAGATAGCTTGGAATAGTTGTGCCGGGCTTGTCGGGTCTGCACGGAAGTGGACTTGAAGATGGTGCTAGATTTTATGAATGAAGTGGTTTGTGAGTCTCACCCGTTATCTAGCCTGGTAGTTTGTTGTCAAGGCTTTCTTACCCGAGATTGGCTTGTGGATTTCGGTCATGTGTTCTGAGAAGGGAATAGAGCAGTAGATGCGCTTGCTAACTTTGCTTTCTCTTGTGATATAGGGATCCATTTGTTGGAGAAGCCACCTTTGGTAACTAGATATATCCTCTTAGATGATTTTCGGGGGGTTAGTCTCCCCCGTATGACTCATGTGTAGTTTTCTCGTCGTTTTGATATATTGCATGGAGTAGTGCACTCTCTTTCAACAAAAAAAAAAAACCATTCACCTCCTACAATTAGAGTGTGTCATGATTTAAAAGACAGTAATAAATACACAGATCTTGTAATTGATTGTATGAGGGTAATTTAGTCCTAAAATTTCAAATGAGGTTATATTCTAATAAAATTAGTGAGGTGGACCAATACTAAGTAATATTATCGACGTAATTCTAAAGAGCAAATTCACTCATAATTCATCATCGATAGAGTTGCAAGAGTACGAGAGAGTTGAGAAAACGGTGAGAATGGGATGGATGCAAGGACGATGACTATCTCCCTAGCTGCTCGGAAACTAGTCATACAACGTAATATGCTACAACATTGTCCGATCTACGAACATGTGTACATAAACACAAAATAAAGGGGAAGATAAAATCCTGGGCAAAAACGTCATCATAAGATCGATCATCGATACAACATAGGGCGTTGATTCTTAGAACATAGCACGCTTGAACATCAAATTCCACAATAACAAGCAACTTAAGGCCAAACACCATCGCGTCTAGCTCCGGAGTCGAACATAAAATTGAAGAAGCTGGTGAATCAGATAAACTTTGCGAGGAGCATGTTGGAATATCATTTCATTGTGGATCGTCCAAGCAACCCAACATCAAGTATCAAAGATCATTTGAAAAGTTGAAGAGGAATGCTTATAACGGCACTAGCATCATATGGGGTAAACAAAGTTTAATTTGTATGAAGCTTTTTTGCATCCTCACCAGATTGTGTCCAGATGTTCGTTCATAGCGTTTGTGAATATCAAATAACTTAGAGCACTCTTCTAAATTTTCTTTAGTAAATAATAAGCAGTCATCATCGAACATCAAATAAGACACCGGAAGTCCGCCCTACTAAGTTAAATGTCATGTACCCTCCTATCTGGAAAAACGATATGTACAAGACAGTACATAAACTAATGGGGTTATAACCTTTGACATACTTGGGGCTTGTAGAAATGACATCCAGTTGCTGATGGTCGTCTGTGGGCACAATCCCTTGCAGAGCAGAATCATGGTCCAAACAGTTGTTCAGCATGGAACAAATCTGCATCAAATTTAATAATTTCCTTCTCAATCTTCTCCTCAGATTCTTCATATATGCCCTTAACCTCAAACAGTCCACAAACTCTACTGTGGTTTAGATGAGCATTCATCAACATGTACAAAAACATTCTCCATCTCAGAAATCATATGTTTATACCACAGACTACGTGGTCTGTGCATGAATATTTCCCAACAGATCCATCACATAAGTAGGCATAAAAACAATATATCGACACAAGGACGGAGATTGGTGACAATATCTTGAAACATCTATGCAAATACAATCCATGCCTAGTCGACACGGGAAGAACATGACTACGCGTGAGTTTTCCATACGTGTCAAAGCAATGCTTACAGTTTCACACTACATCACAATTTGATTCAAAGATCAACCAACACAGAGGCTAATTGACTAATCTAAGCATTAATTTTCCGATTGGTCTATACACTAGAGAGATGATATTCACAAAATTTTCCAAGGCCTTTTTTGCCCATATAACAATGGCATAACACCCCCTCAAAAAAGAAGATAAAAAGCAGCAATAATACATTGCACTAAGATACAGGGAGCATCGAAACAAAGCCCCACACCATCAGTGGGAGAAAATGGAACGATGTTGAAAGACATAACAGACCTCTGTACACGTACCTCTATCTGTCTTTTACCCAAGTTACTAAGCTCGTCATAATATACATGATGCCAATAGACGTCCTGCCTAACATGTTGAAGTTAGTGAGATGTTAACACTTCGCATAAGCATTCATTTGCTTTCTCCGCCGCGCATGCCTCTCAAAGTGACCAGCTTTATCTGCTTTGAGGCAAACCATATCACAAAAAAATGAGATGAACACCACATCTAACTCACTGTAACATAAAACTTGCAGAACAAATTCATCATGACAATTGTGTAGACTAAAAGCCTGGATAAGCTAACCTGTACAATGCTGCGATGATAGGATGCCAACTTCACCAATGGAGCAAACAAGAACCCTAAAAAAGAATGACTTGTCCACCAGGTATCTCATTCTAAACTTGAGTTAGAATTCTGAACCTGTGAATGAGGATGTTGATGTGGCAGCGGATGTCTATGGGGAGAGTGCTCTGCTGCTTGCTGTTGTTTAGATGAAATTGGAATGTCAGAGGTTGTGCTTAAAGGAGGAGTATTCACCAACGGCCGATCAGGATCAGAAACACAGTTCTGTGAAACTGCCCTTTGATGATTTACCAACTTTACCACTGGAGATGGGTGGGCTTTGAAATGCGGATGGTTACGGGACTGCACCCCAGATGGCATCGTACCTTGACTTCCCGTTGGGTGCACACCCTGCTCTCCTTTCTCTGTTTGGCATCCTGGGCTAGCAGGAAGTCCATTTGTATGAGATGAGTCTACAGGAAGGTTCTGAGGCATTAACATGTTGCCTTTCCCAACTCCCTTGAAAGATTTAGCCTGGTTCTGAGTTTGAGACAGTTGGCGCTGTGGAGGATGGTGCCTGCCAGATTGTTGGAATTGCGGTTGTAGCTGCTGAGCTGGACGTTGTCTTTGCTTCCCCACACCATTTTGAGGCATCCGACTGAGTTCATGATGTTGAACTTGAAGTTTCGGTTGCTGCTGAGAAGTTACAGGAGTCATTGGGGAAGAAGGTCTAAGAGAGTTAGCCTGTGGTTGCGCTCCGTTTGATAAGGGGTGATGGGATCCATGTGATGGTAATGCACTAGACGTGGGAAACTGCTGCTGCCTTTGCAAAAGTCGCTGCTGCAACTGCCGTTCCCTTGCGAGGCGCATAGCAAAGGCTTGCTGTTCAGCACTGACAGGATGGCCTCCAGCACCTTGGAGATGATGGACCGGATATGATGGAACTGATGGTGCAGCGGACGGATTAAGAAATGTAGAGTTCGATCCTCCAAAAGTAGCAACTCCTTGGCTGTGTGCTTGTGTTGCCGGCAATTGCATCTCCGTTGACATCATCTGCCTTGGATGCTCACTATTCTGGCCGGCCTATGATAGAAACAATTAATAATTACAGGAATCACTACGGGCTTCTCTCCTACTAGATGATGCCATTCTATCAAGTGTACAAATGATAATATAGAAGACAAAAAAAAGAGCTATCATTCAAATCAAATTATCCTGATTCACAATTTAAACTATGAACCATGTGAATATGAGCCACTTTGCACAAAACCACCTGTTATAGCCAAAATCATATTCAATCATTATCCTCAGGGCTCTTATGCTTCTAATGGGATAAAATAGGCCCCTGTTGCTTTATATTTTACAGCCAATACCCAACATGTTTTACCTTTAATTTTAATTAAGAAAATTAAGGGGCCTAGTTTGTATCAACGATACAAAAAAGCTCTAGTAACCCATTCTTCTCAAATCCAAATTACCTCTCATCTATTAAAAAACAACCAAGAAATATCTCTGAATAAAGGGTATTTTTGGATAATTCATACTTTTTCTAACTGTTTTAGATTTTATTTTTTTTTCCATCTCTCACCAGCACCCTTTTAAGTTTGTTTATACGATAATTACCTCCATGTGATTAGTCATACTAAGATGTAGAATAGAAACACTTACTCGCACCATATGTAAGGCATCGCGAGGTTGTAGCAATGAGTTTCCTTGGCCAGAACTGGCCCCAGATTGCATACTTGTGCTGCTTGGTACTGATGCCATATTGGAAGCAACTGCATTTGCTGTATTAAGCAAAGGTGATGCTGAAACCCCTTGAAGACCAGGTCTTGGGGTCGACAAGTTCCTACTCATCCCTGTCCTAATCCTGTCATTCCCCCCAGGTGGCATTCGCAAACCCCGATCATTTCCTGAAGCAAGTGTGTTTGTTTGATGAATATTTCTGGCAGATACCATGTGATTGTATTGTTGAACTCTGTGTTGCTCATCAATCGGTACGCTTGTCCTTGGAGCGCCATACCTCCCACTGCCATGAGAGACAGAAAGTGCAAAAAAACATGTAAATCCAGAATCTTAACAAATAAAGATAAACTAGTGTTTAAAATGCTCCTGACCATACCTTGCAGAAGTATTGACTTGAGGAGATGCTGAAGCCAGATTACCACCGAGCCCCATGCCAGACGGACCTTGAAGCATTGACTGGGCAATACTCTGATTAGCTAATGGTAAGCCACCACTATGGGGAGATTGATAATTAAGAGAAAACACATCTGGACTTGATGCAGCCATGTCACAGAGATCAAGTGGCCTTCATTGAAACATTCAGAAGCACTGTTAATTACTTGGGTGTGTTCAACGATAGACCATGCCACAAAATTCATAAAGTTATAGAAACCAGAACTTACGTTAAAACATCTCCATTCACATTATTTGGGATCACTTGCAAAAGTGCAGTAGCATGTGAACCATGGACGGGTACCAATTGCTTTGGGTCCTGAATATATTCATTACCCCCCATATTATTATAATGAAGCAATCAAGGAATTAGAACGGTAGCTGGTAAATTGATTGAGCTACTCATGTCATCAATATTTGAAGTTAGTAGCACATGAGCGAGCAATCTAAGAAATAGAAGGTGCAGATTAAATTAATCATGATTAACGAAAGCACAATTGCTTTAAAATCTCAAAAGAAATATATATTCTTTGCTCACAAATAAGTTGGTGGTGACAAAGTCTAACTTTCTTCCTTGAATTAATTTACCCTTGAAGACCAAACGCTGAAAACCCAATATACGCTCAACAAACAATTTGGCTTCCGGTACATTTAATACAATCGGTGGTTAAGTGCAAATGCGATAGATTTTATATTTGGGGTACAGCAGAATGGTGTAAAATAATGAACAAATCTTATGAGCAGTATGCATAGATTTTACATCTAAACCACAGCACAAAGAACTAATAAATCTCATAGCATTTGTGTGAGAACTACTGAAGTGAAATACCTGTTTTTTTCTTCCATGCAACTGCTGGCCAAGTAATATTATCTTCTCAAAATGAGATTTGATAGTATCTTCCTCTATCGGCCCACGCAACTGCTGAAACAGCTGTCTGGCTCCACCCTATACAAAAAAAACATATACAATAAGATCAATGTTTTGTAGGTAAAAAGTGTTGTTACCACATCCTTCATATATTAGCTCAAGAAACAGAAGGAATGGGGGGAATCATTGCCTTTGGGATGCCAGGTAAAGTAGAAGGGTATGGTTGAGAAGATCCTGAATCCTCAGCACTATCAGCCCCGTCTGTACAGCTTTTCTCTATCAAAATCTTATGTCGCTCCTTACATTCTTTAGGCTTACGGAAAATGCACTTGATATATTCAGAAGATAACAAAGTCGGTTAGTATTTTTCCTAGATGTATATAGGATAAAAGCACTGAGAAGAAGAAAACCCTCATGGTTGTAAATATCCAGTAAAATGAAACGCTTTGCTGTCTATTTGATCACTCATAAGTACATTAACCTGCAACAATACTAATACCAACCCCCCAAAAAAAATATAGAGTTTGTCTTGAGAAAACTATGGAATCAATCAGCAAAATTTGGTAGGTTCAAGATTCCCGAGTCCTGCGAGATTCATTCACTTGGTTTACAATGGTACCAGTGTACCGAGTATCAGATCCTCTCGCTTACAATTGGTTGTTAAAAGGTTCTTTATAGACGCTACAGTTATGTCAGTTAAATCTGATTCCTTGCATGGGAAAGACCATAATATGTACCTTGAAATACAAAGTGCTGTTGATAGCATCGCTTACAAGCTCCCAATTAGGGCCCATATCATGTACAAGCACAACAAGAGCCTATGAACATGGAAATTATCTCAGGCTCCATATTTGCAAATAACAGCAACAGTTGAAGGAAAGAGACAAAGGAGAAAATACCTGGTCTTCAAACAAAGACCAAGGACTACCTGACCCAGTTTGTCCAGAAGGCATCTACATGAAGGATTTGATGATTAATTTCCATCATATAGCAACATAATAACAATTATACAGACAAAGGATAAGGAAACAATGAGTGCCCTTAACTTTTATAAAAAAACAGAGAAATGCTCTCACAACATTCTTAAGTTATTATTGATGAATACCTTAAATGATTTTGATTTCCTACCACGATCCCGGCCACTGATCAGTTTAATGAGCTTATTCTGATTGGACATGTTGCTCATTTGGGAACCCACAGGAGAAGGAACAGATCCACTCATCAAAGATGTAGTTTCATATGAATTGTCCATTGATTGTTTTATTATCTTGAGTTTCTTGGTATGCGGACCAAGCATACCTACAAAAGAAAATATCACATTCAGCATACTACAAGCAACTACACTATGAGAAATTCAGAATAAGAAATGGACTAGAGGTTTTACCACCGTTTCCATTGGATTCAAATTGATGATATTCCATTCTTCTTTTTAAATGATCCTTCTGCATTACAAAAGAAAAATGAGACACTCAAAAGTATATAGAGATAAAGTGAAGCTCATTAATATATATATATAATACATATATATAACATATAATATACATAAAGATGTCTCATGGAACATTAAATGTCAAGGTTGCTATGGCATAGCTCCCAAACTAAGTTCCATATGTAGACAATTATGAGTGGTGAATAATTACAACTAGTAATTTGTAGAAAGGCAATATGATAACAATGCAATATGGAGTTTCCATCTAGCTAGTTTCAAAGGAGAAAAACTAAGCATAATCACAGTTCCTCATACAGATTGAAGTTTTATTATATGACCATCTTTCTGGCACTCAAACTCCACTTTTGAGTCACTTCAAATTGTTGTAGAAATTTTTTCAGCAAAAATAGTCAACACAAAATTTGCTAACCAGCTTCTGACACCTTAAATTATAGATTTTGTAAAAGCTTCAGCAAGTGCACAAACTGATAAGCTCTACAAAAAATATCTACGAGTCCCATAAGCTATTAATAAAATATATTTTAGCTTATTTATAGCTACACCATTACACCAGAAGGTTCTATTTTAGCAATTTCTGAAGGACTTCTAACCTTTTCACTTTGCATGTGCACATCAACCTGCCAACGGCCATATGCTTCACCCTAGTATCACACAAGTTTCAATTATTAGAAATGGCTAGAGAGATCAAGAAACAAGCTTGAAAAGTCTAGTTGCTTTTCTGGGCGTAGAAAAAAAAAATAAGAGAGAAAAGTATCGCCGCAGAAAAGAAAGAGGTGCAGGGAAAAGGTGTAGAAAGTCTGATTGTTGTAAGAAAAAGAAAGAAGAAAGACAAGTGGCACCACAATTAAGGAAGTGTTCATATCAGATCATACAGTAAAAGGATAACCTGATGTTTGGTTTTCTTCTTCTTTTTAGGTTTTACTGTTATCTCAGCAGAATCAAATGTCGACTGCTTGTCGAAGTCCATTCTTGACTCAACCTCCAAGCCTCTAGGGACGAAAGACCCACCGTGCAGAGTACTCTGGTCATCCTGGAAGGAATTAGTATCCCCACTGGAAGCATCTGTCCTACGAGGAACAGGGATGAACCCAGCACCTCCCATAGTGGGACCCACAACTCTCTGTCGAGAAGCAGTACGTACACGTTTGGTTGGAATAGGACCTGCATTAAGGCCATTGGGAGGCCTCTTTCTCACAACAGCTAACTGTGGAGTACTAATCCTGTTCTCCATGCAGTGATCATATGGAAAATCCCTATCCACTTCATATGCCTTAGGGGTGTATGACTTGGGATTTTTCCCTCTCTTCTGTATAAACTTGGGTTGAGCTTGACCTCCAGTGGCGCCAGAGAAGTGATACATACTGTCTCCTTCATCTTCTTCATATTCACTCTCTTGGGATCCAAAATCTGAACATCATAAGCATCAGGAATAAAACATTTACACAACAGGAAGGGGGGCGGGAGGTAATTTTGATGATGATGTTATCAGACATACCTGCAAAAGCATCATTCATGGAAGAAACACCATCTACTTGCACATTTTTGCCAGCTTCCTATAAAGAGCATACAACCACTCAAAACAATATCGAAAAGAGAGGTGGGTACAAGAACAAAAGCATGACTAACACCATCTAAAACACTCTTCAATCAGAAATGAGTTTTAACACCACGCCGATGTCTCCAAATTCGTCAGATTGTTGATTTGGAAGCGGAGAAAAAATAAATAAATGGGAAGAAAAAAGTTTGTCATGTATATACCTCACATTCCATCGCGTATATTTCAATAGACTTTCTATAAGCTTCCATTGCACCATGTGGGACTACGTAGAAGAGATCATCCTGCAAGTAGGGAAACAGATCAGGAACACCATCAACCTAGAAACATGCTCGAACAAGATATGACTTATGAGATAGAAGTAAGTAGTGACCAGATGGATCAGAACTATTGTCCAGTAGAAATAGGCAATATATAGCAGGACAAGCCTATGAGCACAAAATGGTATCAATAGTGGCTGAAAAAAGCAAGCTAAAGCCTAATGGGCTCATATATGTGATGTCACAAAGTTAAGCGCATCACACTAATATACAAAAAAACAGATTGTCAGGAACAAGCAAATTGTGGAAAGATTTACATACTTCAGTGCGCTGATTAAATGATGCCATTTCAGGTATGTCCATCAGGCACTCTCTCTCAGGAGTTCCAAGAGCCTCAATGTTGGCATGCCTCACAACAGAATTGTTGTGCTGCATGAATCTGATCATGTATCTCTGCAGAGCAGGTTTCGTATTCTCAGGGCAGGGTTCCTGTTTATTACAGTTTGATGATTAACTAAAGATAAATTATAGCATGGCATGGTGATAGTATATCCTGTACTAAACAAATAAAGTTTAAATTAAGTGGACCTTCATATAAATTCTATAGAAGAAGTGGAAGTCCACAAAAACTTTACGGTACAAAGGCACAAGTACTGAACTACATAGACTTATATCAAAAGAATGTATGGCAATCTTGTTACAGATAACAAATCATGGGACATCATTTTCCTATGAACTACTACATAAGGGATGTGGTCTCAACCACCAAAAGACAAAAACAAGGTGGCAAGGGAATTGATCTCCAACATCAAAGGAAATTTACAAGATGAATCATAGATGGAATGAGCGAGCAAAGGATGGCTGGAGTGGGATCCATAGTTCAAGATGAGAAAGGTAAAATCGTAGCATGTCGAGCAAAGCCTTTAGATGCAGACTTTAGCAAGGACAAAGCAGAAATCTTGGCAACAGATACAGTATTCAGGGAGCATTGGAGTCGGGAGATATAGATGGGAGCTGTTTGGAATGAGATGCCAGTTAGTGTCATTTATATGGAAGACTTCGAACTATGGTGTTGAACTTCTGTGATTTTTGAAGCGAACTACGAAGCTAATAGAGCTGCAGATATATTTGCTAAATTTGTTCATAATGTCAATATTTGAAAATCTCCATAGATACCTCGATACTACGAGTAATATTGTTAGGTAAGACGATCTTATTTATGCATGCAGGTGTACTACTAACTTAAGAAGTAACACATTCCAAGAAATATTAACAAGTAAATTATAAATACTCCTTTTACGAATCAAAAGGGGAAAAGGATGATGTGTAAACTTTCCATGGGCAAGACTATGAGATTATAAAAAGAGCAGTACCTCATATAGGGCGCCATTCACAGAACTGACATTGTGCTTATCATAATTATTTCCAGAGGCAACTTTACCATCTTCATGGGCTTCAAAACCAGAAATGGTACCAGTTTGCACTGCATGCAATCCAGCAGATTGCCAAAACTCCATGACAGCCCTTGCCAAGGTTTGAGCCACAATTTTATCTTTACTTTGTTTATTCTGTTCCTCCAACTTTACACGTGAAGCAAAAGCAGCACGTTGGCATAATTGAGATGCTGAAATTCTCTTCCAGAGACACTCCTAGAGAAAGGGGGAAAAGGGTGTCCATAAATCAGATGAAGCATAATTACATATCCAATACAACCTTCAAGGCTAGAACAAATTGAACTTTGGAACAATATCATGGGAAATTCCAGAAAACCACAACTCGAAAAAAGTGCAGCATCACAAAACCTGAGCAAAGTCATTGGCCATCCAAACCATTTCCTCGAGAACATAATCCCAATGAGATTTCCGACGGTACTCCTTCGGCAGTGGACCAATAGATAACTCCTTGATTCTTTTAAGTTTGACCTGTAAAATAGCAAATCTTGATGACAGACCTTTAAAATTGAATAAGCTAAGAAAAGAAATAGCTTGCATAAAATTATATATCAAAGAGGCAACATGAATTGACCTCAATGATCCGCGCCTCTTCCAAAATCCTATCTTCATGTGCCTTATCAATCACTTCTATCTGGTTCCCAGCAGGTGGCGGAAGCTCCAAAGGAACAGGTCCAGATATACCAGTCTTATTAAGCTCTTGAACAAAGGGATCCTGAGTCCCTTGGGGTTTCTCCTGGCAACAGCACTCTTCTTCAGAAATAAAGGCACTGGAAAAACCTTGCTTCTTATCTGCTAATGTGTTAGTTAGTTGATTGGGAAGCATCTCCTCAGACTTAGAATGGCTATTTGCTTCATTCTGAACAGAAGGTTGGCTTTTGCCAGTTTCGTCTGCACCTTTGTCAAGAGAATCAGCAGCTGCGAAACTTCGAGGAATGTGATTATCCTTCAAGCAAGAACTCTTTTCTGTAATGTAACTCGCTTTCCTATCCTCTAACACCAAGTCATCAATTCTGTTTGTTTTACATTCAATAGGTACCTTGTGCTCATTATCATAGTTACATTCTACATTCTTCAAACTAGTACACAGATCACTATCCATATTTCCATTTCCTTCTATGCTAAGACTAGTCTGGGTGCAAGATGACTCGGAATCCAAGCCCTTCGAAATGAATGGCGCATTACTGACAATATCTTCACTCTGAAGGTATTTCCCATCACCTGGAAACTGATTTGGTTCACTTAATTGTTCAGGAACAACATCATCCTCGGGTTTCTCAGTACCTGAACAAGGAGGGCAATCACGAACTGCCGGAATTGTCTCCTCTCTTCCAGTGAAAGATTCAGGTTGCAGAGAAGTCATAGCAGCTAGAACTTTATCATCTTTTATAACCTCGTTTTGCATATCTTCATGCAAGCCCCTCGAGGTAGGGATGTCTAACTTGCCTTCAGAAAAGCAACCATTATGTGGATTCATGGTGATAGCATTATCCACGTCCATCTCGGTGTCAGACAGAGGCTCTTGCATAACAGCTTTGCAGACCACCTCAGGACGACTAGGCAAGGAAGAACTAAGACCTCCATGAGATGCAATATTAGTGGAGCTAAATCGAGCAGTATCACGATTTCCCTTTGATCGGTTCCTTCTTTTATATGCTTTGTTGGGTAGAAAGCTAGGTGAACCCTCTGACATTTTGACATGTTGCCTCCCATCAAGTTGGGAAGAATGTCCTGATGGGATAATGTTACTCCTACCAGGATAACTACCCCTCCTCTCATTTTCAATTAATGCATTCTCTCCGTCAAAATTATCAGCACTATTTGGTTCACAGGGAACGGTAGCTCCTAATCTGCCACTACTTTCCACAGAATCTCCTCTAGGTGAGTTAGCTACAGCAAAACTGCCTTTCGCTTTGCTACAAGCAAAAAAAATACCTCATAAGAGAAACCAAATAGGTAACAAAGAACCAGCCGCTACAACGATGGTCCTGTCCAAAGATCTGGAAAAGTAAATGTTACCTAGTCACAAACTGATCATGTGGTTGATCAATAAGGGAGGTAGACTGAACACTTAGGGAAGCTGCAAGACCAAATCTAAAGTCAAGAGGATTACCACCCTGCACAGAATCAATCCAGTATCCTGTATTAATGAACTACACAAGTTGACCAATAGCAAAAAAAAAAGTGTAACAAAAATAACTTACTTTCTCCAGATACTCAAGCTCTCGTCTCCTTTCCTCACGAACATCATACTCCGATCTGTTATTTTGGTAATGTAAATCATTTTCATCAAATAAGATCATCTTCAAGAACTCAAATTTCAGGCCATTTTACCTTAACTCCGCTTGAGCTTTCTCAACTGCAGCTCGGTGTGGAGAGGTCTTGGTTCCAATACCATCTTCACTACCAATAACCCCACCCATGGAATCAACCTCAGCGTTTACTAAGAGAGAACATCCTGAGCTAACTCCATGCATTCCTTATTTAGAAGCTACAGATCCAGTCCTCCCATTAATTCAAGAACAGCAAGTGTCTAATGTAGAGAAAGCAGAAAGAGCATGGACAGGAAAAAGAAGTTAGAAACAGTAACTAACAGAACTTATATGCAATTATGAATAAGCATAAACATATATACAGCATCAGACAAAACAGAAAAGCGGAAGGCGTGTGCCTCTAACAATCCTACTGAAGACAAAACTCAAGGAGGTAGATCCTTATGTAGCCAAACATTATGTTATTATAACACAGTCAAACAACATGTCAATCTAATGAAAACGTATGGTATATTTGGCAATGTGTATTATAAGAAACATTTCTTTCTGAAAGTACTTGTTATTTGACAAACATCTTAACTTTAAACCACTGTAAACATATATCAGTACAACTATGATTGCTTTATAAGTATTTGCCTGTTCTAGTATATAGGTACTTATATTTAAAAATTACAGGTACCATAAACACTCATAGTCTTTGCTCACTGACAAGTAAAACATAAGCAAGAAGCAAGATGTTACACTTGCTGAATAGTTTCAACTTTCGAATTAAATCGATGGAGCAGTTGAGGTGTATTTAATACATCACAAATAATTCAATGGGGAAGGTTAGAAAGAGCTCAGGAATTCACTATTGGCAGGTGCCACAAAAAACCATTGGTTCATCCACTGATAGACACACAAAACTTAGAATACAGTATTTGCCTACAGGAATCGGTCTACGCAAGGTGGTTCAGGACCATGTGATGGTTAGTGAGGCAGTTAGGTTATGATGGGGGTTTGCGAGTGCCCGGCATAGGTGACCTGAGGGAAGGAATAGTGATATAGATAAGGATATTCGGCTGTTTAGGTATCCAGTGATATTTTGTGCTGATAAAGGCTCTAGACTTGGAGCAAAGACTTGCTTGTTTTCTTGGTGTTTTGAATGCATTTTGGCATAGGGATTTTTCCCTCGGGTGGCCATATTGTGCGTGTGTGCATGTCTTGGACTTGTTTTCTCCCTTGTCCCAACGAAAAGCCCTTAAATTCTCTTTCATTTTCCTTTGGAGGTTTTTTTTGAAGCGCCTACATGAAAAACAACCCCACTGAGTCATTAGTGCAGCAAATACCCTTAATTTATCTTTCCTTTGGAGTTTATTATGGGGGTTTGCTATAGTAGTTCCAATGCCACCTAAACCGCTGGTTCTTTCTACCGCCTCTAAAATCTAAATGCAAATTTTCTGTTCATTCCAGCTATGTTACTTCTAAATTCTAACAGAGTAACAGGTTAATTTTGAACAGTATCCCTACTTCTAAACATCAGCTCAAAAGCATGCAATGAGAAAGGAGATTCATTCAAATCAAGAAATAATCCTACCTTCTGCGCATACATTGAAGTATGTTGACTCCCTCAGCCACATACTAAGAAGTTAAGCACCGATTTGTGTTCTAGCATGTCTTTGCCATAGCAAATAATGAAATGAACAACAATAATCCAGAGTGCGGTAATTTGCAAAGACAACAAGCAATAAAGATCTGTACAAAATGGAAGATAAAGCCTTGTAAGCAACAACTTAACGAGCACAATTATATCAGCGACTAAAAGTTTCAATATAATCTATACTTCTCCCGACTAGTAGAAGAGCACATTATCTCACACAAACATAAGATACTGAGTCTATGACCATATGGGCAAGTCAGGCACCATATACGATGATGGGTGATTTATCAGGCTCTTCGAGATCAATTGAATGTTGGATATTACTCCAGCAGTATAAGGTGCATTACAAGAACTGAACTCAATGCAATGAAGTCTTAGAAACAGGACATATCCAAGGAAATAGGGTGTAGTAACTGTAGTTACTTGTCATTGAAGCCAGGACAGTAGCATAGTAGCATGTTACATGAACAGATGGAATTTCAAACTACATAGGCTCTGCGTAACTGAAAGTGCTAATAGCGGATTATGAGGATAACAGCTTGTTTGCTAGCTGCAGGCAGCTGAAACTAAAAAGGAAGAATCGGTGTGATCCTCCTCAAAGCTAATCATTGGTACCAATGTGGCAAGTAGAAAGTAGTGCATTACTAGATATCACATTTGGAAGCTGTGTTTGAACCATAAAGATGCAGCTGAAACAACCCTTGTTTACCAGTAACGTGTAATTCCAGGTTAGTCATATTTAATCATCACTATTAGTAAGAAATACAAAGCTGGAAACTGTAGCATAATTGACATGATTATGGAATAGGAAATTAGCAAAGAGGAAAGAATGATGGTAGAAGAGGGGCATAGAAGACAGTGGAAAGTTTGCCCTAACTGCCCAGCAAAGTAAACCCTTAAAAACATAAATTCAGATCAATCCAACAGCAACACGAATGATCACCCAGCACTACGAAACTTTAATTTCGGTCCTGTTGAATAACAGGATCAGTAAACGCCCTAGAAAAACTATCTCCATAAAATTAGGGTTTTGAATCTTGATCAGGACGAACAACAAAACCAAATTGAAAGCCCGTAAGCGTTCGACTCACCGGGAAAGGGCGTGGAGTGGGACAATCGTCGCAATTTTGGCAGATAAAACAATTAGGGCTTGTGTGTTTGACTTCTTGAGTGCAATTCGAAATTCTTATATTTCAATAAACCAGGACTTCTAGGGCACTAGCAACAGCCATGGATGGTCATGAAAACATGTAATTGTTCGCTCTGATTCAAATTTTACCTCCAATTGCAGGTGGTAGGGAGATTGGAGAGGAGATTTTGGAGAAATGGAGAAAGATAGGAGCGAAGAGGGACGAGGAGGAGAGAGAAGATGGTGCGGAGTTTTGGGCTGGGTGAGTTCGGGTCGTGCTTGAGCGAGGCTGATGCTGCAACTCTCAACGCTGCGTTTTAGTGCTAAACGCAACACCTTCATCATCATTTTATTCGGAAATTAGTAACAATTTACTAAATGTAGTGAACCCTATTAGAAAATTATTACGATTTTGTAACGAAAACTCGCATCACACTTAAAACGAAATCACAACAAAGATTTATCGGAAATTACATTAATCTATATCTATATACATATATTAAAACAAAAACATTTCCTTCAACGTGGTTCATCCTATCTTATTTTATGCCACGTGTTATTTTTTTAGAATTTTGATTTTTTTTTAAAAAAATTATATATATATTTACCATATTTAAATTAGTCAATAATGTAATAGTATAATTATCCTACAATAGAAGTTATATTTATCTACTTACCATACATGTCTTTTTATATATCTACACAGATACATAAACATAGTTAAAATTATACTAATAGATTTATAATTCTATATGATAAAAATTATACCAAAATAACTTTATATATATAGTTATACATATATTTATTTATACTGAATATACTTTTTTATTTTATGTATAGATGCTAATGTATTTTAATTTTATTAAAAAAATTAAAGAGATTATTTTTATCTATATACATATATTAAAGTCTACTAACATTAACTTTAACTAAGATATGTAATATTGTCTAAATTAAGCCATTTTTATTGTTCATCTAAAATTATAATAAATTTTAATTACTTTTTGGGTTAATTAATTAAGTCATTATGTTATATCAATATTTTTTTAATAAATTTAAAAAAATTATATATCCATTAAAACTTAAATCTATACCCGTGCCAAGGCATGGGAACTACACTAGTATACTACTAAAGCAGCACCCATTTTGTCCACGTGTCAACCTCTAAAGCCGTCCACGTCAGCTTTTTTCCAATTTATTTACAGATTTGCCACAACGTGTTTATAAATTTGGCATTAATTATTTTATAAAAAATAATTTATTAGAATTTGTATACAGTCATCATGCCACATCAATTTTATTATAATAAATAATTAAAAAAAATAAACGTCAATTTTATTATAATAAATAATTAAAAAAAATAAATCTACCTATCTACCAATCAAAATTAACAAAGTGATATATTGTAACTCGATTTGTTGAGAAAATCTAACGCAAATCTTCTAACAAGATTTAACACATTTGTTTAATTTAAAACTAAATCAAAATTTTCTCATCTATCTAAATCTAAGTAAAAGTGATAATATATTAAGGTATAAATATAATATTCGAATAATAATCTTTGTAATAGAATTTTAATTATGTTCTTTTATTTATTTTAAAAAAATTAATCCTCATATGTTAGTCATATTAATTAATAAAAATAATTTTACTATAAATTGATATCAAATATATGATGCATGAAAGTGAAAATATAATATTTATTTAGACAATCCCGCACAAGGTGTGGGCACTAAACTAGTTTTAGATAAAGTTCAACGCTTTTATATTTTTTTAGTTAATTGGATGATCCACGCTAATTTTTCTTTTACCTTTGAATTGTACGCACGAAAGTATATTTGTACGCATTCATGTTAAGTTATATATTGATCATTTTTTTATAAAAAATATGTATTAAAAAATATAAATGATGCATTTTTAACCCTCGGACGTTGAATTTAATCAAGATTTAAACCCTAAATTTCAACACCCTTGTTGGGGTGTTTTGTGGTATATTGGTGTTGTTAACACTGCTTATTTTTGGTATTTTTGGTTTTGTTGACAACATCAACACCATGTTTGGGTGTTTTCGGTAATGTTGACAACACAATCAAACATGTTTTGATGTTTATTGTGTTCTTGACAATACATGAAACCCACTTTATTTTGGTGTTGTTTTGTGTTGTTGTTGACAATACTTAAACACGTCATTATTTTATCTTGGTGTTGTTGACAAAACTTAAACACATTAGTTTGTTGTTTTGGTATTATTGACAACACCAACATCATTTACTTATTTTGATTTGTTGGAGTTGTTGGCAACACCAAAATACCTTATTATGGTGTTGAGATGTTGTTGACAACACTAGCACCCATGTTTGGGTTTTCGCGGTATTGTTTATAGCACAATCAAACCTGTTTTATTGTTTGTTGACTTGTTGATAACACACACAAACACCTTATTTTGTGTTGTTGTTAACATCATCTACTCACATCACTTAGTTATTTTAGTATTGTTGACATCACATAAACACATTATTTTGTTGTTCTAGTGTCGTTGACAACACTGACACCACTTATTTTGGTTTTGTAGTGGTGTTGATAACACAAGCACATGCACCTTATTTTGGTGTTGTGTTGTTGATGGTACTTAAACATATTATTTTGTTATTGTGGTGTTGTTGATATGACCAACACCACTTATTTTGGTTATTTGGTGTTGTTGATGGCACTAAAGCCCTTTATTTGGTGTTAAGATGTTGTTGGAAACATCACATCACCTTATTTTAGTGTTTGATGTTGTTGACAATACCAAAACACATTATATGGGTGTTATGATGTTATTAAGTGAACCAAAATACTTTATTTTTGTGTTTTGAGTATTATTGACATAGACAACATCAATGTTTTGATGTTTGAAATGATGTGACATCACAAACATATTTATATTGGTGTTTGAGGCGTTGTTGGCTGAAATTCACCACTGGTTTGATGTTTGTGTTTTTTTTACAATGTCAAATTACCTTATTTAGGTGTTGTAACTTCGTTAATGGGGCATAAACATTGTATTTGTGTGTTTTTATGTTTGATTGTTAATGACATTACATAAATGCATATAGATTGTTTCTTTCTATTTTGTTTTCTTTTGTAATTAATGTTCTTTAATGTTATTTTGTTTTCAATTGAAGTTGTGATGACCAAGCAAACATGTCTATGAGATGAGGTGAGTTCAATGTATTTGGATTTTTATTAAGTGTTACAAAAACACATTTGTTGTGTTTTTTTGGAGTTATGGTGTTGTTGACATCACTATAACTCTATTTTATAGTGCTTTGTGTTGGAGATAATAAGTTCTCACATCGAAAGTTGGGGACATTTTGAGTCTAGTATATAAGGTCGGTGAGCTACTCCTTTTATTGACAATTGGTTTCAGGATGGAACCTAATCAGGTTTGTGTGTTGAGATTGAGTCTAACGTACATGTGCGCTCGTATGCACATGACCCCTCTCTACGGTCCGTCCATATCGGACTTTGACATAATAAGTTCTCGCATCAGAAGTGGGGGACATTCCAAGCCTATTATATAAGGTCGATGGGCTATGATCATGGAAATTTTACCGAAGTACAAACAACCTCCCCCGCAATGATACGGGATCTTATGTAGTATAATCGGGTATCGAATTCTCAAGAACCACGTTTGTATTGCTTGGAACAAAAAAAAACATATTTACTAAGCTAAGGAGAAGGAAATAAAAATAATAGGTTTTTAGTAAAAGAGAACAACAAGCATAGAACAATTGGTAACAATGTTAGAGATGTTGTGATATGGACGAATGATCTAAGGAAATAAGTATATTCGCTATGATAAATTAAATAACAACCATGTACGTGAACAACATGAACTTTAATAAGCAATTATGTAGGTAACCATCTAAAATAACATTTGACATAGACAAACAAAGACCGCGCTTTCCAACTCACGTAGCTTTCAAGCTAGTGGTTCGGCGAGTATAAGAAAACTCACTAAAAACTTAGAAATCCGGAAAAAGACCCAAGAAAACCTTCGGTTGTGGGCCTTCAATTTCAGAAGGCACAAAGACCGAAACTTTATACGATGCTTAGAACTTCTCAAAGCTTTGATAAAACGCTACTCTCAAAACCAAGTTCTTTTCAATAAATCCAATGAAACAAACTTCGCTTTTGACCCTTTACTTGTTTTATCTAAATCAGTTAAAAACACCACTTATTTCAAAGGTAAATATAATGTGGAATGAAGCACTTTGAAAAAAAACCATAAAACTTGTTGATATCAATCAGTAATTTACATAAATACTATCGATCCATCATAGGGTTCAACGGACCTCTTAGATTGAAGGAGACTTAGCCAGACATACAACAAGGAGATAAATCAAATGAAAAGAAGAATCTCTGTATAAAATCAAACTCAAAGCAAAAAAAAATAACAAAATAAGTCTAACCGTGGTCAGGGTTTTGAGGTGGAGTTTAACTTCCAACACGAACTAGAAACAAAGTTGTATGAGATATATTATCTCGATGTGTGGTAGTTGATATCTACCCCTAGAGGTCTTGGGGTATATATAGGATAAGGATCGTGCTAAACTGATATAGAAAAACACTGCATAAACCTAGAGAATTAGGTCACGCACCAAAGTTGTCGTCGTGGCAAAAAAATAGCCAAGTGGAATGGCAAGCATATGATCGGTATACGGCCCTATGGCAATCGTGGGGTGGTTGTTTGGGCTTCGGTTCTTCAGATTATTGGGTTGAATTTCAAAAGAGATGGGATGGTCTAAACGCTCTCAAGAATAACCAAGCAAATGGTCATGTTGGCCGTGTGGTTGCCCGTAGGGTGAACGATTTATTTGTTGTTCCAACTTCTTTCGAAATGCCGTTTTGTGTGATTTTATGCTACATAGTAGAGAAGTTCTTGGCACCACTCGAAAGTGGTTTTTGAGCTTCCCGAGTAGTCAACCCTTGGTCATATGAGATTTTGTCCTTGTAACGGCTGAATTCAGGGAAGATGGAGCTCTTAAGCATCCTTGAGTGAATTCAGGTGGCAAATATTTCATAATGAGCCTGAAAGTCTGAAATATGAAATAACCAAAACTAGATACCGAAAACATAATTTGAATGCATAATGCATTATAAGCATATACATCTTGCCAAAAGATTTGTAAAACAACATGAATAAGAGAATAGAAAACACATATGTTTCGATATTATCAAGACACCCCATTGATAGGTGATAGATTCTCTATCATATTAGCTCGTTATTTGCATGTTTTTTTGTTGTACTTTGGTTGTATCTTGGTGGTAATGTTGTAATCTAGATGAAGATACCAACATTGAAGAAATCAAGGGATGAAGTAGAGTATTTAATTCATTGAAGCGAAGAATCAAAGAAAACACTTAAGAGAACAAGTGTCTAAAAGCTTCTGACAATCAACACGCCTGCCGCGCCCGCGACACCCATTGGCCGCATCGGGGCCCCTACTTCTTCTCGCACCTGTTACATCACCTTCCTCCACATGCGGCTTCATATGGCCATTCTCGTTGAGTATCTCAACCGGTGAAGTAACCCCTTGATTGTTCCTCTTCCCACACCCATAATGGCTCAAACTCGCTCCTGCGGTTCAACGACAAATATGAAAATTCTGACATTTCTACTCCTGGATGTGATGTGGGACCATCTCCAACACAAGGATCAGTTACACGTTCAAAGGCTAAGGCATTGAAGGATAAACCAGCAACCCCTTCATCTTCTTCGGATTCCGTCATGGATGGAGCGATCACAAGGTCAAGAGCAAAGGCGATTAAAGAGGAAGTTACGAACATACTCACGACATGTACGCTCAAGGAAACTCTCCTCACTCTCAAGAGTTTATTGGTGACATTATAGATTGTTATAGAAGAGCCAATCCATGAGCAAGAAGATTCATCAAGAAAAGAAGAAGGATAAGAGCAAGGAAGAGCCTCAAAGAGGAAAAATAGACCTAATAAATCGGCCGATTTTCCTGTACGAAACTCGACCGATTTCTAGTCCGATTTTCCTCGCTAGGACGAGTTTTGCAAGATCCGGACACGATATTCTATCTTTGGCAATTATATCTTTTAGTGATTCCTTAAGGCTCTCAAATTATCTTATGGGATTATTAGTTTAGATCTTATCTTTATAGTTTTTATTTTTATATATCTTAAAGATATCTTTACAAGATTATCTTTAAGTATATATTTCCTAATTTTCATATTTAATCTCCCTTATAAATAAGCCTTAGTGGGGGAGATTGTTAGGCAAATTAGATTTGATATTTTCCACGGCTTTGTAGGACTTGCAGCTTGACTTACGGAGTTTGTACTTTATTCATTATTATTCAATCAAAAAGAGAGTTTTTGGTTGAATCGTTGTGAAGTCCTTGCTAGATTGTTCTTGTGTGTGTTAATCTTATTGAAGGTTGGTACTCCTGGTCAATTATAGTCCCACCTTGTGCATGTCTTAATTAAAAGACTTGTATAAGGTTAAAGAAGTGCAGGTTAAGGTAATCTACTCGTTCAAGGGTTTTCACACATCATTGGTCAAGGTTCTTTGCGGAACTATCTTAGTTCATATCTTCCTGTATCTTTCATTTATCATTCCATATTCATATTCTTATCTTTCCATATCATCCACTAATCCGTGTTATGAGTTTCCGAAAAATCAACCTGTTCTTCATATAAATCGACCGATTTAGTCTATAAAACAGCCCGATTTTTATCCCAAATAAGGACTTTCAATCTAGATCGGGAATTGCGGCTTATCCCCACATCAAAGTGGTATTAGAGCTAAGCAATTGAAGTCCGAACGTTCACGAAAGGTTTGAATTTTATTCGAGTCTTCTTTGAGTCATATAAAGTTGAGTCTTTTCTTGTTCGCTATCATTGTGAGATTATTTGAATTTCATGTGCGTTGATTTGTGTAAGTTCTGGAAGAGAGAAACACCACAACCCTAAACACAAACCAGCCATTGAACTTAAAACCTCACAAACCCAAAGAAACGAACAAAACTTGTGCTTCAAGTCAAGATCTTTTCTAGTAGTTAAGATCTTACCTATCTTTTGTCAAAGTAGCGTTATAGACACTTCTCCGAGCAATAAAAATCACAAGGCAACCAAGGAGTAGCATCCAAGGGAGATTCTTGAATGTCGAATCCAAAGAGTCGATTTCTGTCAAAAATCAACTTGTTCTTCAGGAGATCGACCGAATTTTCACCCGATTTTTGCTACTGTTGTCAATTTTTCGGGAAAATTTGAGGCACATTTCGAAGAATCCAAGTGCACCTTGTGCAAGAGTGTTACAAAAGAAGAGTTTCAGTATACACCTTGATCCAGTTAAAGGGTTCTAGTCATACTCAAACCCAAACCCGACTATCTCTCTTGCTAACTTTCGCAACATCAAGGTACGTTCTTCTCTCTTCTTAATCTTTTGTGTGCGTTTCCTTAGCCTCTTTTCTATTCTAAACATTGAGTCCTTTTTCTTTGAGTGTGTTAGTTAGTATCTATACTTCTTAACATACTCGTCTTTTATCCGCAACTTTCTTTCTACCTTGTCGTGTGTGGAGTAAACTTCTAACAGGAATTCCTTAACCATCTCACCCTACAAGAACCTTTAACCAAACCAAGTTGACTACTTGAGTCAGTGAAGGAGTTCTAGTGAGACCAAGACGTTGATTTGTAAAGAAGTATTAATCCACACAAGTCAATTCCATCAAACCAGTTTGCGACAACACAACACGAGCGTGAGTGCGAGAGAAAACAAGTAAGACCTTTTTCGTTTCTCTAACCTTACAAGTTTGTTGTTACTGTGCATGTTTGTATAGATGTTAGGAAGATATAGTTCACGAGGATCTCAGATACCCAAAGTTCAGATATCGCGGACATGTACGTTGCCTTGGCCCATTCGCAGTGACAAGCCCAATTTCTCCTCAGCCCACTGTTTTCCCACAGCCCGCAATTACCTCCTCCAGACCACTCCACTCTATTGCAGGCCCGTCTGATGTTATCAACCCACGATCAATAACATGATGCGATCTCTTCTTTTTCATGCATCTATTCTCGTCTCCTATTGGCCTCACGCCTTAGAGACGTCTTGCTACCTCCTCAACATTCTTCCATCCACCACCATTCACAATAGGTCTCCTACCCAAGTGTTATATCACACTACACCATCCTTATATCTATTAAAGCAGAAACCTCTTTTGTCACGTGCCAACCCCACGTTTCTCGGAGATCAAAAAATGTATTTCCAAAAGTGATTTTTAAATATTAATATAAATTGTAAGCTGATTTTTAAATTTTTTATAAAGATATTCAAATAAATATTTTTACAAAAATAATTTTTAAACTTTTACAAATTTTTTGCCATTGATTTTACCAACAATCATATCTTAACAATTCCTTTTGTTTTTATTTTTACGGTGTAATTTATTTTGTTTTTTATTTGTGTCAAATGAATTTTACGTTTGTTATTTTTATCTTAATCCATTTCCTTTTTATTTTGTTTTTTATTTGTGTCAAATGAATTTTACTTTTGTTATTTTTGTCTTAATCCATTTCCTTTTTATTTTGTTTTTTCAAGATAAATTAATCTTATTATTATAAAAAATTTAATATATAATTAGTTAAAATAGAAAAATACTTAAAAGAGAATTAAAAGTTATAGTAATAACTATAATTCTTTCTCCGTTTTTTATCATTCAAATATATACATATAAACTTCTAGATATTAAGTATTTATTAAAATTCAACCCGCAAGGGTGCGGGTAATACACTAGTTTCTTTAAAATATTACAAAAGAACCTAACAACCAAATCAAATTTTGTTAAATTAGTAATTGAAAAATATATATGTTGGACCTTATATAAACAACAGATTCGCGGTCAATATTCTCATCGTGTTCTAATCAGGTATTCTATTCATGTGTAACTTGATTCTCCATTACAATTTTCCATTAGACTAACTACTTCATTAATGCTCTCATTTCAGTGTGTTCGTCTACTCTACATACGTCCGCATCGTCTCCTCTATTTCACAGGTAATAATATGTTATTTATTAAGCTACATAATTATTTGTCTTCAAATCTACTATATATGGACAACCCAACTATTTTGTATTAATCAATCTCACACGTTCTTATAAGACCTCCGATTTTAGATTCATCTTCTTTAATTGTAACCCTTCGGATTCATAACTCTTTGATCGCATTCAATTATTCCAATTTGTTATCGTCTTCTTCCATAGTCTTCTCATATATTTACTTATTTACTTATCATTTGTGCAGAATTTAACAATGACGAACGATTTTGTCATCGGCTTTGACACCTTAGCAAAAAAGTAGATAAAGGACATCGATGAAGTTTATCTACAAGCGACTATTCAACCACATATCTCTCCGTTTACAAATAAATCATTCCTAGATTATAGTAATTTAACCCTTGTTTTTATTCTATTTGTTCACCTCATACTCTTATACATGTTATTTGATTATAATATTCAACGCATCAAGAAATCTATCTTACAAATACTCGTGCAAGACACGAATCCTAAACTAGTTATAGTAATCCAGACTATATGACGTACATTAAAAACCCATGAATTAATCCACACTTTTATCAAAAGTGAAACCTCAAACGTATCTTATATGGTCCATCTATTTTGTAGCTCTATATTTAATCTTTTGACAAAAAATGTATAATATTGAATGTAACGTAATTGTGATCAAATTTGTTATGTTGAGTTATAAATTACTCTTCAATATCCCTACCAAGCTTGTCCTTATATAAAGTCAAATCGATAGAGTCGTGTAGAGAAAACTACTTTGACTATATGAGGATTGAGAGGCGCATGAAGATGAAGGTGGGTTCTCTAGTCGTTAAAGCTTTACGTGCACCTGTATTTTTCTTCTTCCAAAATTATGAAAACGGCCCAAGCTTCGAGAAAATCATGCTTGATAGTACTAACTTTTAAAAACTGAAAATACACACCAAACTTAAGAAAACGTTACGTACGTAGCACAAAACTATTTCACTTTTCTAGTAATAAAATTGAATCATTTTTTAATTAAAATTCCACGTGTTTCACTTTAATTCAAATTATTAATGAAAAAAATATCAAAGTTAAGAAGTCTGATAATAAATATATAGACAATACAGGTGGACGTAAAAACATTGTTGGCCGACCCAAAGTAGCTTCATACCCAGAAGACTCATCGAAGATAATGTGGTTATTGTCCAAGAGATTATCGATTCAATGGCTAAGAAAAGATCTGGAAGAAAGTGGATGGTTATTAAGCTGGATCTCGAAAAAGCGTACGATAGATTAAATTGGAGATTCATTGAAGATACTCTCTAGTACACGGGCCTCCCATCGAATTGGATCGAACGTATCATGAGATGTATCTCCACTCCTAGAATGAGACTGTTATGGAATGGAGAGATGCTATCCGAGTTCAAACCTACAAGGGGAATCAGACAAGGCGACTCATTATCCCCATATCTCTTTGTCTTGTGCCTTGAGCGACTTAATCACTGCATCACACGAGCTATTACAGATGGCTTCTAGAAACCCATTAAGTTGAGCAGGTCAGCCCCGCCTATATCACATATCTTTTTTGCAGATGACATTGTTCTTTTTGCAGAAGCTTCAACCTCCCAAATGAATGTTGTCATGAATTGCATCAAGAGTTTTTGTGGGGAATCTGGGCAGAAAGTCAGCTTCAATAAATCGAGCATGGTTGTCTCTCCGAACGTCGATGCTCGTCTCAGGAACAGATTACAATCCATCAGCGGATTAACAATCACTGAGGACTTTGGTTTATATCTAGGCATGCCCATCCTTTGCAAGAAACCTTCGTCGGCTGACTTCGACTACATCCTCCAAAGAGCGCAAAATAAACTTTCGAACTGGAAAGGTAGCTCACTCACTCTTGCATGTCGATTGACACTGACAAGATCGGTGTTAACAACACTCCCAAGCTATGTCATGAAATTTGTGAAACTGCCTACATCCTTCACTAAGAAATTTGAAAGCACCTGTCGAAAGTTCATTTGGGCGGAAGTAATGGCGAGCGGAAAATGCATATGGTGGCCTGGGAGAACCTGTGCTCCCCGAAAGTCATGGGTGGTGCGGGTCTGAGGGCCTTGACAGATAACAACAAGGCTAATCTCGGGAAATTAGGGTGGAGACTCATGGTTGAAAAAGAAGCACTTTGGTCCAAGCTCGTTCGATCGAAGTACAAGCTTCATTCAGTTGCAGACATACTGAACATCCCAAGGAATAAGAAAGGCTCGGTGGTAATCAAAGGTATCATATGGGGCATACATGAGGTCATCAAACCGGGTATTGCATGGCGAATTGGTGACGGAAGGATGGTGAATTTCTAGAGGGACCGTTGGATCTCGAATGAGCCTTTATTGAATTTAGCTACGAGCGAGCCTAATGACCTTTATCCCTATACGAAAGTTCGAGATCTGTGGCTTGATGGTCAAGCATGGAACTGAGTTAGCTTACAACAATTCCTCCTACTACATCACTTCTCAGACTGGCGGCACTTAGATTATTTGAAGAGCTTAATGAGGAGGATTGCCCTCAGTGGCCACATAATGGTAATAAAATCTACTCCATCGGGTCGGGTTATCGCTTCCTCAGATATGGGGCCGAATCCTTGCCCCGTAACTCTATATACACCACAATCTGGAAGTTGCAAATTCCAGAAAAGATCAAGACCTTCCTTTGGTTAGAAGCTCTGGGTAAAGTTCTTACAAACGCGGAACGTCACCGACTCCACATAGCCCCCTCTTCATTATGTGAATGGTGCCCAGACCAACAGGAATCCCTTCTCCACATATGTAGAGATTGCCCGATGGCTAAAGCTATTTGGCTCCAATGTCGAGAGGTCTCATCCCAATTGAATTTCGTCATTCACAAAGACACGGAATGGTTCATGACTAACATCAAGAATGGAACTAAGGGCGTTGACGACGTTCAGTGGAGTACTACCTTCGCGTACTCGATTTGGTGGCTCTGGAGGCGGAGGTGCAATAGAAATTTAAAACAACCAAATTCTACAACCACATCGATGTCATTCATCAGGACACATGCAAGAGAATATTCCAATATTATGCAGAAAGATATAACAACAGGGAGGTTACATGGACCCAGAGAAGTATGTGTGCAGTGGAGTAAACCTTTTGAGGACTGGGTGAAGTGAAACTCCGATGGGGCAGTCCAATAAGGCAAAGGGGAGGCCACAACAGGTGGAGTTTTATGGTCAGAAGACGGGATATGGCTGTATGGAGGAGTGCACCATATCGGTATATGTTCGGATCCCGTTGCCGAACTTTGGGGCTTGTTACTTGGCCTTGAAACTTGATGGAATTTGGGCCACCGAAAAGTTGAATTTGAAACTGATTCGGCTCTCATCGTGAATCTGATTCTTAAAAGGGGCGAATAGTGCGCACCCGCTTGCTAGTCAGGTAGTTCGCTGCCAAGGCTTCCTTTGTAGGAGTTGGACTATCCGACTCTGACATATCTACCGTGAGGCTAACACCGTTGCAAACTTCCTTGCTAGTTATGCTTTTGATTTTCCGTTAGGTATTCATTACCTTGTTCACCCGCCTGTGGTTGCTCTTCATTTCCTTGCTAACGATTATAGGGGTCTCGCTTTACCCCAAACCATTCAGTCTTCTTCTATTTAAGCGCCTTGCGCGGGAGTAGTGTACTCCTCTTTACCAAAAATAAATTAAAAAAATATAACCGTAGTATCGTAAAAAATCTAGAGCACCTTCGAGGACTTTGGAGAAGATGTTTGGTCCCAAAACAAAGCACGAGAAGGGACTAATGCAAAAGTTAACGTAAAATAAGATACAAACAAAACACAAAGGAAGATAAACTTTGATGGATTAAGAAGTAGTGATGTGTATTTGGATTAATCATAAAAAATAGCGAGACATTTCCAATTTCTTTTGAGTATTTATGAGAAATGTGGTAATATGTCATATTTTAGGTGTTACATGAGGAAGCGTGTGTTTTAAGGAAAAGAATAATGAAATGTATACATAAATATTTGTGTATCTAAATTGAAAGAGATAAGCACACGATATGACAATCACGTAGCTAATATTAGAATTGCTTTGGATGTTATATTCTTTACGATTTCGTTACGAAATCAAACAATACAATGGATCTAGATTTAAAAATGAATGAACCGAAATATACATATATCGATTGAAGACAAACCTTTATCCGTAGGAGTCTTCATTACGAATCGAACGAGTATGCGTAAGCGGGTATCTTCCTTCCTTAATCCTTAGTCTTTGATTAATCTCTAATGAATGAAATTAATGTTAATCTTTTTCACTTACTCTCTAAACAATTAGTTTGTGTATACATATATCGATCGAAGACTAATCTTTATCCGTGGGAGTTTTTATTGCGAATCAAATGAGTATGCGTAAGTGGGTATCTTCATTCCTTAATCCTTAGTTTTTGATTAATTTCTAATGGACGAAATTAGTGTTAATCCCTTCACTTACTCTCTAAGCAATTTCTTTGTGTCTTACCGTAACCTTTTCTCTCTTATCTTCTTGTTGTCGAGAATAGAAGAAGAAAAACAACTCGGTCTTTTATACACTTGTAACCGTCAATAAATATATATATATATATATATATATATATATATATATATATATATATATATATATATATATATATATATTTTGATTGTATACAATTCATTTTGATAACTTATTTCATAATTGGGACAACATCGGAGTTACAAGAATTAAGAATGGGGTATATTTATAATTTGAAAAATTTCGGAGGGTACCTTCATGGTTTGGGGTATTCTGGATTTTACCCAATAGTTTTTTCAAGTTCGGATGGTACCCTTAAGTTTATCTTGTTTTTCGGATTTTGTCCAAATTCATTACACTTTTTTAAATTCCATTAAAAACATACAAAAGAAAATAAACTAAAATTAAAAAATAAATTAAAATAGTAAGAATAATTTATTTATTCTAAAAATAAAATAAAATTGTAACTTTTTTAAAAAAAAAGATATTTTATATTAATTTAAAAATAAATAAATTAGATAATTTTTAAAAAATTCGAAAAAATCAGTGTTTTGTTTATTTTAAAAATAAATAAATTGGTTTAGCATTTTTTTTAACAAAATCTAAAAACATAAGTGTTATATTTTATTTAAAAATAAATAAAATAAGGACTCTTTTAAAAAATCAATGTTTTAATTTATTATTACAATAAATAAAT
>BSUD01000007.1:12043067-12063025 GCA_033239045.1 Fagopyrum esculentum
AAAAATTTTTTTTTTTTTCGGGACACGTGTCGCCCTGCGGTACGGCCGTACGGCCGTACCGCAAAAAGAGGGCCGTACCTGAACATTAGCCTATTTTAATATAATTAAATATATATTATTTTATTATAAAAATAGGTTGATTAATGTAATTAAATATATATTATTTTAAAATGGAAGATATTTTTTTAAACTGTACATAATATATATTATTTAATTATAAATATATATTATTTAATTATAAATATATATTATATATGATTTAATGCCATTTTAAGTTGAAAAGAAAATTTTCCGTAAAACATATGTTATTGGATAAAACAAACCCAAACGCCATATAAGGAAACAAAGCAAACCCAGTTTTCTTGCGCACTACGCACTTTCAAGATCTGCAGTCTGCACAATCTATAAAACCTAATCGACCTTTCAACTCTCTCCATCTATTCTCGATATCTGAATCTTGTTTTCGTTCATCAAATTCCACAAATTCAAAATCTTGAATGCAGCAATTTGGTCATGATGATCTCAAGCACAAACAGTTGGTCACTCGTGTCTGCTTCTGGTTCAAGCAACACTGGTCTCACGGAGGTTTTCCGCGACAATTTCAGGGAGGAAGAGGATAATTTGTTTCGGGCACTCAATCGCTACAGGACGATCGCTTTCGATACTGAGTTTCCCGGAACAATCATCCACACTCCTCGATTCGCGGACGACGAGACAATCTATCAGTATGTGAAAGCTAACGTCGAGCGGACCAAACTGATCCAAGTTGGATTTACGGTATATGATCCGGTGACTTCTAAGGTTGGGGGAGTCTGGCAGTTCAACTTGGCTGGCTTTAATACAAATCTCCACGATCATGCTCCTGATTCCATCAAAATGTTGAAGGATTGCGGAATTGATTTCAAGGCGAATTTCGAAAGAGGGGTAAGAATGACCCAGTTTACGCTGCTGTTGAAGCGACTTCGCGATGTATTCGGCGAGAGGATTCGCTGGGTAACTTTCCATGGCTTATACGACGTGGCGTATTTTCTGGCGGCGTTGAGCGGCCTTTGGAAGCTTCCAAAGGAAATTCTAGGGTTTGCGGACGCTGCTGACGCGTTCTTCACCGGAGGAATATACGATCTGAAGGTGATGGCTGGGGAATACAGTTGGATGGGGCTAGAGAAGTATTCCGCGATGCTGGGGGAGGCCAGGGAAGATGGCAGGGCACACCAAGCAGGATCCGATAGTTTACTCATTGCTAAGGCGTTTGCGAAGAGGGCGAATATGATGGTAAGCTATGGAGTTGACTTGACCTCATTCAGAGGGGTATTGTTCGGAATTAAAGTTCCGATGGTGGTGCCCGTCCGCCATTGCAAGCTCTACAGTTACGTCCCCGGCCCCGTTTACTTGTAGGCTGCGAGTTCAACGATTTCAATTGTTCATTGAAATTAGGAATAGTAGTTATTTTGTACTGATTTTAGTGTTTTGAGTCTATGTCAACATTCGATTTGAGTGTTCTGAGTCTGTAAATTGATGTTGATGATATATCCAAGTAATATTCATTCTGAATTCAAAATGATTAATATATCATGTCAATAAAATCCCTTAATAATCGAAAGTATATAAACATGTATACACAGCGTGGAATAGAGGAAGATCGAGAGAGAGAGAATCATGGTGGCCACCAGTCTGCATGCAAAGAGGCAAAATCGTAAGCCTTGCTGCAATTCTAGGTTGTGCCTACAAATTGCATTTTATCCACGACCATTGATGATAGATTTCGAATTCAAAACGACTCCCTTCTCTCTTTCTCTAGTGTGTGCCTTCAACCTTGAGTAGCTTGCGTTCAATAATAGATTTTAATTTCACATCAATATCATGTGTCAAAGTATCACGTATAAACATATCACTAGAGTTAGAGTTAAGAAAACTTACTTTCTCCTTCAATTGGTGAGTATGTAGCTTACTTTTGATGTTAAAATGTCCTTTCAATGCTGCAGAAATTCTTTTTTCATTTTCAACCACCCTATTATGATTTAGTGAGTTTTTTTGTGACTCTAATTTCTGCCGACATGGGATGTGATTGTTGTCACTCAGTCCTTCCACCAATTTCCCTTCAAATGAGTTGTTTTTCACCATTTCTCCACCATTTTTGAGCCTTACAACAACAGTTTCTAGGCTGTTTTGCTCCAATTTTGTGCTATCGTGTTTAGGAATCTCAACTAAAACAGTCAATTCACTAATTATTTTAGTTTTAGAGGGTTTTAGATGATTATTAGTCACCATAATCATAGAAGAATCAAGCAAAGGGAAAGTTAAAACACGGTACAATCCACCTGTCCTAATACTACATATAAGAGTTTTGCCATTTTTAATGACATCTCTTATACCATGATGTGATCTAATTCTACAATTTTGCTCATCCAAAACAGATTCAGAAATCAGATTTCTTCTAAGATTAGACACCCACCTAACCTTTTGAAGAACCCTTACCCTCCCATCATGCATTTTCAAAGGCACATTTCCAATACCTCTAACATCCAAGCATGTTTTATCACCTAGCATGACACTACTACCATCAAATTCATGTAAAGACTCAAACAAGAATTTATGAGGTGTAGCATGCAAAGAATATCCACAATCCACAATCCAAGTATTATAATCACATGTGGAATCAAACATAAGCAACTCAGCAGGGTAATTCATATCAGATTCCAAGATAGTAGAAACTTCATGTTCATTTTTATGCATATCATCAACTTTCTTTTTCTTACAATCTCTTATGAAATGATCAATCTTATCACAATAAAAACACTTCTTATTATTCCCATTAGATTGCCTTTTCTTTTTATTAGCTTTAGAGTATCCCTTAACATGCATAATAGAATTAGTTTTATTGTCAACATAATTCTCAGATTTAGCATGCTTAAACACTTTAAGGATCTCATTCTTCTCAATAACCGATTCCATGATTTTTGTTTTAGACAATTCATCTCTACCAAATTGAATGACATTTTTAAATCCATCAAATTTAGCAAGTAAAGAATTCAAAAGAATAACAACTTGATGAGAATTAACAATTTTATCACCACATCTTTCAAGGTCTTGAGTCATTTAAATTTTTTTTATCAAGATTAGCATGTAATGAAAAGGAAACATCCGTTTTAAAGGTAAACAAACGACATAGCAAATAAATACGACTAAGCATGAATTTAGTACGATATAATTGTTCTAAACTTTCCCATAAAAGTTTAGAATTAGTAATACTTACAACCTGACGAGCTACCTCGTCAGAAAACCGAATCATTATTTCCGAATGTGCTTGTTCATCTAGTTCCTTTTTTCATCCTCCTTAAGTGTTACCGGGAACTCTCCTTTCACAGCTTTCCAACACTTTTCTTTGATCAACACGGCTTTCATTTTGACTTGCCACATTGCAAAGTCCGTTGAGCCATCAAATGGCTTGACCAAATTGTTTTTTCGTGCCATCAAAAACTTTCAGCAGATAAGTTTTTATCAAACTAAAAGATTTTACGAGACTGTAAAGAAAACGCAGCACTAATAGCATACACTAGAAAATCACGAAAAACAAATCCAGAAATCAAAACATGCTCTTATATGACATATATGCAGCGGAAGCTAGAACATATCATAAAAAACAACAAATCCAAACAATATATTCACTGGACCAACAAATCCGAAAAAATTATGTAGTATATCCAAAAAACACAACAGGCTTAAAATCTGAACACAATACTCAACAACTTCAAAATCTGAACAAAAAATGCAGATTCAAAAAGTATAGGACAAATCTAACAAAATCAAACATGAAACAAGTCTCTCTTGCAAGAAATAAGCTGCAACTTGTTTCAATTCCAACAAACGTACACAAAACCAGCCAAAAACCAAGCAAAGCCCAATAATTGCAAAAGTCACCCAGAGATACAAAAGCTTTACAAAAAAGAACCCACACTTTTACAAAATTTAAAAAATAGAATTTAAAAATTTCTCAACATTACCAATTATGAAATAAATTTTCAGCTCCGTCTGCACCAGGAGGTTCATCATTCTCCAATGAAGGATCAACCTCCTACAAAAAGAAACAGGAAAAGAATGAGAGAAGTTTAAAAACATTTAGGACGTGACAATCCCTACGCTTAAACTTGGATTCCCACGACAGCTTTCAGAAACGAAGAAGCAACTATTGTGATAGGTCCTTCCTTTGCAGAGGGTAGAGATTGCCGATTGGTGAAGCCTCAACACTAGGAAGTTCATCATTCTGCAATGAAGAATCAATCTTGCTTTTCCTATTAATACTTTTCTTGCATTAGTGGAAGCGTCAAATGATATCAGTTCTTATTGCTTCTTTCGGTGTAGCCTTTCTCTGAATCTCAAAGCACGTAATATAAACTTGTTTTCAAATCTAATAATAAAGAATTTCAATCAACAACAAAATGAGCTACCAATTTAATAACCATACTATCTTTGATATACCATTAAAAAACAAAATGAAATAAGAAAAATTACAATCAAACGACGACACAATAATAGAAATTTGATTATCTCTAACCAAAACCCTAACCCTCTCTACTGTTGACGAAGAGAACCTCCCCAAAATTTCAGCCATCCGCCGCCCACAAACAACCCTCCATCTCTGATGGATTCCTTTACCCCGTTTGCCACCACAAATTACTCTAAACTCTCTGTATCGATCTTCGTATCGATCTTAAGTGTTTTGGTGCCCCAAGTTTATCAATCCCAAAATTCTAAAATTCATAGATATGAAAGATCTTCTCTGCAGATCATTTCTGTCTACCCCAATCGACGAAGCAAAACTCACTCACTTCCAACTTACTTGGGTTTGCGGCGCTCTACAGTACCGCAACAACATCAAAACAGAAAGTCAACGATGTCGGTCCGTCTCCATATGTTGGTTTGTTCCTGGTTCCAAAAAGACCTCCTGGTTCTCCCCTAGACGTTCCAGTTACCATTGCGGCGGTGGACGGTTTAAGCAATCCTCCTATTCTTCCCGGCTAAAGCATGGAGACGAGCTGCGGTGTGTTTTCCACCTTTCAATTTCTCGATCTTTACTAGAAGAGAAGACTTGTGGGAAGGCATTTTTTCGAAGGCAAAATTTGCCCTACTAATCAATGGGTCCAAAATTTCAACGTGGTTACGGGTTCTCCATGTGGGTTGTTGCGTTTTGAGCTGTGAATCGATGGGTTTCGATGTGAAGTCCAAGCCAATAAAACAGTCCAGATTATTGTCACCATTTGCAGGTTCACCAACGGTGCCCTTTTTCCACCCGATAAGTGTTTCCTTTTATCTACCATCCTTCACTTTAAAGACCATTCTAATTGTCATATAAGGAAACAAAGCAAACCCAGTTTTCTTGCGCACTACGCACTTTCAAGATCTGCAGTCTGCACAATCTATAAAACCTAATCGACCTTTCAACTCTCTCCATCTATTCTCGATATCTGAATCTTGTTTTCGTTCATCAAATTCCACAAATTCAAAATCTTGAATGCAGCAATTTGGTCATGATGATCTCAAGCACAAACAGTTGGTCACTCGTGTCTGCTTCTGGTTCAAGCAACACTGGTCTCACGGAGGTTTTCCGCGACAATTTCAGGGAGGAAGAGGATAATTTGTTTCGGGCACTCAATCGCTACAGGACGATCGCTTTCGATACTGAGTTTCCCGGAACAATCATCCACACTCCTCGATTCGCGGACGACGAGACAATCTATCAGTATGTGAAAGCTAACGTCGAGCGGACCAAACTGATCCAAGTTGGATTTACGGTATATGATCCGGTGACTTCTAAGGTTGGGGGAGTCTGGCAGTTCAACTTGGCTGGCTTTAATACAAATCTCCACGATCATGCTCCTGATTCCATCAAAATGTTGAAGGATTGCGGAATTGATTTCAAGGCGAATTTCGAAAGAGGGGTAAGAATGACCCAGTTTACGCTGCTGTTGAAGCGACTTCGCGATGTATTCGGCGAGAGGATTCGCTGGGTAACTTTCCATGGCTTATACGACGTGGCGTATTTTCTGGCGGCGTTGAGCGGCCTTTGGAAGCTTCCAAAGGAAATTCTAGGGTTTGCGGACGCTGCTGACGCGTTCTTCACCGGAGGAATATACGATCTGAAGGTGATGGCTGGGGAATACAGTTGGATGGGGCTAGAGAAGTATTCCGCGATGCTGGGGGAGGCCAGGGAAGATGGCAGGGCACACCAAGCAGGATCCGATAGTTTACTCATTGCTAAGGCGTTTGCGAAGAGGGCGAATATGATGGTAAGCTATGGAGTTGACTTGACCTCATTCAGAGGGGTATTGTTCGGAATTAAAGTTCCGATGGTGGTGCCCGTCCGCCATTGCAAGCTCTACAGTTACGTCCCCGGCCCCGTTTACTTGTAGGCTGCGAGTTCAACGATTTCAATTGTTCATTGAAATTAGGAATAGTAGTTATTTTGTACTGATTTTAGTGTTTTGAGTCTATGTCAACATTCGATTTGAGTGTTCTGAGTCTGTAAATTGATGTTGATGATATATCCAAGTAATATTCATTCTGAATTCAAAATGATTAATATATCATGTCAATAAAATCCCTTAATAATCGAAAGTATATAAACATGTATACACAGCGTGGAATAGAGGAAGATCGAGAGAGAGAGAATCATGGTGGCCACCAGTCTGCATGCAAAGAGGCAAAATCGTAAGCCTTGCTGCAATTCTAGGTTGTGCCTACAAATTGCATTTTATCCACGACCATTGATGATAGATTTCGAATTCAAAACGACTCCCTTCTCTCTTTCTCTAGTGTGTGCCTTCAACCTTGAGTAGCTTGCGTTCAATAATAGATTTTAATTTCACATCAATATCATGTGTCAAAGTATCACGTATAAACATATCACTAGAGTTAGAGTTAAGAAAACTTACTTTCTCCTTCAATTGGTGAGTATGTAGCTTACTTTTGATGTTAAAATGTCCTTTCAATGCTGCAGAAATTCTTTTTTCATTTTCAACCACCCTATTATGATTTAGTGAGTTTTTTTGTGACTCTAATTTCTGCCGACATGGGATGTGATTGTTGTCACTCAGTCCTTCCACCAATTTCCCTTCAAATGAGTTGTTTTTCACCATTTCTCCACCATTTTTGAGCCTTACAACAACAGTTTCTAGGCTGTTTTGCTCCAATTTTGTGCTATCGTGTTTAGGAATCTCAACTAAAACAGTCAATTCACTAATTATTTTAGTTTTAGAGGGTTTTAGATGATTATTAGTCACCATAATCATAGAAGAATCAAGCAAAGGGAAAGCTAAAACACGGTACAATCCACCTGTCCTAATACTACATATAAGAGTTTTGCCATTTTTAATGACATCTCTTATACCATGATGTGATCTAATTCTACAATTTTGCTCATCCAAAACAGATTCAGAAATCAGATTTCTTCTAAGATTAGACACCCACCTAACCTTTTGAAGAACCCTTACCCTCCCATCATGCATTTTCAAAGGCACATTTCCAATACCTCTAACATCCAAGCATGTTTTATCACCTAGCATGACACTACTACCATCAAATTCATGTAAAGACTCAAACAAGAATTTATGAGGTGTAGCATGCAAAGAATATCCACAATCCACAATCCAAGTATTATAATCACATGTGGAATCAAACATAAGCAACTCAGCAGGGTAATTCATATCAGATTCCAAGATAGTAGAAACTTCATGTTCATTTTTATGCATATCATCAACTTTCTTTTTCTTACAATCTCTTATGAAATGATCAATCTTATCACAATAAAAACACTTCTTATTATTCCCATTAGATTGCCTTTTCTTTTTATTAGCTTTAGAGTATCCCTTAACATGCATAATAGAATTAGTTTTATTGTCAACATAATTCTCAGATTTAGCATGCTTAAACACTTTAAGGATCTCATTCTTCTCAATAACCGATTCCATGATTTTTGTTTTAGACAATTCATCTCTACCAAATTGAATGACATTTTTAAATCCATCAAATTTAGCAAGTAAAGAATTCAAAAGAATAACAACTTGATGAGAATTAACAATTTTATCACCACATCTTTCAAGGTCTTGAGTCATTTAAATTTTTTTTATCAAGATTAGCATGTAATGAAAAGGAAACATCCGTTTTAAAGGTAAACAAACGACATAGCAAATAAATACGACTAAGCATGAATTTAGTACGATATAATTGTTCTAAACTTTCCCATAAAAGTTTAGAATTAGTAATACTTACAACCTGACGAGCTACCTCGTCAGAAAACCGAATCATTATTTCCGAATGTGCTTGTTCATCTAGTTCCTTTTTTCATCCTCCTTAAGTGTTACCGGGAACTCTCCTTTCACAGCTTTCCAACACTTTTCTTTGATCAACACGGCTTTCATTTTGACTTGCCACATTGCAAAGTCCGTTGAGCCATCAAATGGCTTGACCAAATTGTTTTTTCGTGCCATCAAAAACTTTCAGCAGATAAGTTTTTATCAAACTAAAAGATTTTACGAGACTGTAAAGAAAACGCAGCACTAATAGCATACACTAGAAAATCACGAAAAACAAATCCAGAAATCAAAACATGCTCTTATATGACATATATGCAGCGGAAGCTAGAACATATCATAAAAAACAACAAATCCAAACAATATATTCACTGGACCAACAAATCCGAAAAAATTATGTAGTATATCCGAAAAACACAACAGGCTTAAAATCTGAACACAATACTCAACAACTTCAAAATCTGAACAAAAAATGCAGATTCAAAAAGTATAGGACAAATCTAACAAAATCAAACATGAAACAAGGCTCTCTTGCAAGAAATAAGCTGCAACTTGTTTCAATTCCAACAAACGTACACAAAACCAGCCAAAAACCAAGCAAAGCCCAATAATTGCAAAAGTCACCCAGAGATACAAAAGCTTTACAAAAAAGAACCCACACTTTTACAAAATTTAAAAAATAGAATTTAAAAATTTCTTAACATTACCAATTATGAAATAAATTTTCAGCTCCGTCTGCACCAGGAGGTTCATCATTCTCCAATGAAGGATCAACCTCCTACAAAAAGAAACAGGAAAAGAATGAGAGAAGTTTAAAAACATTTAGGACGTGACAATCCCTACGCTTAAACTTGGATTCCCACGACAGCTTTCAGAAACGAAGAAGCAACTATTGTGATAGGTCCTTCCTTTGCAGAGGGTAGAGATTGCCGATTGGTGAAGCCTCAGCACTAGGAAGTTCATCATTCTGCAATGAAGAATCAATCTTGCTTTTCCTATTAATACTTTTCTTGCATTAGTGGAAGCGTCAAATGATATCAGTTCTTATTGCTTCTTTCGGTGTAGCCTTTCTCTGAATCTCAAAGCACGTAATATAAACTTGTTTTCAAATCTAATAATAAAGAATTTCAATCAACAACAAAATGAGCTACCAATTTAATAACCATACTATCTTTGATATACCATTAAAAAACAAAATGAAATAAGAAAAATTACAATCAAACGACGACACAATAATAGAAATTTGATTATCTCTAACCAAAACCCTAACCCTCTCTACTGTTGACGAAGAGAACCTCCCCAAAATTTCAGCCATCCGCCGCCCACAAACAACCCTCCATCTCTGATGGATTCCTTTACCCCGTTTGCCACCACAAATTACTCCAAACTCTCTGTATCGATCTTCGTATCGATCTTAAGTGTTTTGGTGCCCCAAGTTTATCAATCCCAAAATTCTAAAATTCATAGATATGAAAGATCTTCTCTGCAGATCATTTCTGTCTACCCCAATCGACGAAGCAAAACTCACTCACTTCCAACTTACTTGGGTTTGCGGCGCTCTACAGTACCGCAACAACGTCAAAACAGAAAGTCAACGATGTCGGTCCGTCTCCATATGTTGGTTTGTTCCTGGTTCCAAAAAGACCTCCTGGTTCTCCCCTAGACGTTCCAGTTACCATTGCGGCGGTGGACGGTTTAAGCAATCCTCCTATTCTTCCCGGCTAAAGCATGGAGACGAGCTGCGGTGTGTTTTCCACCTTTCAATTTCTCGATCTTTACTGGAAGAGAAGACTTGTGGGAAGGCATTTTTTCGAAGGCAAAATTTGCCCTACTAATCAATGGGTCCAAAATTTCAACGTGGTTACGGGTTCTCCATGTGGGTTGTTGCGTTTTGAGCTGTGAATCGATGGGTTTCGATGTGAAGTCCAAGCCAATAAAACCAGTCCAGATTATTGTCACCATTTGCAGGTTCACCAACGGTGCCCTTTTTCCACCCGATAAGTGTTTCCTTTTATCTACCATCCTTCACTTTAAAGACCATTCTAATTGTCATATAATGTTTACTCACAAGTATAAAACTCGACTGGTTCATACTCGAATTATCTCTATTGAAGATTGACCCTTACCCTAGTGCTAAGGCCTTGTGTTATTTGTGCTTGGATATCCTTGTGCCTGATTTGAATCGTACATTTTGGAAGTGGAACTTAGAGTGGCTGTTCCGACCCAGCTTTTATCCCTTTCACATCTATACATAAAATAGAACCTGATTTTTGGTTTTCCTTATGGCTTTGGTTACGGTTTACTATGCATCTGTTTTTGCTGGTGATATGCTTGCAGGAACAGTTTAAATGCATTAGGTTGATCAACCTGAACATCCGTGATCTGAGGCGCCTTTTGAGAAGGTGCAATGGTTTTGCTTGGCAGCAATGTGAATCCGCCCTACTCATGACCAAAAGCCATCCTCCTTTTGAGGAGATGAAGCTGACTAACCCTTTCTTTCTTATTCAATTAGAACAAAAGAAGTGTTACCTCAATGAGATTTGTATTCCATGTTTCGTTTTTTTGAAATTGAATCTTTCTTATGCTCGTGTGATTACGCATTGAAAGCTTTGGTGGTTTGTTTTGCTGTAAACACCTATTGCAACAACATTGTAGCTTGCGATATTTTGATCATCGCTCTTTGGATACATCCCGTTTTTTTGGGCTACAACCCAATGAACTCGACATAACCAATGTCTCATTTAACAACTTGAGACTCATTAATTCTCATCAAGTCAAGCCGAGGTTCCAATCTGAATTAATATTCACCCTTGATAAGAAATTATCTCTCCTTCCAAAAAAGATTAAAATTTTCATATGGGACAACGACCTTCTGCATCTTATAACTCAATCTATGAACCATAATCAATTTAAAAACTACCAAGAGCAATAAGAAATGTTTGGGCTCTACCCCGTGGAATTTAGGATTACCGAGCCTCTTGGCCATCCTAACTGACAATCTCAAAACCCAGTTTAAATGATAGTAAGCTTCTGGAACATTAGAGGAATGGACTGGAGTACCCTCTGGACAAACCTCGACGCTGTTTGTAAAATCCACAAAATCAACATCATTGCCCTAGCAGAAACAAAATCGGAGAATCCTCCGGATGACCGATCTTGGAAGTCGTCCGGTTTTGACAACATGATTTACTGCCCTGCTATCGGAAAGGCTGGTGGCTTGTGCCTATTATGAAAAGCGTACCAACTAAGAAATCAAATGATTAAGTTTATAGTTAAAAACGATAGATTCATATGTGTTGAATTTACTTGCAACAATTTGAATCATAAGATGAACCTCATCTTTGCGTATGCACCTCCACAAGAAGCTACAAAAAATCAATTCTAGGATAACCTCTCGGAATTCATACAAGATTCTCCACTTTCTTCAATTATCCTTAAAGACCTAATGAAATTCCACAACATTCGAAAAATAAGGAGGAGCTCTTATCAACACCAATAGATTTAATAGACTGATCAACTTCAAGAACTTGTGTAGCCTTGAGGACATCCAAACTTCAGGTAATATGTTTACTTGGAGAAAAAAACGTGATGGTCCGAATAACATCTTTGAGAAACTTGATCGTGTGTTGGTTCATAATCAAATACTACAATGGTACCCAAACTTAAAAACAAAAAACCATGCTTTCACTATATCAGATCATTGTCAAATTTCTTTGGAAATTTTGACATCGGATAACTATACTCCACAACCGTTCAGGTTTGAAATGATGTGGACTAAACGAAAATCATTTGAGAATATTGTTAAGCAAACTTGGCGTTTCAACTTTATCGGAAATGAAATGTATAAACTCACAAAAAAAAAACTCAACTACTTAAAACTAAGGCAAAAGAATGGAGTAAAGTAAATTTTGGTAACATATTCAAACAACTTACAGAAGTGGAATCACAACTACAAGAAATTCAAAGCTCAAGTCCTAATAACTTAAACCAAAGAGAAGAAACCATCCAAAGAAATCTCCTAACAAAACAAAACCGATTACTGTCTTTTCACTAGAGATATTGGAGACAAAGAACTAAAAACAAACATTTGAAGAATATGGACACAAATTCCAAATATTTCCATCGCATTGCCACTGGAAGAAGAAATCGAAAACACCTAAAAGAACTAATAACTACAAATGGTACGACTTTATCCTCTGAATCAGAGATAAGATTGAAAGTTAAAACGGAGTTCGTGAGAAAATACTCTAAAACCCAACTAGATCAATCTCTATTGGAGGACAAACTCCAACTTATTCAAAACAAAGTTAGCGATGAAGATAACTTAAATCTAACAAAACCTCCCACTAATGATGAAATAAAAAATGCCATGTTCGATATTGGATGTGATAAATCCCCGGGACCTGATGGTATGCCGGCCGAATTTTATCAAAAATATTAACACATTGTAAGAACTGACGTTTCAAAAGCCGTGAAAGGTTTTTTCAGAAGCGGAAAAATGCTTAAACAAATAGTTGTATTAGTCGATACTTCAAAATTTACAAAGAGCTAGAAGGAAGACGGGCAACAAGTTGTGCCGCCAATCCTTTCTGGATAGCGAATCCGATCCTCCTAAAAACAACATCAGAAGACCTAGGAGACGTAACGTTGCCATGCAAAACCCGTTGCACCCTCTTCAGAATTTCAATAGCATCGGGCGCAAGGAAACCAAAAGTGTCGAAAGCGAACGGAAGAAACACATGTTGATTTTCAATACAAGCTTTCTCATGTTTGGCCACCTTAGCAGAAGCCGCATTAAGCGCCGCCTTACCCACCGCAAAAGGCCCACTACCCAAACAAACGAGTGGGGAAACTCCAGTCAAATCGATGCAAGCATGTTTTCCTCCCGCCCATCCAAACACCAAGATATCCGCCGGCCTCAAGGTGGACCTCCCCTCTCGTGGGTCAGTTAAGAAGGACACAGGCGCCTCCTTCTTAACCGATACCCCCGCCCTCCTAAACACATCACACAACACATCACAGACCAAATTATGCCTATATTTGAAGCCAGGAAGCTCTTTACAATGAACCGCATGCTCCCCAAAAGAATCTAGAATTCTCCGACAATTGGGCATAGGACAAATCTCATCGACCGGGTATAGAGGAATCATAAGGCGATACTTAAGAACCGAACGATACTCAACCGGGGACATACATTGCCCAAGTCCATCAATGGGTATGGCTAGATAGAAATCTTGGCTATGTGTGGATTGAAGACACTTGAAAACCGCTTTTTGTCTTAGAGTCAAATCAAAAGTAACTTCCATCTCCTGCACGGTCTTACCGAAAAGAGCACTCGCCAAAGCATGTTGGGCTTTAGAGGGGACGATGTTCTTGACAGTAAAGACAAAAAGATCGAAACCAGGAATAGAAGTCTGAAGATTGCCCAAAGCTCCATAAAACTCAGAGCACATTTCTACAACTCCACTGTCCCGCAAAATATGGTCTTGGAGCTCCCAAGACTGGGCCCTAGAGGCAACAAAAGCAAAGGAAGACGTCTCAATAGCAGAGTATAGCCCAAGCCCCCCAAATCGAATAGGCAAAGAAGCAAGTCGCCACTGAAGATCTCCAAAAAAAGGACCCCCACAAACCACAATATCCTTGACTGATCTACGGAGCCCGACATCAAAATAAGCTGCAGTACTCTCCCAATGCTCCGGATGACAAGTCCTCAAGCCAAAATACAACTTAGCAACACCCATACAAGAACGAAGCAGGAGAAGCTCACTCTGCGGGTCCCTCAACTGTGGAAGAAGATGCATCAACTCAACCGCCTTAACAACTCTCTTCATGACAAGCTTTTTAACAAACTCCTCATCTCTACTCACTGCCCCACCTAGCAACTTAACACCCAACGATGGCCTTGCAATGTCATGGGGAAATAGTCCATCTCTAAGTTTAGACCCATCACATGAAGGCCAAAAGAGCTCAATTTTGCGAACATTCAACATGAGGCCTAAACCCGGACCAAACTCACGAATGATATTAAGAGCTCTAGCCACCTCCTCAGATCGACCAATAATGGTCCCATCGTCAAGATACCAAGCATGTAGAATAGTCTTGCAACTGTCTCTGATCTTATGCAGAAGCGGGTGCAAGACAAGAGAGAAGAGGAGGGGCCCCAAAGGGTCTCCTTGTTGCACACCAGTAGCCGACCAGATGAACCTATCTCCAATGTACAACCTGGCGGCCTGACCATACAAGAAATCAACCCATAAAGAGATAGACGGACATCTCTTTCTAACCTCCCTAAGCAAAATGGTCCTGTCAACCAAGTTGAAGGCATTGGAAAAATCCACTGTCAACATAGCTAGAGAACCATCGGTAAAACGATCACTCAGAACTCTATTAACACTATGTAGAATAGCCTCTACACCACCTGAAACACCTACTCCAAACTGGAAATCTCCCAAATATCCTCCCATATCCTTACACACACTCTTCATAGAAACTTTAGACACCAACCGTCTCCATATAGTACCAACTACAATGGGTCGGATTCCATTGTCAGGCTTCAACAGCGGCGTAAGAGGAGCTGAAGCCACAAACTCGGCCAAACTCAAGGGGCACCTACCTCCCAACCATAGATTAACCACTGAGGTGATCGCTCTCAAAAGACTCGTGGCAACTGAGGAACCCTCACCACACATAGTGTCTAAGATGTGTTGTGCCCTCAAGCCATCTCTACCGCAAGAAGTACCTTTGGGAAAGGACTTGAAGCATTTAAATACCAAATCGATGTCAGCAATGAGGGGTGATTCATGAAAGGTAGTGCAAGACTTAGAAGGTGGAGGTTTGTGGGGATGTTTAGCCTCTAACACCTTCAAAGTCTCCTCACTGTAAGAAGCAACACTAGAAGAGCACAAAACCTTAACAGCGGTTGTAAAATGCCCATCCGAAACCTTGCGGAGGCATTTCTTGATATTAGAATTTCTCTCTAAACCCCCTCTATCACCAGAGCCACCATCCACCATCCCAAAAGGCCTATGCTCCGAAGGGCCTAACAAGATTTCCACTAGACTCGAAACACCCTCAGCCTCACCCCAAATAGACAATGCTTGCAAAATCCGCTGATGTTGTATCGACTTTCTACTTCCCGATCTTCTGTCTCGCCTGCTCATAGGCCTGAACACCTACAAAGTGCACCGAGGAAGTAAAAACAACATAACCCAAGCAGCTACACTCCCGGGCTCAGCAACCACCTTCAAGAGAACACTCAACAACGCTTGAGAGAACCTAAGACGACAACTATGAGGGATGCTTTTCACGGTAGAAATAGGAACTCGCATAACCCTCTCCAACAGATCTGCATCAAAACACATACTCGCATCGTCCACCCCAACTTGATCTCCAGCAACCGGCCTCGAAATACCCACAACCGGCCTCAAGATACCCACAATGTATCCACCCTCATCACCAAAAGAAGAAATAGAGTCATATGGGTGACGACATTCACGACTCAGAGCATGAAGACTCATACACCGGCCACACAACCACATCCTGAGCGCAGCCAACACCTCCACAAACGCCGTAAAAACATCAAGATCACACTCAAGTAAGCCCCGAACTTCATTCTTGCGTTCAACCGCAAAGAGATGTTGCCTTTTCAAATGACTTTAATACCTAAAGTTGATAACCCTACAACAATTAATCATTTCAGACCAATAAGTCTTTGTTCAACAATATACAAAATTATTGCAAAAATAATCACCAACAGAATGAAAACCATCATGCCTAAACTCATTCACCCTCTACAAGGCGCCTTCATTGCTAACAGATCAATCCAGGACAATATTCTTATTGCACACGAAAATTTTCACTCTTTTCGGTCTAAAAAGAGTAAGGAAGGATGGGCCGCTATCAAACTTGATATGGAAAAAGCATATGACCAAGTCAACTGGGACTACATCATTTGCATCCTTAAAAGATTTGGATTCAATAATAAATTCGTGGGATGGATTAAAGAATGTATAACTACAGTCTCTTTCTCAGTTCTTGTTAATAATGGACCAACTGAGCAGTTTTTTCCGAAAAAAGGACTTAGACAAGGATACCCCCTTTCCCCTTATTTATTCATCCTAGGAGACAAGATGACTGCAACAACTACGACAACCATATTGAATTCTCCGTGAGCAGACAAGCAACACCAATCCCATTCCTTTCTTTTGCTGATGACATGATCATTTTTGCTAAGGCAAATTTGGCCTCATGTTTAACAACTAGGCAAATCTTGGAAATGTATTGCTCTATTTCGGGATAGAAGATTAACTTCCAAAAATCTGGTTTTCAAACAACAAAAAATACTATGGAAAGCAACATTGCCCAATTAAAAAATGTTCTTGCCATAAATCATACCACTACCCTCGACAAATATCTTGGATGCCCAATCATCAACGGTAGAGTGACAAAAGAGACTTTTGGTGACATAAACCTCAAAAGAAAACAACAGTTTTCGAAATGGAAAGCCAATTCCTTATCTCAAGAAGGGAGAAACACCCTCATAAAACATAAACTTGAGGGCTAAATCAACCTTTGTTATGCAAAGTTTTATGCTCCCGAGTCATAATCTAGAGGAGTTAGATAAAATATATAAAAAATTCTTCTGGAACAAAGGAGACCAACATAGACTCATCATTAATTGGGATATAATATGTAAATCAAAAAAGAGTGGCGGTCTTGGATTAAGGAAATCTTTAATCACAAACAAAGCATTACAAATGAAACTCTTGTGAAAAATCTTGGCTGAACCAAATAATATATGGGTTAAAATTGTAAACGAAAAATATTTGAAAAATTATAATATTCTTCATTACCAAAAGAAAGGATCAACATCTTGGCAGTGGACTAACCTTATAAAGTTAAAAACTGAATTCAAAAATGGTATTATTTGGGAGGTCGGAAATGGTAAATCCATTAACTTCTGGCATGACAATTGGGTAACAACAACACCACTTATAAAAATGGCTCAAAACACCAATCAATTTGACACAAATATAAAGGTTAGTCACTTTATCAACGACGCAAGACAATGGAATATCAACAAAATTGATAATGAACTACAAAACATCATCAACCCAGATATTAGGAAAAAAATCAAGGAAACAATTATACCAAAGACATTCAAGATAGATTATATTGGAGATGTAGTATAATAATGGTTGATTTACTACAAAATCTGCAGCGGAAATGATTGAGAAGCATTCAAGCATTTCCCCGAACTATACGTGCGCTTGGATCTGGAACCTCAATACCCAACCTAAAATTAAAAACTTCCTTTGGAAAATTTCACAAAACGGAATCGCAACAAAAGCTAAGCTTGACGAAAGAAGAATTGCCGTAACAAGGCACTGCGAGCTATGCAACCACCATCTAGAGGACTTGTTCAACTTGCTCATTGAATGTTCTTTTAGCAAACAAATGCTTGCCAACATCGACAGGTCAATATTAACCGATCTTAACAACATTTGCCTTGTTAATAAAAAATCTCACGACCTCCTACAAGAAATAAAAAAACAAAATTGGACTTAACAAAGTTGCACGTCTCGCAACCATCTGGTGGAGTTTATGGTTCTTCAGGAACAAAATTATTTTTGGAAACGAGTCTATTGGTCCTTGCAATAAGGTTGTTAGCTTCATTAAAAACCAAATCCAAATGTGGAAAACTACCATCAGTGATGAAGACGATTATGTTATAAAACAGCATCAAAAGGACATTAATTCTCCCAAAAGGAAGAAAAACAGTATTAAGTGGGATAAACCTGGTTTCCATAAGCTGAACTTTGATGGATCCAAACTCGATTCTGGAATAACTTATATTGGTTTTGTGATTCGAAATCATAGGGGTGAGGTTATTAGCCTTGGTGCGACAAAAAATAACTTTAACTCGGTAATTAAAGATGAAGCTTATGCTCTCAAATCAGGTCTACAAGAAGCGATCAGATTAAAGATAACAAAAATTGAAATCGAGAGTGATAACCTTTGTGTTATCAAGGCACTCCAAGGATTATGGAGTTGCCCGTGGGAGGTCGAGATGATTATTTCCGACTCCATGTTGGATCTCCGCTGCTTTGACGAAGTCCAAATCAAGCATATTTTCAGAGAAACCAACTGTGTTGCTGGCCGACTGCCCCATCTGGGAATATCGAAACCCAACATCTGTTTTTCTGACGATCCTAAACTTCGTGTTCTCATACGCAATGATGCTTTAGCGTGGACTACTTCTCGGAGATAGTTCAACCTAACCGCTTTTCGTTTTTTTTTAAAAAAACAATAGAAATTTGAATAATGTAGTGAAATTACCACAGACTTGAGGCATAGAAGGCACCGATAGGATTCATACATGTAGCATATCTGTGGGTCACCACAATATGAATGTGAGTAGAAGTTTATATCCTTACTACTTGCGGCAATAAGGAGTCGAGATCCTCTATTGCCCTCTCATATTGTCTTCTCTACTCCATTCACTTAATTGGTCCACGTGACACTATTTTTATTCAATTTAAATCAATTAGAGTAAAATTAGGGATTTTTCACTCTAAAGAATCTATCTTCTTTTTTCTTCACCTTCTCTCCTTATCTTTAGACCTCCTTCCCGTTGGCCTGTGAGATCCCCTCCCTCACTGTAAATCATTGTATCAGCTCAAAGACCAACTAAAATCTCCCCTTCCTCATTGTATTGCAGGTTTTGCTGTTTGATTTTGCTACTACCATTTTTAGTAGAGTATTGACCTTGGTTCTTTGTTGCCACTATCACCACTATTATCAATTTACTGTTTAATTGAGTTGATGGTTTTATAGGTGCACTGATGTGGGGGCAATTAGAAAGTTGGGTTTAAAGCATCAAACACTGCTACAATTTTACAAAGTAGTATAGACACAAGGCAATTTGATAAATTCTCAGATAAGTTGTCCAAAGCTTTATATATCAATTGTAGACACATAACAACATTGCAGAAGAGTCACGGACCGGAACTTCCGAAATCGTTTCCGAAAAACTTGTAATTCACAATAGCAAATATAAAATTGAAGCAAGCAAAGAAAATTAATGAAAGAGAAGCCAAGATAGAACAAAAAATCCAGAAGGATTACGGGATCAACTAATAAGTAAATGAAAGTCTCCAATGAAAAGGGGAAAGAGAAGACAGTAGCACAAAAAATCTCTAATTTTACTCTAACTGATTAAAATTAAATAAAAATTGTCGCGTGGACCAATTAAGTGAATGGAGTAGACAAGGCAATAGGAGAGGGCAATAGAGGATCTCGACTCGGCAATAAGGACTCATATGGCTGATCCCACTTTTCTTTCTCCTAATAAATTTCTAAGATTTTTTTCTCCAGAAAGCTTACATAAGGTCAATTGCAAATGTATCTCCTCAACTTACTAATCAACCAAAAAATTATGGTCAAAATCAGTCAAAAGGTGCCAATAGATTTGCGAAACGTGCATGCATTAATTCATTTCTAAGTTTTGGTCAAAATTCAATCTTATTGTATTTTTTTAAAAGGTGTCAATCTTACCTAGCTAGAATCAAACCACAAAAAAGGTGTAGAGAGGAACATGGCTTGTAGGGTGGTTCTCTTCGGGACGGATGGTTTTCAGAAAATGTGCATATA
>BSUD01000007.1:12063317-12113608 GCA_033239045.1 Fagopyrum esculentum
TATATATATATATATAAATGAATTGGTTTGGGCGAGATCCAATTTTACGAGATTTTTTTATTTATTCACAATGGAACGTACGGTTCATGAACATAAAATGTATAGAAATTTCCGAGTATGGTAAGTACTATCATGGTATAATTAAATGTTTTCATCCAATCTAAAACGTGATCTATTATGCAACGACTTAGGTTCTCATTCTTCTCCACCCGAACCAATTCCTACACACATGCGCGCACACACACATATAATTTAATGAGATAAGTAAGTATACAATATTCTTTAGGCAAGGACAGATGGATTATAATTAATCCCGTAGTTTTAACGTATTCGACCGATAGCGATCCATTACGGTTTTGACTTTATATTATAACCGCAAACTGTATGAATTTATATATAATAAACCTAAACACATTCTTCAATTGGACGTTAAAGTTCTCATCCGTATGACTGTATGATACGTCAAAGACTTAGGGCCTGTTTACTACTTTCCTTTAGTTTATTTGTGTTTCATTTAGTTTATAAGCCTTGAGTTTAATTTTTGTAGCTGTTTATTTGGAGATTGATTTATTTTCTCTACAAGTTTAATTGAGTTTATAAACCACTAAAAAAAACTTTTCAGAACAAGATTATTTTTACTTGCAGGAATTTATTTTTGTTTAAAACCAGATTTTGGTCTTGTCCTTTTTCATCCCAATATTATTTGTTCATCCCCGGGAATTCTATGTTATTGTCGAATTTTTTAGAGACATGAGTTTCTTTTGAAGTAAAATAAGCACAATAAATAAACTGTAAGTAAATAATCTTATATGGTTTATTTGTATAAACTTGTCGACAAATAAAATCCGAAAATAAACTATAAAATCATATAAACTCATTTAGTTTATAAACCTGAATATAAACCAATCTACTACTAAGGAGACAGTGCATTGCAGGTAATGACCAAATCTAAATCATTTTTTCTTTTGTATAAAAAAAGTCACACCTTGATGGAAAAAAATAATAATAAAATAAATGTCTAATTTTATTGTTGAAATAGACTTGTACTTGAAAAATGCAAGCTTCTCTTGAAGTAGAATTGGGTCCTAAATCTAAACCAAAACCGGAAAAAATCAAACCAAACCTAAACTGCCGGCTTGGTAGGCGGTCCAATAAAAAAAAAATTAACCAAACCACCGGTTTGCGGTAAACCTAAACCAGTAACCTACGGTTTGGCCTAAACCGGACCCATGTCAATCTCGAACCATTTCGATTTTTAAAGTTTATACTATGGAACACAATTTCTCTTAAAGTTGGTGCTTTTAGGTCAATTTTGCCTTAGAAGGTACCTACATGTTTCCTTCATATAAACGACGAAGCTCCTTAACACATGCAGCAGGCTAAAAAAGAAAACTTATCAACTGTCAAAGAAAAATTTGCTTTTAATTCCTTTTCTATAAATATTTCAATTCTACGATCTCTTCAGTCATAGAATCATATATAAATATTGAATAATACCTTCTTCAACGATTCAATTGCTCTTCATATCACAAAACACCATCATCCAAATCATGACCACCACCGCCCACCGCCGCCTGGTGGCGCTTCCATATCCTGGTCGAGGCCACATCAATCCCATGCTAAGCTTCTGCAAGCTAATAGCTTCAAACAGCCAACAGATTACTAACATTCTAGTAATCGTAACAGAAGAGTGGTTAGGATACCTTAACTCAGAAAAGGATAGCTTCGATTTTTCTGCAAGCAAAATTACCTTTGCCACCATACCAAATGTTCTTCCTTCAGAGCTAGTTAGAGGCTCGGATATGGTCGGGTTCTTTGGAGCTGTTCAAAAAGACATGAAAGAACATGTTGAACAAGTTTTAGACTCTCTTGAAGCCCCACCGGATTTGATCATAGCGGATTCTTGCATCGGATGGGCGCTTGATCTTGCAAACCGATGGAATGTGCAAATGGCTTCGTTTTGGACAGCTTCAGTAACTTCATTTTTGCTGTCTTATTACTATGAACTGTTTCAGAACTTCTCATCTGGTAAGAACTGGTTTATTTGTTAACTTCTTATTTCTTTATGATCCGGTTTTTAATTAGAATCAATGGTGTTATTTATAATAACAGAAAGAGGAGATGAACGCATAGAGTTCATCCCGGGTATCCGTTCAATCCGAGTATCGGATATTCCCGAAGGTTATTTTACAAACAAGACACAATCCTCCTTCATAATCAGCAGTATAATTACTCCAGCAACCAAAGCTAAATGCATCATTTTCCGGTCCCTCAACGAGCTTGAAGGAGCAGCAATCGAAGCTCTCAAAACCGAAATCTCGACTCCCATATACGAAATCGGCCCTGCTATTCCCTACTTAAAAATAAAACAAAAAGCAGACAGTGAACCAAGCTATATTACTTGGCTTAATTCCCAGCAAGAAAGATCAGTTCTTTACATTTCTTTAGGAAGCTTCCTTTCGACCTCGAATGCTCAGATGGATGAGCTTGCAGCCGGGTTAGAAGAGTGTGGAGTGCCCTTTTTGTGGGTGGCTAGAGACAAGGCTTGCAAGCTGAACACAATGGTTGGAGATAAAGGAATGGTGGTTCCTTGGTGTGATCAAATGAGGGTTCTGTGTCATCCTTCAGTTGGCGGGTTTTTTACGCATTGTGGTTGGAACTCGGTTGCTGAAACCGTGTTTGCTGGTGTTCCTGTTCTGACTTTCCCTCTTGATGCTGAACAGATTGTGAATTGTAAGATTATGGTTGAAGATTTGGGAATAGGGTGGAGAGTGAAGGATAGGATTAGTGAGTTTGTTAAAAGAGAGGCGGTTTCGATTCTGTTTAGGAAGTTCATGAACTTGGAATGTAGTGAAAGGAAAGAGTTGAATAGAGCGAGTGAAGAACTCCGCACGCGGTTGTTGGATTCGGTTAATGAATATGGTTCGACAAGCTGTTTAGGCGGGTTTCTTTCTCAGATCTTCCCATGATATGGATCAGCAGCTGCAAAATAAGCACCATTCATATGTGCCATATGGCTTCTTTGTAATGTTTTAACTTGAATGTTCAAATGTGTCTGACTAGTCCAAAGCTCAGAGGCTGTGTTTCAGTACATTTCTAAAATTCTCTATCCAGTCATTGATTTAGTTTATGTAATACTTCTCAAATGAAAAACAAATCATCACTTCCCTACAATCGAAACAGAAAATGCCCAGAAGAACAGAAGCAATTATAAGCAAACAGGGATAAGAAATCACGATTACATTGCAGATCAGATACAAAAAGAGAGTTTCATAAGCCAACTTTGAATGTCATCAATTCAAATCAAACATGAAATATCTAAAATTCTAAATCACATATTGAATGAGCTGACATTGAACACCATTGAGCCAACATTGAAAATCTGATTCAATTTTAATCACCCTATTTCGCCCAATTTGGGAATTTACATTACATTGCACATTTGTTTTAGCTCTTGTTCATTCCTCCGCCCCTGACCATCCCTCCGCCTGATGCTTGTGCCGCCTTCCTCGCCGCCTTCTCTTGCAGCGCTTTTGCATCCCTGTGCCGAGAAATTAAATTATTAGTTTAGCAAGGCTTTGGATTTGAAGGTGGGGAGAGAGAGAATGGGTACCTTTCACGGCGTTGTTCAGGGGTCAAGCCATCGTTTTTGGGATTCTTGGTTTTACCAGAATTCCTAGCTTGAGCTCTTTCACGGTCTTTGTCCCTCTGGTTACCGCGTTAGCTTGAGTTAAGGCTGACAATCAACAGATCAACCAAACAAAAAACGCATCCAAATTTTGAATCAATCAAAATAGGGAAAACTAATATTTGTTTGGCCGAATTTAAATCTAAACGTCCGATTTCTACACGACTAATCAGCTAATTTGTTGTTTCCCGAGAGAAACAAAAACTCAGGGGGCAGAATACAAAGAATCGATAGATTTAAAATTGCAAAAGCTTAGATCTGCCATGGAATGGAGCTTCGAAGTGGCAAAATTGCAGAAATTTCAAACTAGTAAAATTACACTCGCCATAAAGCGATTTGTTTCCATCAGGAAACAAACGGCAACTGATCAAAAAATAATAAAAAAAACTTGCAGAAAAGAAAAAAACAGAATTTCGATAGAAGAATCCGTGTGTGAGGATATGAGACATATTTCGACTTGTTGAAGCCCAAAGAACGGGTTCAAACTTGAGGCTAAAGCACAAGTCTTTTTAGAGCAATCTAGAAATTGATCGCGGTAAGCTGAATAGCGAAGATGACGATGATGAAGAAGGAAGAGGTGGATGAGATATGACGGAATCGGAGAAGAAGGTTGTAGAAGGTGGATGAATCGGGTTACCTTTATAAATGGAAGATGTGTGCTGTGTAGCGGTTATATAAAGGGAATGGAAGTCTCGAGAAGCCGCGGATTTTGGAATCTCTAATTGTCATTGAGGATTTTTTATTTTATTTTATTACATAGTTCCAAACCCAGATCGTGCGGCTCATGATTCATGATGCTGCTACCTTCGTCAGAAAGTTGACTAATATCAGCCGTTCGATCCGACTGGAGAAAGTTTTCTTTTCTCTCTCTTCCCGTTATAAACTATGGAATTTTCTATACCTATACCACTACAAATTTGGGCCGGTCCGACCCGTCTGTCCGTTCGGAAAAAAATGTGGGTATGAGCAATTCAACATTTAGTTTGGCTAGTTTGGCTCGTTCGTGTTTGACCCAACTCGTATTTTGGTGGAGGGATATGAGTAAACATTTTGGCTTGCGGACCAACCCAATCCGACCTGTATATAGATTTATATAAAATAATTTTTTAATATATGTATATATAATTTAGATTGTTTTGAACGTACACATATTCTGATTTTTTATTTAGTTTATTTTGAATATTTTGACGAGTTATACTCGTTTGTAATAGTACTTGTTGTTTTTCAGATAGGTATTTGAATTTATTTGTTTATGTGTGTTGATTGTTGTTGAACTTATTGGTAGTGCACTAAATGTAGGTATAATTGGATTGAAAGTTTGTGTCAGTTACATAATATTACTTTTTTAAACGATAAATTCTGGAAAAAACGCACAATCAAGTACATACGAACCATTCGGGTCGGCCCGACAGTCCACCACTTTTTACGTGGGTGGACATGTGCGCGTTTGTGGCCCGGACAAGCCGAATCAACCCTGCCCGTACCTTCCGAGTAGAGTTTTTAGTTATGAACCGGCTCGAACCCGCTTTTGTGCAAGTCTAGAATTTTCTAACACAGATTTTTATTCAAATTCGTAGTCTAGCTGAACTTGGTAGAGTTAAAAATCGAAAATGAAAAGGAGAGTCAATCCAAGTTGGGAAAAAAAAGCCATTTATCACCTCGTATGATGAACTCTAAACTCTGAGAGAAGAGGTTCCTCCTCCAACTATAAAGAAATAATGTTTAAGTCTATATAATAAGCAGTTTGTAGCTAAATCAAAAAGAATATTGTAAATGGAACTGAGTAAAATGAGGCATTTACAACAGATCTCGAAGACCATTGTCATCAACCTTGGGTTCTCATGATTGTAATGCTTCCTTGGCCACCTTCAGTGCGGATTCTAGCCTTATTAACAACAGGTTTTCCTGAGAAAGGCGATGTCTCATAAATCATAGTCTTGGCCTTCACTGGTGATGGAATCCTTATCCTCTCGTTAATCTCCTTCAGAGTCATGTCACCATTCGCCCCAGAAGGTTTGATGAAGGCAAACGGGTAAGCCACTGAGGTACCTATCTTTGTTGATGGTACTTTCATGTAAGATTTTGTACCTAGTTTGTCATACAAAGAGAAAAACACTAATCAGTATGATCATCCAAGTAAGAATTCATTTGATATTGATTCTATTAAATCAAAAATCAAAATGATTCATTCCAATACTCATCTTAGCAAGAAAGTTACCTTTGAAGACAACATTTCGCGGAGTTTTGACAGTTTGTTTTGGAATTGTATTAGCTGCAACTCTAGGTGGAGAGTTCATCAACTCTGTGACATTAACATTACACTTGGATCAAATAAGAACAAGACTCGAGTTTTACAAATATACAAAGCAATTAATTCCATATCATGTCAAATTTACCTGCAATGTCAATCAGGACATCATTCGTCCCACACGGAATCCTGCATAATAACCAGCCAAAGAATAAGTCGAGTTTAAGGAATGACAAGCAGCAAAAAACAGCAACAGAAAACATACGGATAGGTGTTGTTGTTGTGAGTCTGTGAGTTGTCAAAGCAATCAAGACCAAGCCAGTCTTCAACTTGATCAAGGCACCCAAGATCAAACTCGGACGAAGCAGAAGCTTCTGATATATGTCATGAGTATTCTATATAAGTTTCTACAATGGAGATAAGATAACTACAATGTGCTTAAGCCAAGCTTGAGTATCTATCAGAACAAACCTGGAAATCCTACACCTTGTTTAAATGTTTGTGAGAACCCTTCATCAATCACATCAACAGTTTCCTGTGAATTACATAAATATTCATCAGGCATTAAGTTTCCTTTTCATACTTCCTCAAAGAAACTTACAGCAACAAACCTTGGACTTCAGGAAAGCAGAATCATCATCAAATTGTAAAACTCGGCGCCTCTTTACTCGAGAAGTAGTAACTTGGCATTCATCAGCATTTTTGCTTGTCTCTCCTTGTTTAAATGTTTGTAAGGATCCTTCATCAATCACATCAATAGTTTCCTATGAATTTCATGAATGTTAGTCAGACATTAAATTTCCTTATCATACCACCTCAAAACAACTTCTATACAGCAACAGACCTCAGACTTCAGGAAAGCACAATCATCACTTTGAAATGTGAGATTTAAATCTTCATCATCAAATTGTAGGGCACGACGCCTCTTCACCCGAGAAGAAGTAACTTGGCATTCATCAGAATCCTTGCTTGTCTCTCCTGGTACCAATGCTTTTATATAGTTTGATGATATATGAATTAAACCCAGATTGCAAAAATGAAATTAAGTACTAATAGTGATCTTAGAACAAACCATAGGGTCCAAAATGGTACGGAGCGTCCCCACAAGCCTTGACCGGAGTTGTTTCCTCAAGGATGTATGAAAAATCTTCATCTTGAGTATCTCCATCCCATGTTAGCTCAGATACATCTGCCAAAATGTAAATCAAAGTCATTGAATTTGATCTATTTTATGATTATCTGTCTACATTGTTGCTTAAATTAAGACCTTACCGAGAGTCAAGTCCTTGTCAAGGAAAGAAACTCCCTCTTGCCATTGAAATAGCTCACTAATACAATTCAAGCCACAAGAAGACATTTATTATGACACAAATTTCTTCTCTTAAGCAAACATATAATATATATCAGAAACAAATCAGAGCATTGAACTACTAAGCACAAGATCAAGCATCAAACTGTTGGGTGATTTAATCTACACATATTTTAAGTGATGATATTCTCCACATTGCCATTGATACATCTCACTAATGCAATTCAAGGGACAATAAGACATTTATTATGACACATGATCCCAACATTGAAGTAAGAATATATCATTAAAAATCATAGCATTTTCCGTATCAGCTACAAATCAGATCATTGCTACCACTCGAAAACCATGAATGAACCAAACATCAAATTTAAAGGGTGATTCAAAAACTAATTTGAATCTACAGACATTAGCTCCACACAATTTGTAGTCATCATCATCATCATCAATAAGAAGCAACAACTCACAACCCTAAAACTGTCCATCCGAACAAAAAACACCAAAATTAAACAAACCCACAAATGATAACCGCAAATCAAGCAAAACCAGTTTCAGCAAAACAAAATCTACACATTTGCAAACTGCAAAAGAGTGAACATTAGAGAAGAACAGAAAGAAATGATATTAAGTTAACCACATACTTGGCATGACTGTAATTCATTTCTACAACGCAGAAGAAACGATCGATCGGAAATGAACTAAACGGAAAGGTTATAAAAGCAGCAGAGTATCGTCGTCGATATGAAGCAAATCGCTGTATATAGAATAACCAGAACTAGCCGTTAAAAATATTACAAAGGGGGACAAAATCAAGGGTTGGAGGAAGCACAGAAATGAATTTATACTCGAGATTTGTGGTGTTTTAAGGACCAAAAGCGCCGTCTCGACGCCTCTTCCGCTTCTTACTCTTCATGTGGCCCCGCTCCCCGGCCTTTTTTTTATATATATTTATTTTTCTATCAAAATAAACCTAAAGATATTTTTCTTAGGATTAAGATGAATTGCATGGGTGATATATTAATTTTTAAGGTGTTATGCATGAACCAAACTTTACCAAATGTAAAGAGTTGATTAGGAATAACAACTTAACCTCAAAAGACATGATTTAGTAATGGGTTGATATGGGCACATTAAAAATTGGTAGACACACAATATATGCGCGTTTTATGAAACACACATAAAATCGTACACCAATATATGACATAAGCGTCAATGTGCGTTTTAGGAAGTCTAAAGGCCGCGAAAAGGATTTCTGTCCATGGCATCATCAGGTGCACCTTCCCTTCGTACTAACCGAATCAAGTCCTAAAATAGTTTTAAGGCTAGTTTTTTATATTGTAATTTAGAGGTGATTTAGAAAAATAATTTTGTATAATTTGATCATTTAGAAAGATTTTTTTAACAAGATGGGAAAAAAGTTAGACATTGTCACTTTTGGGGTTACGCCACCCTAGATCAATAGGTCATCCCTTCGGACGGAAAATTTCACTCCACGAGGTAGACTTGTAGCTACAACAAGACTTGGATGAACTATCTTAACATAAAATTCACTTCCTTGTTTGTACACCACACAAAATTTGAACAAAGTGATATCAAACATAATTAAATTGGTTTCCAAATCTTATTAATCAAGTTAATTATAACAACGTTATCGCCTCTTATTAGTTGAATTGCTTTCATTATCCCGCTTTTGAGAGGTAAAACTCCAACAAAGAATGATAAAGTGGGCACCACTCTGGCCATTAGCAATTCTACAATGGTAATCTCGTGATCTCATACGATGAATTTAAAAGATATTTCCCATTAAGTCATTAACAAGTCTAGACTCGTCGAAGTTTGACCTTACCCTCAACGGTTTGAAACCCATGTATATTTTTCTTTTTGTCTCTTTGTGTGTTTTTTATTCTTTCCCGCAGCATTCTTCCCGTTATAATTTGACCAAAAACACTATTGGTTCCTTGTTGTTCATACGCCCCACCAGAAAATAAAGTGTCCAATTTTTCACAAATAGAATGTATTATATAGCTTAACAATCACGGCTTTGATTTTATCATATCTTATATAAGACCGCTTATGATATTTTTTGATATTGAGATCAAAATTAATTTAATTTTGACCATATATTTATTACATAACATCATGTAAAAAAAATTTGGGAAAAGTTATGGTACTATATTTTTGTGAAATGGAAAAATGTATGGAGTATATTGTACATTAAAGGATCGTTCTCTTCCCCGCCTTGATTGCTTGCAATGCAAACTTTGCATTGCTCATAACAAATTCATTGACCGAATTCCCTGAGATCTGAGTTGTAGAGTTCCGAAAACCCTAATCCTTATCGTTATCTCATGGATTAGCGTCGATATTTCTGCAATTTACTTCATTGAACCTATCTAGTTTCGGTTCACCTATCGAATCGAGATCGAAAATGAATTTATTCAGATTAGCGGGTGATATGACACATCTGGCCAGCGTGCTGGTCTTGCTCCTGAAGATCCACACCATCAAATCGTGTGCTGGTACCTCTTTCTCTCTGATTCTCTGCTTTGTTAAGTTTGCTTTTTTTAGTTTTCGTTTCGTATCGAGTATATTTTGGCCTGAATCTCATGCTCTAATGTCCCTATTTACTCGATCTTCGATGATCTAACTGTGATTTAGGCTAAGTTGCGAGCTGTGAATATGGCTTTATATGTTTACTCGCTTGTCTGTTGAGTTGTTGAGCACATTATCTATGGCGCTTAAGCTGTTAAATTTCGATTAGTTTATCAATTGCTGCTCTTTTGTTGTGCTGCTAAATTTTGAGAAAATGGAATTGAAAATAGGTATGATACAAATAGGAAGGATAGTACAGAGCCTAGGATCATCCTTCATTGTTGCAGCATGCTCTATACAAGATTCAGCAGGCAACATGTAATGTTACAAATGGCCTGCTAGGTGAATTAGATCAATTTCCTTGTTCGATGAGGCTAAAAAATGTTGTTACAGTAGCCACAATAATTTTGCAGTCAAGTATGATATTTGTGATTGTATTCCAAGTTGTCATTTTTAAAGTACTGGGTAATTTACTGGTTTAGATAGGCAATCTTGAGTGATGAATGTTCAGATCTCTTGCACTGAATGCACTTACCTGAAGATGTGGTTCAGTTTTGTTAGTATGAGAATTATGCTATCATTTTTAGCATTTCCAGAGCCAATTAACTGGTAATCATCCACGTGCATGAAAAGAGCATTTGTTCTCAAAGATAATTTATGTTTCTTTGGCAACCTACATATTATGTAACTTTATGCAATAGTTTTTACTACACGCTACATTTCATTATTTCATTATTTTTCGAATGCTATTTTTGGTAGGGGAGACTGCTGAGAAATTCATAATTGTGGGCAGGTGTTTCTTTGAAGACCCAAGAACTTTATGCAATAGTTTTTACTACACGCTACCTGGACATTTTCACAGACTTTATTTCCCTATATAATACCTTCATGAAACTTATATTTTTGAGTAGCTCATATTCAATTGTTTGGTACATAAGGCGCCACAAAATTGTCAGACGTTCTTATGATAAAGACCAGGATAATTTCCGGAATTGGGTCCTGCTGTTGCCTTGCTTGATCTTAGCGTTGCTTGTAAATGAGAGTTTGTCTTTCAAGGAGGTAACATATGCACAATGTTGGTTTCTGTCCTTGCTTAGCTTGAGTTTTAGATTTCCAGGATCTGTATTTTGATAGAGGGAAAAGTTGTTTTCCCTTTCTCATTTCTTATTAATGGACAGGTCACGTGGACATTTTCCTTGTATTTGGAAGCTGTTGCCATCGTTCCTCAGCTGGTACTCTTGCAGAGAAGTAGAAACATTGATAATCTAACTGGACAATATGTGTTGCTTCTTGGGTATGCATTACTTTGCTAGATTTCACAATCCTATTATAATTCCTTTCTCTTGGTATTTGATGATAATGGATATGTTTTTCTGTTAGAGGATGATAAATAATCTTAGAAGGTTTATCTGTCTTTCATTTTCCTACCTTCTACAGTTCCTGTATTGACAGAGAAAATTTGAACTTTTCAAAACATTTTACATATTCAAGCTTCTCTTTTCTGCAGTGCATACCGAGGACTTTACATTCTCAACTGGATTTATCGCTACTTCACAGAGCCCCATTACGTGCACTGGATACGTAAGATTGCTCATTTCCCCTTTCATGTGTATATTTCTTTTTATGTATTTGTAATTATGTATACTGGAGTATTACATGTGACTCTTGAAGTTCAAATGCCAGAGTATCCTCTACTCTAGCATATATTATGGATATTCAAATTTTAGTAGGCACTACATTAGCTGTATATATGGTTGTGGTCCATAGGAATAGCCTCTCTGAAACTCTGGATAGCCCTCAAGGAATGAAGATAAAGGAAAGGAAATTGTTTCATACTTTCATGAACAAAACGAGGATAAAATTACATTTCTCTTCCATTTTTTGTTGACGCCCTCTAAAATTGTCTGAATATTGTGCGGGTTGTTTAGGTCATATCCCAAACTTGATCCATTGTTGTAGGAAAGTAGTTTGTGTGGTGGTGAAAATCCAAAAATACCTGCATAAGTCGTGTTCAGTTCTGATTATTGATTACCAACGTGTATCATGGATGCCTGCCTTCCCGAAACCAATATGAAGGTCTGAATGATTTAGCACTGGCATGAGATACTTCAGAATGTTTACATCCTGACTTGATAGATGCATTTGCATCTTCGTCTCCATCCCAACAAAAATGAAATAAAAATACACTTAAATTGATGATAAACTTACTTATATCTTGCAGCTTGGGTATCTGGGTTTGTCCAGACACTGCTGTACGCTGACTTCTTCTATTACTATTTCTTAAGGTGAGCCTTGTTACTTATATTTCCAGTTCCTAACACCATTCTCTTTTAAAAGACATTGATTCTGTGTTTATATATCCTGTGATGCAGTTGGAAGAACAACAGAAAGCTCGAGTTGCCAGCTTGAACATCACCTTAGCGTTTTAAGACTTTTGAAAGACGATGATATGATATAGTTTATGATCAAGACCACATTAGTGGACTTGTAAAACCTTTCCAGGTTTTTCTTGACTCCTTTAGATATCATTTAGGCAGTTATATATATTCACTCTAGAAACCATTAATTTCTCATTTATGAAAAGCAATTAGTATTAAATGGTATATGTTGAAGCCCCAAGCAATATTGTTCAGAGTTGCCAATTTTTGGAAGCTGTGTGACTTGTGTCAATTGGTACCGACCCTTAGTTTTTGTCAATGAGTTTTGTTTCCTTGTTCTTGTGGAAGTTGGTGAATATGTCAAATTGGTTCTGGTTTTAACTTGGTTGTAGCTATAAATGACAATCCTACCCGCACCGGATGGATATTCAACCACCCAACCCAAAAGGGGCGAAAGCCCGAGTAACTATAGGTGATGTTCTTGGGTGATGAGGCGGGTGCGGTTGGGTGACGATCTTTACACCAGATCTATTACCCGACCCAAGATTCACCCGAGGTGATTTTTAGTTTTATAATTTATTTTTATGTCCTAAGTATAATTTTATTCTATTTTGTTTCAATGTTTTGGATTAGAAAAAAAACTCGTGTTATTGGATTATTGTACCATGATATATTTGTTTAATTTTTTTTGTTCTAGTTTGATATTTATATAACGATTCACCCGCTCATCCGATCGGTATGGGTTTGGTGACATGTGCAACGAGTGTATGATGAATCGAGTGAGTGACTTTGTAGGCTAGATGACCATTGACCAGCGATAAGCAACAAAGTACTGCCAAAAAACAACACAAAGCAAAAATATAACAATTTGTTCATAAATTATATACGAATAACGTTGAACTTCTCCATTTATCAATTCAATTGTCAATTGAATTGATTTGATATTGAAATTCACCGGATTTATATGTCGATATTCTAAACTATCACCTAGCTTATTATGTAAAGCCGTGGTATTCAATATGTATACTTTTAGCCCCGTTTAATTGTAATTTCGGAAATAAAGACGGAATGAAAATGAATATAGTTTATGATTTTTTTTGAAATCATTCCTTATAATTTCCTGTAAAAATGCATTTGTTTTACTCCATTTTGTTTCGGATAAGGTATCAAAAGTTATAAAAAAATTAGATTTGTTTCCATTTTGTTTTCATTTGCGGAGTTAAAAATAAACGGACCCTTAAATGTATAATCTATACACAAAATTGAAATTATGCACATGTACTCTCATATTAAACGAATTTTTAATTTCTTAAGCTGACCCTCCTTTCTATTAATATCTATTGGTCTTTCTTTAAGGGACACGTCAATTTTTTGGAACATTTGTTTAGGCATAATTAGGTATTCAGGTGCTTGTCGACGTTACTTGAACAGATTACTCTTCACGCAACCACCTGAGAAACACTAATGTTAGTCACATTATGATAATCATAGACTTTGATTGTAAAGGAGCTCTTAATTTGGCTGTCGACGTTACTTGTATGTGACTCAGATCCCACAAAGACATCTTGTTATGTGCTATCATTCCCTTTCAGGGCCGTTTGATTGTTTGGTTCCAACTCCGAAAACGAAATGGAACCGAATTTAGTCCATCTGTGTATCTTTATTTATGAAAGTTTACGAAATCGTTCCTAATGGTTTCATGCAAAATGCATTTGCTTCCCCATAATCAAAATGTACTCCAAATACTTCAAGCCATAAAGAATGATTCCAAAAACTTTCATGAACAAGAGTATACATATGAACTATATTCGTTTTTATTCCGTTTCCGATTCCGGAGTTAAAACCAAACGGGCCCACGATTTACTGTAACAACTTTCCAGGTTTGGTTATGTAAGATGTTTTCACAACCCTATGGTCCTCAAGTCAAGTTATGATGAATAAACCGCAAAGTGGCTTACTAATAGTTAACCGTATATCCATTTCAGTTTATACTGACCCTCCAAAGTTATGGGCATATACTGAACGCAGTATGGGAGCAAGCAAACACATTGTTACGTGTGGGGAAAGTATGTGAACACCCAAACGTATACTCCCTTTGCATGCATTTTCATGTCCATACAACTCAAAAACCTCTCGTACTCGTGTGTATATATACGTCGCTAATAACAAGTGTTAATTGCCAGTACTCAAACCCGAAAACATGCAAATCATGAAGTCTGGTTATGTGAAGTGTGTGATTGTAGTTGCTCTAATGCTTGTTATTCGCGGAGAAGTATCATGTGCAGGAAATTTACGAGGAAGAAGAGATGGCGAAGGGGGTGAAGCTTTTAACGAAAACTATAGAGTTTCTTGGGGCGATGATCATGTCATTAACCAAGGATCTCAAGTTCAGCTTTTCTTGGATCGAAATTCAGGTAAGTTTCTCTGTGATATCTGATATATTGATATATAGATATGGATACCAGGTGGTCCTTATTCTCTTTGTTGATTGATCTTTCATTTTAGGAGCTGGTTTCGTGTCGAAGATGAGCTATGGATCTGGATTCTTTAATTTGAGAATCAAGCTGCCTCCTAGGGATTCTGCTGGAGTTGTTACAGCCTTCTATGTAACATCTAAAGGCTACCAATTACTTTTTATTTAGGAATATGTCATTTTTTATTTTAATCTGATTTTTGATTTTGACCCAATTTCTGAAACTATCAAACGAGCCCTAACAGTATATAACTTTGTTAAAGGCCAACGCCATTGATTGAGAACAAAAAGCTGTTGTTTATGTAATGCAGCTAAATTCAAAAGGGGCAAATCACGATGAACTGGACTTTGAGTTTCTAGGCAACAGGGAAGGGAAACCCATAACGTTGCAGACAAACGTGTTTGCAAATGGAGAAGGGAATAAAGAAGAGAGGATGCTCCTTTGGTTTGATCCTACTGCCGATTTTCATACTTACAAGATCCTCTGGAACCTCTTCCACGTTGTGTAAGACCTCTTAGCTCTTGATTCATACTAACTTGATCAAATCATGAGTGAAAATTTAGGGTTTTGTTTGGATTGTTTTCAATGAAATCGAAAACAAGAATAGGTGTCATAAATCATATGTAGTAAAACTTAGGGTTTTGTTATGTACCGGATCATACATACAGACATGTGTATGAGCGATTCGATTACACTAGCTGACTTTAAGGCATGTCATCAAATGACAATCAAACCAGACATGTTTTTGCGGACGCATGAAAAATGAAAGGTTTCCACGTCCATAATAAGCATCTTTGCATATCATTGCTATAGGTTTTATGTGGATGACGTCCCTATAAGAGTATACAAGAACTACACAAACAAAGGGGCAAAGTACCCGTCGCAGCCAATGCAAGTCGAAGTAAGCAATTGGAACGGAGAGAGCTGGGCAACGGATGGGGGCCAAACGAAGATCGACTGGAGCCATGCACCCTTCACGGCTCAGTTCCAAGGGTTCGGCATAAACGGATGCACCAACACAGCCACAACAACAAGCATGGAAGACTGCCATGACATTACTAAGTATTGGTGGAATGGGAACGAGTATAGGGCTTTGAGCCCGGAGCAACAAAAAGTGCATGATGATATTAGGATCAAGTATTTGAATTATGCATATTGTAAAGACAAGCCTAGGTTTCATGTTCTTCCTCCTGAATGCTCTCTAGATATTGATCCATGATGTAGGTTACTTATATATTGGCTTGCTTTATTTGATGGAGAATAAGCAAATATAGCATATATTCATAATGTTAAGTTTAAGAATAATCTGACCTATGTTAGAATTTTTGGTTTGGTAAAATAATTGTTCCAATTTTTGGGTCGATTGTTCTAAATGAGTGTTATTCCAACGGTGTCCATATACGGTTTGGCTTGTCGGGTGAAAAAAAGGACGACTTTGGACATGAATCCAAACTCGATAGCCGGGCTTGACTTTTAGTTAAAGACTGTGGAATCCGGGGATTATGTTGTCTACTACGTGTAACTAAATTCGGGTTGACCCGATATGTAACTAGTTATTTAATACTATAGTTATTAATAACTTACACATAAAATGATAAAGTAACTTGTATTAGTTTAAAATATTCAATGTAACTTCGCGATCAACTTATCCAAGATGCATTACTAGGGTTGTTATTCGAGTCGAGTAGAACCTAAATCTTTTATTGAGCTTTAAAATGTGTTCATATTTAACTCATTTAGAAAGTGAATAAGTTTGAACCGAGTTCGAATAGCTTAACTCATATATAACAACCTTCAATGTTGTCTTAGTCAAATGAGTCGAGCTTTATCATGCTCATGTTTAACTCGTTTATAAACGAATTCAAAATTTAAACATTCTTAAAAATATGTTTATATTCAAAGTAATTACTATAAGAAAATCTAGTGACACTATTTGAGGGATATGAACTTTTAATTGTCAGTTAAACATTATTACGTTACTATACTAGAAGAAAATCTAGTGAAAATTAAAACATTCTTAAAAATATGTTTATATTCAAAGCAATATTAGTATATATATTCGAATTGGATTAACCCAGAATTAAACTAATAACTCAAACCCGTTCCATTAGAAACGGGCAGACAGACTGGTCCATTCTGCCATTCATAACCTACTTGCCGATACCCATCATTAAGAAAAAATAAAAGGTTAAAACTTTAAATTTAGTTCAATATACATGAATGCCGTCTTAGCTCAGCTGGTAGAGCGCATGGCTTTTAACCATGTGGTCGTGGGTTCGATTCCCACAGACGGCGTTATTTATTTAATTTTTCAACTTATTCTTAAAGTAGGTTTGTCTTCGATCCCGATTTTTTTTTTACTACAACCCTTTTGTTGTTAGTTCCTTTAAATTAGCCTATAAAAATATCAATTCTTGCAGCGGAGTTTGTTGTATTTCTTTTAACATAAGCTCGAGGTTTCAATTTTCAATTACTTATCAGGCATGCTTCCTTAAGACAAACCATGCAAATATTAAAAGCATCTTCATACTTAACAAAATTAAAGTGTTTGGACTTAATCAACTATTGCAACTCCTAAAGTAGGTTTGTCTTCGATCCCGATTTTTTTTTTACTACAACCCTTTTGTTGTTAGTTCCTTTAAATTAGCCTATAAAAATATCAATTCTTGCAGCGGAGTTTGTTGTATTTCTTTTAACATAAGCTCGAGGTTTCAATTTTCAATTACTTATCAGGCATGCTTCCTTAAGACAAACCATGCAAATATTAAAAGCATCTTCATACTTAACAAAATTAAAGTGTTTGGACTTAATCAACTATTGCAACTCCTATGCACATAAAAGTCGTTAAAATGTCATCATTAATATAAATATCCCTGGTTCGGTTCCATATAAATCACATTACAAATACAGAATCAAATTATATACCTAAAACAATGTGGTTTTTTTATGTGCTTCGGTTCCAAACGATTTCATCCCTTAAAAGTACAAAAATAGTACCACATCTCTAAAATGGTTCGATTTCTAGTTCCCAAACGTTATTATCTAGGAACCGTTTAACAACCCTACTTAATTTAGTTTCAAAGTAACAGACAATTATCGTCCTACTTGTCCAACATTAGATGCATCTGCAACATGATCCACAGGTGCAAATGTGGAACATTTACATTTCAACAAGACCATACAAAGTAAAAGACCAATTACAAAATGAGTGCAAGCCGCAATATTAGTTTTGACAACCTATTTGTTTTTTCGTCCATTGATCCATGTTGAACCCAAACCCGAGGTTTGAAATACAAAAGTTTCATGAGAAGAAGCTTACCAAACAGTTCAATTTAGAAACTGCAACCGATATATCTGGATCCAAATATCATAAAAAAGGTCGATAAGTGAAAAACAAAGAAAGGGTAAGTGGGATTACTTGACTTCACTGTTGTCATGACTATTCCGAACCAACCCGAGCCTCCTGAAGCGCATGGAAGATAATGAGGGGTATAATGGTCTAGAGAGGGACACTATTGTAGTGAGGAACCCGGCCACCTCCTGCTACACGCTGTCGGCGACAACCAGCGGTCCGACCGTCCGTCTCGCCTGGCGTCGCAACCCATACCAGCCAGGCATCCCTTTCCTACCCTGCACTTCCCTCCGTCGTCGACGCTATTCCCTCTGCAGACATCACGGTAAGCCACTTCCTCCTCTCTCGTTTTCGAACCCAGAAAAAAACCAGCGCAGTTTGATGCTTCCTGGGTGACTCTGCAGACTCATCCTCGTGTACCTTCGAGCTTCTTCTTCAAGCGATCTTCCAGGCATATATAGCAAAAGTGAGCCGAGCCCTTTGTGTCGACAACAGTCAACACCGGAACCTTTTATCGGCGACGGACAACAGCGTGCTCATCTTGCGGTGCAGTCGGGTAAGTGTCGATCACCATCTTCTGTTGTTGTAGTTACGGTTAAGGAGAAGCGGCTTTCATCTTAGTTACGTTTGTGATCTTCCCAGGGATCGAACTTCTGACCAAGGTTATGCTAGGCTGTGAATCTATAGTTGTGTTGTTAATGAGGCTCCAACGTGAGATGTGTGAGTTGAGTGTATTCCAGTTTTGTGGGCGGTAGGAATCGAAGCATAGACCTCCTGCTTTCTCTTTCTGTTTTTATTCAGAATTTAGGTCGTAAACTGCAGACTTTGAGGATCAATTTCGATACTTTAAATTGATCATCTACCGTTCAATTTTTTATATGTTGTAGGTGGACAGGAGTAGTTTTATAAAATTTGGGAATGATTCACGGTCGAATTTAGATTTATGATGTCACGAAATAGGACAGTAATACAGTTTGGTAGAGTTGGAATTTTGACCAAGTATGGGATTGTAGGTTCTTAAGATAACTTTGGATTTGTGTCTAAAATTTGTTGTTGATAGTTTTTGTATTATTATTATATTGTTCTAGGTAGGAGTGGGCATAGTAGAGTGCGTCTAAGAATTTTCTTGGTATTTTTGGAATTTAGTGGATTGATCTTATTCGAGGCAAAAGTGGGATCGACGTAAGTTTTGATGAGAAGTTTGAAGTGGGAATCTTTCAACTCATTAACCTTTTTCCGTCCTAGTTGGACTATATGTCTTTGGTTCTAGGGGAAGCATTGGAGACCTCCTAGATTGTTTTAGGGTTTCCGAGCCCAAAGGTAAAATCGTCTTTTTACACCAATAGGGCTAGTTGGTGTTCTTCTTTTAGATTTTCAGGTCAACTTAGAAGTTAGAAACTTCTAAGAGTGTGGATATGAGATTGATCCAAGTTTTCATGTGATAACTAGGTGATTGAGATCTTATTCTTGCGGAATCGAGTAGTGGTATTAACGGGATTTTTGACTCGATTCAGGTAAGCCCTTTGGGCTTACTTAACTGCTTTCATATATGAGTTGATCATATGAGTGGTGTTTGTTGTATGCATGATCATATGTTTATAAGATTAATTACCGACGTATTATTGGCCCAAGTGATGGACGGTGGCATCATCTGCTCAACTCTTGCGAGAGACTGGGAGGTTCTCCGCGACAAGGCCAGATGTGGTAGACGGGGAGAATACTGACCCACTCCTTGTTGTATACGGGTCGGTGTGTCAAACCATTCCAGCTGAATATAGGGACGGAGGCAAGAGTCGCAGACTTCTCGTGCCATAAGCTTAAATGGAATATGAGTGTATGCCGTTAAAAAGGATAATAAAATGGATTTTGTGATAGCATGCTCTTTGTTTATTTTCCTGCTTTATGTGTGTTTGGGGTTATATGTTTTTCATTTATCAATTATTAGTTAACGGTTTATCCGTATACTTAGATATTTTGCAGGATAGGAATGATGTCGAGACTACCTCACCCATTTCTTTCAATATCAATGTATTTTTCACGATGTTCAATATGTAATGTGATTTAATTTTCAATTCTCAATTATTAAGTTAGTAGATATAATGTTGTGAAACACATCACCGGTTATGTCATGTTACTTTTACATTATTGAATTTTGACTGATTATTTTAAAGAAAAAAACGAAGTCCTTTTTGTTTTTTATGTTGACCAATAGGTTGACTTGACCACCTTGTTGGGCCCATCGTGGTCAACTCAAATCCAACGGCCATCCTTTCATCATCTACCGAGCACACCATGCGAGTCACCGTGTACCATCCATGATCAACGTGCTGCTTTGTGCTACTGACACGTGGAAATAGGTCGGTGGTCCAATGTATGATTACGATATTACGTTTGATGGATGATTTTCATACCACTGGTCCACTATTCGGCTGTTTTTGTCATCCAAGGCAAATTTGAATTTAATAAATTTTAAGGGAAATTTCATCATATTTTCTTCATAGATTTACAATTAAATTAATGAACATTTTAAAACACTAATTCAATTTTTTAAAACACTTTATACTCCGCGACTTGTTATTGGGAAATCTATATATATTTATTAAAGTAGAGTACACTCTGATGACATGACACACTGAAAATTAAGAATTTAAGATAAATTTTCGTATATTACTAAATTGTCATTCATTAAAATTATTTATTTTAAAATTATTTCAACCAAATTCAATTATCTATTAAATACGAAATTCTGTTTTTATTAACTAAAAATCACATTTAAAACAATAAAGTGATAAAGAAAAGTAAAAAGGAGAATAGACAAACAAAAGTCGTATTATACTAATATATATGCAGTTCATGGAAGGTTGATACTTTAGAATACGAAATTTTAAAAATATTCTTATGTTAACCTAGGGGTGGACAAGGGACGGGATGAGATGGAATTGAGGTCATCTCAGCCCCGTCCCGTCTATTTTACATTGGATATTTTAGATTGAATCCCATCAGGTCCTATCTCGATTGAGATCGGGACGGGACGAGCTCAATCCCGCTTAGCCCTTAATCGATTTATTGTCTTTGAATTTTACACTTTATCCACAAAAATATCTGTATATATTGGACTTAACATAGTTAATGTCCGTATTCCGGCAGTGTATGGATTATTTTTTAAATTTGATGGTTTGACCAACATGATTTTTTTAATATATAAGCATAACTATATTATAACTATATATGTATATTACTAATGCTTATCAATTTCTATTTCTATTTATTATTTTATAATAAAAGATTTATACCATTCCAGATAGTTTTTAGCAGGGCGGGTTCGGGACGAGAGTTCTAATTTTGAATGAGCTACTGCCGGGATTTGGATGGGACCAGGTTTGACAGGAAGAGACCGGGTTTGGCACGATGGGACGGGATCATGAAGTTCGAAGTTTAAGTTTGTTGTGGGTGTAATATTTTTATATCTTCATAAGAACTTGTATTATTTAGTGATGAAATATTTATTTGGATTTATAAATTAATTTTTTATTTGATCAATACTATCTTTATTAATCTGATTATAACAAGAAATATAGTGCAATTTCCTAGCATGACAACGCCCCAAATATAATCATATTTTCATCGCGGACTTCATTATTTGTTTTATTATTCTCTCATTGCCCTCGATTTCTAGCATACTTATGAACTTATTCAAAAACGTCGTTGATGCGCCCTTGGATGCCCCTTTTACGTTGACCATGGACGAAGAGGACGAGGCTCTTAGAGTTCGCTCAGATGGACCGATCACCCGATCCCGAGCTAAGGCAATTGCTCGAGCCACCGGCTCCATCATCACCCGCATTACTTCTTCACTTGGTCCCATTACCGGCATGCCTTGTCTCTACACCACCATGGCATAGGCTACCGGTTCCGTTAGCGGCATGTCCCGTCTTTCCGACTCCATGGCATGAAGCTAGCTTATCTTCGGACTATATTTTCATGTTTTCCTTTTTATGTAATAAAGGGATATTCCATATAGGAATATTCCCTTTTTGACCTTACCCGTTTAAGGGTTTGCTTGGATGCTTTTAGGTTTTCCCCTTTTGGGCTTTTTCTTCATGTATTCTTGTTTGGCCCGTTGGCCCATAGGTAGGCAAGTTTCTCTATATAAGAGATATCTTGCCTCACTTATTTTTCATGTTCAATATTACTAAGTTTTGAGAAGATTTTCCTCCACTTAGCTTGGGCATCAAAACCTCTCTTCTAACCCTCAAACTTCTTCCTTGAATCTCGTCTTTGATTCAAGAAATTCATATTCGAGGATTCTTTTTAAGAATCAACCTTCGCTCCACACAAAAAGGTTCCTTCGATCTCTCTAGATCGAAGTAACCCTAGTTTCTTCATCGCTTCCGCCCCTTTGGATCCGAAACGATACAACGTTGCACAAAGAATCAAGGAGTAGTTGGAGTTTTGCTTGATCTAGATCCGGAGTTATCCTTGGTTACCTCCAAGGACGCATCAAATTGGTATCAGAGCAAGGGATCAAAGCTAAGTTCTCTTTACTCTTGTTTTTTGTGCGTTATTATCTCAAACCTATTTAGCCTTTTTTTTGTTCATGATGTTCTTCGTTTGCTCATGATGTTCTTCATTTGTTCTTCATGATCTTCATGTTGTTCATCATGTTCTTCATCATGTTCATCCATTTTTCCTGAATTTTTTTTTTCTTGTCCGTGTTTAACTCAAAACAAAAAGCACAAAAATAGGAGATATTTGGTTTGCCTTCAAACCATTTATCAAACCCGTCTTTTTTCTTAAACCGACCTAATCCGACAATTTTGTTAATTAATTTCACCAAATCTCTTGGGATATTTTTGTTAACGAAAAGTTCGGATATCTCGCATTTGATATTCCAAGAAAAGCAAAAAAACTCTTCATCAATACGGATTTGTGTTCAAAAAAAAAAAACAAAAGAAAGTGTTGCTCAAAACGTTTCAAAGAAACGAAACACACAAAGTGAAAAGACGTCCGGCAAACCGGTCCATCCGAAAAATCGGATTTTACAAAACGGTCAAAGACCGAAAGCAAGCAAAGCTTGCCGAGTGAACAATCCGTCCATCTTCTATCTCTCCATTTTCTCACATACGTTTGCAAAATATCACTTGTTTTTTTGTGTGTAATTGGTTCAATTTTGTTGGATTTGCCTTCCTTGCCTAACCGCCAAACGGCCTTCCCCAAAGTAGAACCCGATAACGCACTTGAACTTGGGTAAAGTTGACCTAACTTGTCACCTTGCTCACTTGATTGCTTGAACTTGTGTGCTGATTTGGAGCAATGACTAACGTTGAAATGGAAACTTCTCAGGATTCTGGTCCGCAAGAGTTCAGTGAACCCTTGGCTCAAGAAACTGCTTCGTTGTCCCTCGAAAATGACTCCATAAGGCGAGAATTGGAAGCCTTGAAGGCACAACAAAAGTTTGATGCCTTGACCCGAGAAAACATTGCCTTGAAAAAAGAGCTAGAAGCTCTTAAGTCCCTTCAGAATGCTCACCGTCCCACCCCAACTTATCCGAATGAGAACGTGGTCAATGCTTCCACTTCCAATGCACAACGGAAAGGCAAGGGACTTTTGGGAGCCGGCCCATCAAACGTTACCCGGCTTGCGTCTGTCATTGAACGCACCCATCCTTTACCTCTTGACGGAAATGAGTCCCATGAAGACGAGGAGGAATTCCCCGACCCGCGACATGATAACTTGCCCATAGTCGATACGGAACATCGGCACCAATATTATGAGCATCAACATCAACGGTATGTTCCTTCTCCTCCTCCACCTAGTGCGCCCCGCACCGACCGACAAACCCGGGAAGAGCCCCGGTACCGTCCCAACTCAACCACCAATCATGGTCGTGAGCATGATCGGTCCGAACACCGTCACCAACGGTCAATCCGGCAACCGAGGACCCTTGACTTTGATGAATACGATGAGCAACACAACTTCAATGAGTTCTCCGGTGATGAATCCGATTTAGAACGGGTAGCACACAACCGTCCGTGGCACCCACCCGTCATAGACCCCTATGAGAACCAAGACCGGGGTGAAGAATGGTTGCCTCCCCCAAATCCACCTAGACCGGCACCACCCGTTCATGGGCGCCAACGTCATCATGGCGGCCACCGGCGAGCCCGTGCCGATGATGCCTACATTCCACCGCCCCGCCCGGACCCCTACCGAGCTCGTAGGGAAGGTAAGGTTAAGTTCCCTACCTTTCATGGTGAATATGATCCGTGTGTTTTTCTTGATTGGGCGCAGGATATGAAACGAGCATTAAAACATTGTCATTATGAGGAGGAATCCGAGAAAATCGAGGCGGCAACTCTATACTTTGAAGGAGATGCAAAGTCTTGGTGGAACCGGTATGAGTTCACCCGAGAGAGGCGAGGATGGGCACCAATTGAGACATTTGAGCAATTGCTCTATTGCATGACCAAGAAGTACGTACCCGAGGACTTTAAGAATGACATGCGGTTGCAAATTGCCGAGTTCAAGCAAGGCAACCTCACTCCGGTGGCTTACTTGGCTAAACTTGAGGACATGCACATTAAGGCCGGCGTCTCGGCCTCCCCCTCCGCCCTCCGCACCAAGTTCATGAGTGGGCTTAATGCTTCCATCCGGCGGCCGCTCGAGATTGTCCCATTCAAGGATTTGGGAGCATTATGTCATGCCGCCATGAAGTTATATAAGCAACAACTCGAAACACCGCGGTATTCTAGGTATCCCTCTTCCTCGAGTCCATATCTTTATCCATCTAACACACGTTCTCGAGATGCGTCTAGTCCTACAGATACCGACGCCTCAAAAGGGACCCAACGGACGGGTTCTTCCAATAGGCAAACGGGTACCGAGAAGGCACCAAACCGTGGCCCGGCACCGACGCCTCCCTCTCGAGGTCAACAAGGACCCTCACCGGCGGCTCGCCCAAGGGAGCCCGTGTGTTACAAGTGTAGCGGTTTTGGCCACGTACAACGTGATTGCCCGAACACCAAACGGGTCTTGTTTGCCGACCCAACATATTTCGAGGACGACGATGGTCAATATGAAGGTGATATCATTATTGAGGATGACCATGACACCGACCCACTTGTTGGCATGGAACCCTGTGATGACGAGATTGCTTGCGGCCCAGCACAACCCGGTAAATTCGCTCTTGTTTCTCGTCGTATTTTGGCTGTTAAAGAGCATATCCCTATTGATCAACGCGAGAATCTCTTCCACTCTCGTTGCTTGGTTAATAATACGAGTCTTTCTCTCATCGTTGACGGGGGTTCTTGTTGCAATATTGTCAACGAACGGGTGGTAAAACACTTCAAGTTGCCTACGACCCCCCACCCGACGCCGTACGGACTCCAATGGATTTCCGATACGGCATGTGACACCGTCACACAACAAGCTTGGGTGCCGTTTTCTATTGGCGCCTATGTTGATAAGGTCCTTTGTGATGTTATCAAGATGGACGCCACACATGTCCTATTAGGACGACCATGGCAATTCGATCGCCGCACATATCATGATGGTTATCTTAATCGGTACATGTTCCAATATAATGGAAAACGAGTCACACTTTTGCCTATGACTCCGCACGAAATTTTGGTTGACTATGCGGAACGGAAGAGGCAACAAACTATTGATGAGTCCGCTAAAGCACCGGCAACATCGGACCCCCGGAGTCCCGATGTTGTAGGTGCTAGTACTTCCAAATCCCGCAACACCGCCCCTCTTGTCCATGCTACCGAATCCAAAGGTAGTAAAGGTCGCATCGTTTCTTCGGGCGCACCTTTATCATCTTCGGATCCCGTAATTCAAGGACGGTGTGAGCCACGGATACTCTTAGCTCGCCGGCATGATTTGCAACCGGTCATGGAAGGCAAGTTCCCATGCTTTTTACTTGTCCCGTTTTGTTTATCTACTTCTCATGACCCAAGTAATGTGCCACACGAGGTGTCTTTGTTGTTGTCTGAATTTCAGGATATTATGCCCAAAGACCTCCCACCCGGCTTGCCACCTATTCGAGGGATTGAACATCAAATTGACTTTGTGCCCGGTGCCTCTTTGCCAAACCGTGCCGCCTACCGAGCCAGTCCGGAAGAGACAAAGGAGCTACAACGACAAGTGCAAGAGCTCCTAGACCGGGGACATGTGCGTGAATCCTTATCACCATGTGCCGTCCCGGTAATCTTAGTACCAAAGAAGGATGGATCATGGCGGATGTGTGTTGATTGTCGTGCCATCAACCAAATCACCGTCAAATATCGTCACCCGATTCCGCGCCTTGATGACATGTTGGATGAGCTTCATGGCGCCACTATCTTCTCCAAAATTGATCTCCGGAGCGGTTACCACCAAATCCGGATGGCCGAAGGTGACGAATGGAAGACGGCGTTCAAAACGAAGTATGGACTCTATGAATGGCTTGTCATGCCTTTTGGCCTCTCCAACGCCCCGTCCACCTTCATGCGCCTCATGAACCACGTCTTGCGCCGATTCTTGGGTACATTCCTTGTTGTTTATTTTGATGATATTTTGGTGTTTAGTACGTCTTTGGAGGATCACATCGGGCACCTTCGCCAAGTGCTCGAGTGCCTTGGACAAGAGCAACTGTATGTCAACTTTGACAAATGCGTCTTTTGCTCGGACACCACTATCTTTCTTGGCTATGTCGTGTCTAAGGACGGACTCCGAGTAGACGAATCTAAAGTTCGTGCTATTCGGGAGTGGCCTACTCCTACTACGGTCACCATGGTCCGAGCCTTTCTCGGCTTAGCGGGTTTCTACCGGCGCTTTGTCAAGGACTTTAGCACGGTAGCAGCACCGCTCCATGAGCTCACTACCAAGGGTGTCACGTTTGAATGGCGTGATATCCATGCTCGAGCGTTTGATGCGCTCAAAGACCGTCTTTGTAATGCACCATTACTCCAACTCCCAAACTTTTCGAAAACCTTCGAGGTGGAGTGTGATGCATCAAATGTGGGCATTGGAGGCGTTCTCTTACAAGAGAATCGTCCAATTGCCTACTTCAGTGAAAAACTGTCCGGTCCTTCGCTCAACTACCCTACATATGACAAGGAACTATATGCTCTAGTTCGTTGTCTTAAGACATGGCAACATTACTTGTGGCCGAAGGAGTTCGTGATTCATTCGGATCATGCGGCTCTTTCGTATCTCAAGAGTCAAACAAATCTCAGTCGGCGCCATGCTAGTTGGGTAGAGTTTTTAGAAACCTTTCCTTATGTCATTCGGCATAAGAAAGGCAAAGAGAATGTGGTAGCCGATGCCCTTTCTCGCCGCTATGCCCTCCTTGTGTATATGGATGCCAAGATACATGGCTTTGCTCTTATCAAAGAGTTATACGCCACGGATCTTGACTTCAAGGACATATGGGCACAATGCCTCGACCTCCGAGAGCACGAGTCTTTCTTTATTAACGATGGCTATCTTTTTCGAGCGGGAAAACTTTGTATTCCGCGCTCATCTATACGCCATTTGTTGGTCAAGGAAGCTCATGAGGGCCGTGGTCATTTCGGTGCTACCAAGACCCTTTCCGCTCTCCAAGAGCATTTCTTTTGGCCCCGGATGCGTATGCATGTGACACGGTTTTGCAAGGGTTGCATCACATGTCATCATGCCAAGTCGCGCCAAGGTCCGGATGGGATGTATTCTCCTTTGCCTATACCAATGGGACCTTGGGAGGATCTCTCCATGGACTTTGTGGTCGGGTTGCCTATGTCCAAACGAGGCAAAGACTCCATTTTCGTGGTAGTCGATCGTTTCTCCAAAATGGCTCATTTCATCGCATGTAAAAGCACCCTAAATGCTAGTGAAGTTGCCACCTTGTTCTTTGACAATGTGGTGCGTTTACATGGGATACCACGTTCCATCGTTAGTGATCGGGACGTGAAATTCGTAAGTCATTTTTGGAGAACGTTGTGGGGAAAACTTGGAACCAACTTGTTGTTTTCAAGTAGTTATCACCCCCAAACCGATGGTCAAACGGAGGTGACCAATCGGACTCTTGGTGCTCTACTTAGAGCCACCACTAGGACCAATCCACGTAGGTGGGAGGACTTACTTTCTATTGTCGAGTTTTCGTATAACAGGTCTAGGCACACGGCAACTAAATTGTCCCCATTTGAAGTTGTCTACGGCCTCAATCCACACACACCATTGGATTTCACTCCCCGCCCGCTCAAGGATGGAGAACACATCATCGCCGGAAACCGAGCCGCCCAAATCATTGAGCTTCATGAGCGGACTAGGACACAACTTGAACGTCGTGCCGCCCAACTTGCCGGACAACGCAACAAGGGCCGCCGCGACGTCTCTTTTGAGCCCGGTGATCTTGTTTGGCTCCACCTACGGAAGGAGCGTTTTCCTACTCGCCGCATGAGCAAGCTCTCGGACCGTGGTGATGGCCCATTCCGCATCTTAGCCCGTCATGGTCCAAATGCATACAAGTTAGAGCTTCCGGATTCCTACGGAGTACACCCAACGTTCAACGTCAAGGACCTTGCCCCTTATGTTGAGCCCCTCTTTGACGATGGTGAAACGGGGACGTTTCACAGCCAAGATGGGGGGACTGATGCGCCCTTGGATGCCCCTTTTACGTTGACCATGGACGAAGAGGACGAGGCTCTTAGAGTTCGCTCAGATGGACCGATCACCCGATCCCGAGCTAAGGCAATTGCTCGAGCCACCGGCTCCATCATCACCCGCATTACTTCTTCACTTGGTCCCATTACCGGCATGCCTTGTCTCTACACCACCATGGCATAGGCTACCGGTTCCGTTAGCGGCATGTCCCGTCTTTCCGACTCCATGGCATGAAGCTAGCTTATCTTCGGACTATATTTTCATGTTTTCCTTTTTATGTAATAAAGGGATATTCCATATAGGAATATTCCCTTTTTGACCTTACCCGTTTAAGGGTTTGCTTGGATGCTTTTAGGTTTTCCCCTTTTGGGCTTTTTCTTCATGTATTCTTGTTTGGCCCGTTGGCCCATAGGTAGGCAAGTTTCTCTATATAAGAGATATCTTGCCTCACTTATTTTTCATGTTCAATATTACTAAGTTTTGAGAAGATTTTCCTCCACTTAGCTTGGGCATCAAAACCTCTCTTCTAACCCTCAAACTTCTTCCTTGAATCTCGTCTTTGATTCAAGAAATTCATATTCGAGGATTCTTTTTAAGAATCAACCTTCGCTCCACACAAAAAGGTTCCTTCGATCTCTCTAGATCGAAGTAACCCTAGTTTCTTCATCGCTTCCGCCCCTTTGGATCCGAAACGATACAACGTTGCACAAAGAATCAAGGAGTAGTTGGAGTTTTGCTTGATCTAGATCCGGAGTTATCCTTGGTTACCTCCAAGGACGCATCAGTCGTGGGGTGACGTTTATATATTTCTTCTAATATACTCATAACACAATATATATTTAGATATATATATATATCTTACAAATACCCGTGCACGGCACGAGTTCTAAACTAGTTCTTCATAATATCCATTGGATTTAAAACTTTTTATTTGATAACTATTTTTTTAATGTAATTCCTTGTGATGTTAATAATGTTTTGCTTAATTAGTTTTTATAACCAAGCCCTCAGGTAACGGATAGATGCATTTGATTTATTCTTGTCGGTAACGGAAACGGATGTGAGTTTCGGGAGATTCTCGTGTGACAAAAGAAGTTGATTTAGTAATGAATAACTATTATAAAGATAATAACCGGTTGTGTGTGAGTATGCCTTGTGTTTATATTCTTATATGTGTTTGTGCCATTATTGTATTTCTGATATCTAGAATGTTAGCTAACAGTTTATACCGATGTTGTAGATGTCATGCAGGTTAGAGATGTTGTTGAGTGATCCGGATGGAGTGGTCAACCAGCGTTCCCGTACATTATAGGACGAGATCGGGTTTATATTTCTGTTATTGTCTTTCCAGTTTGTTGTTGAATTCGGCTGAGAGCCTTTCGCTTTCCCTTTGTTATACCTTTTGATGTTTTTATCTATTTTGGTTTTCATTTATTTGTACCTTATTGCAAGATCCGATGTTATTGTTGTTACTCTGAGGGACGGGACCCTTTGTGAGGGCCTAGCCCGTAATGCTCCGAGTTCCTAGAACTTGGGGTGTTACAGTATGGTATCAGAGCTCTAGGTTTACAACAATTACACTTGTAATCTTCTAAAGGCTGAATAGATAAATAAACAGAACCCGCAAGGGTCTAAGTTTTTAAAAGAGTTTTTGCTTTAAACTTGTCGATCTGGGATAAATGTACGGGGAACCACCACTACTTCAGCGGATCTCTGCAACTTAGTTTTTCTTTCTTTTATGTTGGTCTGTTATGTGTTTTCTTTGAATTTTTCAGTAGTATAGTTTGGATAGGAGTCTTATATACATATATATATATATATATATATATATATATATATATATATATATATATCCGTATCGCAGATGACACGTACTAGAGCTACATCTGTTGTAGGGTGAGGGGGGGTCGACCACCTCTTCCACGTGCAGTCCGCAGACGAGGACGTGCAAGAAGACCTCCACTAGCTAGAGGTCGGGGACAAGTCCCCATTGTTGACCCGCCAGTTGATGAGGCGTTTGCTAAAGAAGGTGCTGAGAGTGTTGTTCCCGAGGCAAGGAACGGGACCGCTGCTAGGTTCGGAGCACAGAGAGCACAATCGACCGAGTCCGTTCGGGTGTCCATCGGAGTTTCTACATATCGCGACTATGTCTAGAGGGTCGATGAGGCAATAAGGACAGGAGGACCTGCCCCAACACCGCCGGTAACTACAAGATCAATTGATGTTTCAAAAAGAGTGACACGGGTGGTAGTTGCACTTGTGAGAGTTGTAGAGGATATCAAAGTTTAGGATGAGGCGAGCGAGTCAAGACCGGATAGTTGGTTGAAGTCTTTCAACTAGGTGAAGATACCTCCTTTCGCATGAAAGGAAGGACTGGAGGTGGAGTTATGGCTAAGCCATGTTGACTCAGCTTTGGAGTCGCCTCGCTGTCCAGAGAGTCGACGTGTGAAGATAGTGTAGATGTTGTTGCAAGATCAGGCTCACTACTAGTGGAGGATAGTTCGCAGCAAGGTCACGAGTTATCACCAAATGAGGAGTATGATCAAGGATCGCTATTGCCTTGCAGTGCTAAGGAGAGATCAACTACAAGATTTCCTTGAGGCTGGTTTGAGGACACTCTTATCTCTAAGACTATCAGCAAGTTTCAAGAGGAGTTATCATTGTTGGGTCCTTCCGCACCACCAAATGACCAACATGTGTATATGTTCTCTCAGAGGCTGAGAGAGTCTACACGTTCTTATCTTGTTCGTTTCCGTTGTGACTCCTTGATGGACTATCAAGACAGAGCATCAACTTACGAGAAGGACTGACCGGGTCCCAAGAGAGCTTCTCAGGCGGGAGGTCTTGAGAAGAGACAAAGGACTGGACCAGCCAGTACTAGGGCTGGAGCTTTTAGATTCGGGCGTACTCAAACGCCAAGACGCTCTGGTTTCCAACAGGCGATGCAAAGTTTGGATAGAGGATGATATTGTCACAACTGTGGAGGTGTTGAACACATGCAAGCTGATTGTAACAAGATCACAGTGACTTGCTTTTCTTGTGACAAGCTCGGACATAGAGCTGCGTTTTGTCGTCAGGGCAAGGCACCATCGTGGTAAGGTTCATCATCAGCTAGCATTACAAGAGGCGGGCAAAGACCGCCTCAATACTAGTCATAAGGGCGGCAACAGATAACCCCAAGATACCCCGTTCCTCAAGGTCCCGCTCAGGGACACGGGAGGGGTAGAGGACGTGGTGATGGTACTTCAAACACGAGAGATGCTTCAGCTAGAGTCTATGAGCTGAGGAGTGCAGTAGAGCCAACAACTCCAACGACCACATGTACCATTCATTTTAGTGGTTTTCCTGTCAAAATTCTTTTCAATACGGGTGCTACGCATTATTTTATATTTGATGCGTGTGTAGATAGACTGACCTTAGTTACCGTATAAGGGAAACCTTTCTTTATAGGGTTACCCGATAGGGGTAAGATTAGAGGTACTCGGGAATTTTGCGATTGCCCTATTAGATTGGGAGGTCGTGATTGGCTAGTTGACTTCTTCGTCATGTACTTAATTAGTACATGAAGAGGTTATTTTAGGCATAAAATAGATAGATCGACATCAGGCAGTTCTAGACATCGGCAAGAGGACCGTGACAGTGACTACAAAGTCAGGCCATGTGGTGATTTTCCGAGGATGGGATATCGGAAAGATCGGTACAGTCATTAGTGTAGTCCGAGCTGCGAGACTTATCAGACAGGGTTGCGAGACTTTTTGGTGTTATGCCATGAAAGATAGTGCGAGTCCGACACTAGAGGAGATTCCGGTAGCAAGCGAGTTTACCGATGCATTCAGAGAGCCACCAGGTCTGCTACCACAAAGAAGTGTGGATTTCGGCATTGAGCTAGAGCTTGGGACGAGACCGATCTCGAAGGCTCCTTACCGCATGACGCCTATCGAGATGTTTGAGCTAAAGAAGCAGCTTGATGAGTTAGTTGAGAAGGGCTTTATCCGCCCTAGTGTATCTCCTTTGGGCGCACCAATACTCTTCGTCAAGAAGAAAGACGGGTCGATGAGATTATGTATTGACTACCGAGAACTAAATAAGGTAACAATCAAGAATAAATACCATTACCCCATATCGACGATATTTTAGATCAGCTGCACCGAGCTTTAATGTTTTCACGGATCGATCTGAGATCAGGATATCACCAGTTGAGAATGAGAGAGCAGGATATAGCTAAGACAGAATTTCGGACCAGATATGGTCACTACGAGTTTGTAGTGTTTCCATTCGGGCTCACGAATGCACCCGCCGTTTTTATGGAGCTGGTGAACAACATCTTCATCGACTTCCTTGACCAGTTCGTGGTGGTCTTCATCGATGATATTCTGGTATACTCTCGGAGCAAAGAGGAGCACACAAGACACTTGTGAATTGTACTCCAAGTCCTGCAGGATATAGAGTTTTACGCCAAGCTCTCTAAGTGCGAGTTTTGGATGTCTGAGGTGGCCTTTCTTGGTCACATCGTTTCCGCCGAAGGAATCAAGGTAGATCCGGAGAAGATTGATTCTGTCGCATCTTGTTCGCCTCCTACGAATGTTAAGGAGGTACGCATCTTTCTAGGATTGGATGGCTACTACCGCATGTTCGTGGAGGGATTTTCGGTTATCGCCCGACCACTTACTTCCTTGCTAAGAAAGTCTACGAAATTCGTGTTGTCCGAGCCATGCTTGTAAAGTTTTGAGGAGTTGAAGAGGAGGTTTGCCTCCACTCCTATCTTAGCTCAACCGGAGTGCATTGAGGATTTTGTGGTTTACAACGACGCATCCAAGCTAGGCTTGAGATGTGTTTTGATGTAGAGGGGTAAGGTCATAGCTTACGCGCTGTGACAATTAAAGACGTATGAGGAGAACTACCCTACCTACGATCTCGAGTTAGCTGTAGTGGTTCACGCTTTGAAGACCTGGAGGCATTATCTATACGGAGCTACATGCCAAATTTTCACATACCACAAGAGTTTGAGATACATATTCACTCAAGGAGTTGAATAACCACTAAAGGAGATGGTTGAAGTTGATCAAGGACTTTGATCTGGAGATTTTATGCCACCCGGAGAAGGCAAATGTGGTTGCCGACGCCCTCAGTAGGAAGACTCCCCGAGAGATGGCGATCGCTCGGATGATAGCTTAGTTGTAGTTACAACGAGATTTGGCATGGCTAGAGATGGATATCCACTTTCCGGATTCTGATAGCGACATGTTCACCTTGGAGATGTTACTTGATTTGTTGGGAGAAATCCGACAAAAGCAAGAGAGTTGTCCGACTTTGGCACGGATCCGAGACAGGATGCCTCGAGGAGAGGCACCACAGTTTGTTGCCGGTGCCGATGGAGTTTTGAGATGCTAGGAGCGCGTTTGTGTGCCATCAGATCAAGAGCTGATACACCGGATCTTACAGGAGGCTCACACGACACCTTACTCAGTGCATCCCGGTGCAAGTAAGATGTACTAGGACATCCGACGATCTTTCTGGTGGGGAGGAATGAAGCCTGATGTGGCGGAATATGTAGATTAGTGTGCTACCTATCAGCAGGTCAAGATTGAGCATCACCGGTCAGGTGGAGAGCTACAACCACTTCCAATTCTTCAGTTGAAGTGGGAAGATATATCGATAAATTTTGTTACCGGTTTGAGACCGAGTCGAAGTTTTGATGCCATATGGGTCCTAGTGGATTGACTGACAAAGACCGCACGTTTCATTCTTATCAAGGAGATGTGGCCGGTAAGCCGACTAGCAGAGGAGTTCACTAGACAGATAGTGAGACTTCATGCAGTACCTAAGACTATAGTCTTTGATAGAGACGGATGGTTCACTTCGAGATTTTGACAACAGGTGCATGCCACCCTAGGTACGAGTTTGCAATTCACGACCGCCTATCATTCTCATAAAGATGGTCAATCTGAAAGGACCATACAAACTCTAGAGTATATGTTGAGAGCTTGCGTGATTGGGGCCAGGTGTGGACACATCACCTTTCTTTAGTTGAGTTCTCATACAACAACAGTTGACATGTATCGATCGGGATGACTCCTTATGAGGCGTTATACGGACAGAGATATCGGACCCCGCTATGTTGGGATGAGCCGGGTAGTGTTAGTGGTATATCACCCTAGTAGATACAAGATGATATGGCTCGAGTAGCGATGATCCAAGAGCGGGTGCTGACAACACAGAGTCGCCAGAAGTCCTACACTAATAAGAGGCGCACACCTCTGGAGTTTAGAGTGGGACCTCATGTATGGTTGAGGGTATCCCGACATGAGGCGTCAGACGCTTTGGCGTTAAGGGGAAGCTTAGTTCCAGATATGTTGGACCCTTTGAGATCCCTTGAGTGAGTTGGAGAGGCAACATACAGACTTGCTTTGCCACCGATACTAGAAGGTACCCGGTCTTCCACGTGTCTTAGTTATGGGAGTACGTACCAGACCCGAGACACATTGTCAGCCATGATAATTTAGTGGTCGAGTCAGGCCATACGTTCGTCGAGCACCCGATAGCTATCCTAGAGCGTAGTACAAGAAACTTGCAATCGAAGGACATACCGATGATGAGAGTTCAGTGGTCGATGCGAGGAGTTAATGAGGTTACTTGGGAGACAAATGATAGTATTTGAAGGAACTATCCAGAGTTCTATGTGGAGCTAGATGTACCTATAACCATGACATGTGAGTTTAGGTTTCTTTCTTGTTGAGTTTCGTGTGCATTTGTGTGATGTGTGAGTTATGTGCCCCGCGTGGGAATATGAGTTGTGATTAGTGTTTCTGTTACGTCGTTGAGTGGTTATGTGTGGTTTGCTTCAAGTTTCGGGACAAAACTTCTTTTTAGGGGATCTAATGTAACAACCGGCTTTTCTGGCACCGCCCCTGCGGTGACGTTGAGTCGTGATCGCGGCAAGCCGCGGGTGCGGCTGACCCCAGATCGCGCAGATCTAGGGTCAACCGCGACCGCGGCTTGACCCAGAAAAGCCGGTCGTTACAAATAACATTCCTGTAGTCATTGCTTACTTTTTGCATATTTATTGCTAGGACTTCTACTCCTAGGTTAAAGAGTTGTATATATAGTGGGTCTCCTTGATTAAGTCCACGGTAGGGGTTAAATGGAGTTATGAGGTTACCATTAATGAGGATGAAGTAGGAGACTGTAGTGATGCATTCTTTGATCCACTCTAATTTGTTTACAAAGCCGATTTTTCACAAGGCAACCATAGTGAGCGGCCATTCTATTATATCGAACGCCTTCTCCATATCTACCTTAAGAGCTAAATAGCCTTTTTTCCCTTGTTTTCTTTTAAATCCATCAAAAATTTCACGTGCTATCAGGATGTTATCATGGATAGATTTGTCCTTGATGAAGGCCCCTTGTAGGGGATACATTAGTTTAGGTATTATCTTTGTTGGTCTACTTGTTAAGATTTTAGTTATAATTTTGTAGATAGTCGAGCATAGACTTATAGGCCTGTAGAAGTTTTGGTTGCTCGGATGACCGCAGACCTATTATGTGCCAGTATTTTTGGAAAAACCTTGTCGGCATTCCATTAAAGCCAGGAGACTTGACATTTTCAATTTTACAAATTGCTTTTTTGATTTCATGGTTGGTAAAAGGATTAGTAAGTTTTGTGTTTTTAGAATCATTGATTTTATTTTGGATTACTTCAAGTTGAATAATCTCCCAATACTATGATAATCCATGTGAAGTCTACCCTATTAATTTTTCAATTTTTTTCAATCTCGTGCTTGTCTTCTGATGTTACCTAACCCTGTTCAAATCCAGGCAGCCCGCCCGGCCCGACCTGTCCACCAGGAAAAGCGGGCGGGTATGAACATGGGAACAAATCCGGTCGGGTCAAAAAGCCCAGCCCGGTAAATAAAAAAAATAATAAAAATATTAAGTATTAAAATAAAATATGTAGTGTAGTTATAAAAATTTAATATATATTTTACATAAAATATCTTAAATAATTTATTTTAAAAAAAATTAAATTAAAAACATTTTTTAATAATATTTTTTTAACAGAAATTGAAAAACGGGTACCCGCGAGCCCGCCTGCCAGCCCGGCCGGCCGGGTACATCACCCATCCTAGGCCCGGTAGCCGGGTCTAGCCCGGCTCGGGTCCGGTTAAACGGGCTCAATATTTTATAAAGCCTGGACCGATCCCGACCAAGGCCCGGATATGAACAGGTCTAATGTTACCAAATATATTCTTGCTCCAACTTTTTTGTTTGTTTTCTAGTAGACTGATTTTCTTTACCAAGTTGAATATATGAGTTCCCTTGAATTGCATTTTCCATGATATTTTCATAGTATTTCCTTTGCGTCCATGCTAATTCAAATCTAAAAGGCTTATTTTCAGGTCTTGTTATTTGGTTAGGTAGCTCAATAGAGATGTGACATTGGCCAGAGGTAGTGAAGGCGTGGTTCAAAGTAAAGATAGAGATATGCTTGAATTACGTCTAGGTGCGCCATGACTTGATCTAGTTTTCTAGAGTGTTGTTCTCCTCCTCTTTTCGCTTTCGTCATGTGTAACCGTTCCCTTTAGTTTGAAGATCAACCAAGTTGCATTGCTACATTAGATGTTGTAGTCTTATGAAGTGTCGAACGGTGATTTCGTTGAAATTACCGATGAGCAAGGTTAGGAGGTTATTTCTACTCACCCGACTTGCCAAAATGTTCCAAAATTCTTCTTTACGTTCTTTATTAGGGGGTGCATATAGGGCTTCCCGAGAGCAAGGTTAGGAGGTTATTTCTACTCAACCAAGTTGCGTATATGAAAGATATAAAGATATAAATATTAGTTATATGGTTGATGTGTTTAGGAGTTACACATCTTTTCTTAATATTTTGTATTTCAAATGTTTCATTTTGTATTTGATATTTTTACTATAGGAAACAAGGGCTTCTCGAGAGCCCTTATGTAGGGACGAAGCATATATTCTCAAACTTTGTTCCTTTTCAACATTATTCGTTTGGTTCAATGCTCGTTTTTAGCTCTGCAAGCATTATCATCTGCTATCCAAAAGTTTTTCGTTCTCATTCCACAAAATTTCCAATATGCAATCTTCATATTAACCTATTTTTATAAATGGGCGGTATTTCCAATATGCGATCTTCATATTAACCTATTTTTATAATTAGGCGGCTTGGAGCCATGAATCATATCCACTTTAACTTTAAAGTGTTGATTATATATGGGCAAAGGTGAATCGTAATTGTCCATGCATGTATTGTAACTTGTATTTAATCTCAAAGTGATTATTTGTTCTTGTCATCCATCGGATTTTGAAATTTGGTTGTTCCAATACATGTTAGTCAATTTTCTAAGATTTGGGATAAGATATACATAGTTGAGTTTCTAAAATAAAGGGTGTTCAACAACGGGATTCTAGTGCCCCAATACCTGGAGTGTAGTCGTATAGCTTCAATAGAGTTTAGTAATAGTTGATGTGGGCATGTTGGGCGAGTTGCCATATGTTTTGGCGCACCGTTTTGTTCCTTCAAAATTTCTTAGGCCTTTCCTATATTTTTTCCCGTCCAAAATTTTCTTAGGCCTTTCCTATATAGCAATTTGTGCACCACCATCCTATATAAGATTTAGCAATTGAAAAATATGTGAAGGTAAGTTTCGCAAAAAAAATTGTTGGTCATCCAATACTTGACTAGGCAAATAAGAAAAGTTTTTTCAAAAGTATAACTTGAAACCCATGTTATTCCGTATGATAGTGCAAAAGCGCTTAATGGTAGCCCTATATGTGTACAGTTAGGCAACCTAATGAGCATGTGGGTTTTAGTCTTATAGTTATTTTTAATCTTGTATTAATGGTGCTAGAGATAAATCTTTCACTATGCCTCCTACAACTCTCAAGTTTATATAGTAGATGTAACAGTCAAAAATCAACTATGGCCTAATCGGAAATTTTAGGAGGTTAAACGGGTTTAACGGAATTAAAACCGTTTTAACAAGAGATCGATACCTAGATGATATAAACCCGGTGTTATTTGGAGCATCTGGGAGCTTCAATTAATAAAAATGCAGTTGAGAAAAATAATTAGGACATCGGACATGTCCTAGATATGAAAAAACATAGAAAGGCAAAACGGCCAAAAGAGTCGCTATTTCGTTTCTTAGCGGCTAAGAAAGACAGCTTAGGAATACGCGTTTCTCGAGACAATTGCGGAATAATTATCCATACAATATTTCATATTTATTATTCCAATTTCGAGAAGTTTGGAGAAGGGGTCTTGAACCGCTTTCGGATCGGTGAAAGGATAATTATCGACTCCGCTAAAGGATAATTATCGTCTTCGCTATAAATAGCGGAAATAACGTTTATTAATTCATTTCCTTTCACGTTTTCTCGTAAAAGCTCTGATTTCTCTCAATCTTCAAACTCATATCTACTCTCCGTTTCTAATCCGATTTCAAATCCGTTTGAGTTTTTGGATTCCTCTCTTCATTCTCTTCATTTTGGTACCGAGTTTCTACATTTCCGCGCAAGAGAAGGCCTGGTCGAGCATATATGGTACTAGGGAGGTTCCGTCGCTCAGATTCCGGTGAATTTGACGGTGTCCGAGCGTAGCTGCGTCGTTGTGATTCCGAATCTTCTTTCGGATCGTCAATCGGGTTAGTAACGAATAAGTTATGAATTTATTCGTTTTCCGTATTGCGATTTAGCCTAAATTGACCTTAGGCTTGTCAAAATGGATAATTGAAAATTCCATTATGCTCGTTACATTATTCTGGTGATTATGGGCTGTTTGTTTGATGAGATTTGATGACAGGTGGGTTCAGAAATTGCCTGCGGGCAAAACGTTGTTCTGGAGAAATTTAATTAATTAATTAAAGGTTAATTAATTAAATTAGGATTCTAGAAAATGCTATAAGCTATCTAAATTCAAAGGAATGAATTTAACTGGTGTTTGAAGCGAGAAGTTTAATACGAGGAATATGATATTCTCCGCAGGTGTTGTTGAAGGTTTTGGTTAACTATAGCTTAGTTCTTTGTGAGCGTATCCAAATACGAGAAAGGAGGATTGTCCGCGTGACGGACTCAATAGTTGGTTTGCGAGGTTTTATTGTTCTTACCTGCGAGGTAAGTGTATATGAATTACACTTGCTTAATATATGTTATGTATTTAATATGCTATGATTTTATGCATGCTTGAGTGTATATATATGTTTGTTATGATTGTATGCATGCTTATATGTATATGAGTGAGACGATGATGATGACTTGATATTCCTTATGAAAGCATGCATGAGGTACATGAGATAGTGGAAAGAATGTGATGAAAGAATATGATGGAAGCATGAAATTGAGTTATGATATGAAAGTGATAATATAGGATGGTAATTGATTAATTAGCCCAACTAGGTCCCGCACGGGTTTCCGGGGGACGAGGTCGCTACCTGATCTACAGGGGGCCTCAAGATAAGAAAAATAGTCCAAGATCGCAACCTGATCTACAGGGGGTCTTAGGACAAGATGGCCGAGGTCGCTACCTGATCTACAGGGGGCCTATGACGCTATCCGGTTGGCCAACCGAAAGAGAAAAAAAAAGAAAGAAAGAAAAGAAATACGAAAGCAATGAGAAAATATATCGTACGATCAGTTGGGGCTAGTTAGTTAATTATCACCTATGCATCGATACGATCGAGTCTAGCATGTTATATGTGATGTTATGATGTGATGAGATGATATGTTTATATGTGATGTGTGATAACATGCTTGAATGTTTATGTGAAATGTGATGTGAATGGTTGTGGAATTATATGTGAATGTGGATATGTATGCATTGATCGACTTTGGAATGTGAGGAAGGGTATAGAATGTCCTTTGGGGACGGGATATTAGATACTTATATATATTGGGAGAGTGCGATTTGTATACCCTTACTGAGCGTGTGACTCATTGTTGTTATATCCACATATTTTTCAGCTACTCAGACTCGGCCTGATCAAGGCAAGGACGTTGGACCCAACATCTGAATTTGAGATCATATCAGGTGGGTTGTTATGGGATGCTACCGCCTAGGATGTTTTGCATGGTTTTAAAACAGTTGTGTTTTGGTTAAACGGAGTTTATGACGTATGTTAGTATGTATATATGTTGTGAATATGGTCGTAAGATAAAGTTTTAAAAATTTACGTTTTCCGCTTTTCCGCTTATTGTTTTAAACATGGTTAATTAATTGGTAATCAACTAGAAATGAAATAGGTGTCACAATAGAAATTGACTTTGGTTCTTGTCAAAATTAGTCACACAGTAATAGACAATATAGAGATTTTATTTATTAAATTTACTTTGCTTCTTGTCAAAATCTGGTTAGGAAGCATATCATGTTTTTAGCTCCTTGTTCCGATTATGTCATTGAATGGGCATGCTCTTGAAAATTTTGTTCCCTATTGTAGGGATAGAGGATCTTGAAACAATTTTAGATTTGTATTCGGATTGTTTGTAATCTCTATGACTACAAATATTGGGTTCCTTCTTCCCTTCGGTGGAGGGAAAACCATTTCCTTTGTTGGACATATTCTGCTTTCCGCCTTCCTTACTCTACCTTTGCTTACGAAGTGTGTGAAATCTCCTCTGATTCTCCACCATATTAGTGACAAAAAGTTCCCTTTTTCTACGCTTTTTTTTTGTTTAATTTGAATCTTACTTCTTTGGTGAACCTTTTTATATGTGAGAGAAATTTTTCAAAATTTTGTGTTTTTTCATTAAGAAAGAGTAACACTTTATGTTTCTAACTAGTTTATTGCCCGCACCTTGTGCGGGATTGTCTAAATAAATATTATATTTTCACTTTTATGCAATATATATTAGATATTAATTTATAGTAAAATTTATTTTTATTAATTAATATGACTAACATATGAGGATTAATTTTTTTTAAATAAATAAAGAACATAATTATAATTCTATTACAAAGATTATTATTCGAGTATTATATTCATACCTTAATATATTATCACTTTTACTTAGATTTAGATAGATGAGCAAAATTTGATTTAGTTTTAAATTAAACAAATGTGTCAAATCTTGTTAGAAGATTTGACACATTTTTTTATTTTTTAATTATTTATTTTAATAATTAATTAAAAAATATATCATTTTTTTAATTTTGATTGGTAGATTGGTAGATTTATTTATTTTTTTAATTATTTATTTTAATAAAATTGACGTGGCATGATGACTGTTTATAAATTTTAATAAAAAATTTTCTTATAAAATAATTAATGGCAAATTTGTAAATAAATTGTGGCAAATCTGTAAATAAATTGGAAAAAAGCTGACGTGGACAACATTAGAGGTTGACACGTGGACAAAATGGGTGCTGCTTTAATAGTATATATAGATATAGATTTATAGAAACTCAGGACGTGTGTGACACTTTATGGGATATTTTTTTATAAGGGGTGACTAATTTAAAAAAGAGTATATATGGGGCGTTTTGTATAATTTCCTATTAAAAAAAACAGTCATTTATTATAATTTTTATTTTTTTATTTTTTTTTATTTTTTTTTATTATGCCCTCAAACGGACGAACTTATAAATTCCAACCCGGTGTTGAAAAGCCCCTCTCTTTCCCAATCTTGAATATACCGGACGTGAAGCCCCAAATCCCTAGAATCCCAATCGTTTAGATCCTTCTGAAATCGCTTCACTCTCAATCTTTTACGTCGGCTAACCAATCATCTTTACGTCTGCTAACCAATCATCCCAGCTGCTGCTAAGGTACCGTCTAGATACCTCTCCGTTTCTTTGTTCTTTGGAATTTTTGATTTCTGGGTCGTCGGTAAGGGTTTTGATCGGTATCAATGACTGCTTTGGTGTTTACAGGATCATGATTTTTAGTCTATTTCATCGTTACATTTTGATTTTTCACTTGATCGACGAGAGTACACGCTCGGATTTCGTTCTCTAGGGTTAAGTTAGGTTTTCGGTTTTTATTGTGATTTTGGGTTGTGATTGTGTGGAATTTGATGTTTTTTCAAATCGGTCCCTGTTTGGTTGGTCTAACTAGGTATGCAATTGAATACGGGAATCCCTGATTAGCATATCAGGTTTAGTGTTTTTCTTAAGTCCGAGCTTGTGACTTGTGTATAGATTTCTTGTTCATTATGTTGTTGTTAGGCGGTGGACTTCAAGTCAACAAATTTAACTTTTTGCCTCCGTGTTTAGGCTTGCTCAGCAGTTTCATTGGTAACTCAAGTTTGTAGAATGGGTAGCAGGGTAGCAAGGGTTCCGGCCACTGGGAGAGGAATTTCTAGGACCTCTCAGCTCAAGAAGATGGTTTTGAATGTTGATCTCAATGTGCCTGCCATTGAGAGCCATGATGAGGGGACTTCTGTTTGTCCTTCCAGGCCAGATGCGGAGCCAGATGCACGGAGTGTGCCACCACCGCTGGTGCCAATTGATGTTGATTTAATTGACGATGACGATGACGTTCTCATATCTTCACCAAGGGCATTTGCTGAGGTTTTTATTTACTTTGTTGCTGATTTTGAAATTTTATTGTTACTGAATCTGATTGAGTAACATAGAGCATGTTGTGTCTTAAATTTTGTTTTGTGGCAGGCAAAGGATCATTCAAGAAGAACTAGGAGAAGACGAGTTGTTGATGTTGATGCAGGTTAGTATCCTATAATTGCTCATTGCCCCCTATTTTGACAGCTGATATGATACTATCTGCATATTGATGTTATCTCGTTCTCACACAGTAATACAGACATATAGCATCTGTTCCAGTTTTTTTCGTATGAGCGTTACGTGATCTGCTTTCTTTTATTACTGTGGACATATTTTCAGGATAGTTATGGTTTGTGTATTTGGGAAATCTTTCTTCCTGAAAGCTAACATCATTTTCGGTTTGTGGTTTAACTATGCTGAGCTTTCGAGTTGCTCCGTCTAATGTTTGAATTATGCAGAAGCATCATCTAGCCATGTCAACAACCATAACAAGCGCCGAAGAATTCCAGGAAATCTACCAGTCATCAATTGTGAAGAATATGTGAACTTGGAAAGCGACAATTCGGTGAGACACGTGTTTGGATGTGTTCTAGTTGTGCGTAGGCGAATAAACCTTTGGTCATTGAACTTATTTTATGTAGTTTTTAGTAGTTAATTGTGTAGAATATATCATCTCTCATTTATCAGTGTCATTAGTTGCTAATGTACTTTTTCCCATGTTTTGCTGTACATAAGCAATTTGAATAGGTAAATATAGAATGATGCATATCTTTAATCATCCGGATGCTTGAGATAAATGTTTTTTAGTAGAGCACTAAGGCAGTTGAACATGGAATCATGACTGATTCGTAACCTTGTATCTTGTTGCCTGTAGAAAGAAGCCAATGGTAGACCTAACGAACAGATAGCTCAGCCACCATCTCCTCCCAAAGAACCTACATTCAGTTGTCCAGTTTGCATAGGTCCACTGGTTGAGGAAACATCAACCAAGTGTGGCCATATCTTTTGTAAGGGTTGCATCAGGACTGCAATAGCTGTGCAGAAAAAATGTCCTACGTGTCGAAAAAGGACTACTATGAAGGATATTATGAGAGTCTACCTCCCATCAGCAAGTTAAACCGAGGTGTGTTGCTATTCTATCTTTATACAATTTCCTCTCCTCAGTTAACATTGATGTGGTAAGGATTGCTATTCTGTCCCTCAAGTCTTCAAGAGAAGAATGTGTTCTGTGTTGAAGTCTTCAAGAGACTAGCTGTTGAGGCTTGTGTATCAGTCGAAGTGATACCAGGAATTTATACACAACAGATTGTGCTCAGTGATCACAACAATAAATGGATATCAGTTTATTTTTAATCTTACTATTAAGCTGAAGGCTGATGTAAACAAAATTATTTGAATTTCAGCAGCCCTGAATGAAATAGTTTAGAATTTGAAAATAGCATCATTTGCTATGTTTAATCTCAAAAGTTTGTGATGTCATGAGTTAATTTAGAGATTTTTGTCGTGTTATATTGAAGTTTGGGACTTTGAAATATGTTTAATCTCCTTTAAAAGTTTGTAATGTCATGAGTGAATCAGAGATTTTTGTCGTGTTCTTTTGATGTTCGGGACTTTGAAATCTGTTGAACTGAATGAAATTAGTTCAGAATGTGAAATATGTTTAATATTCTTTAAAGTTCGGGACTTAAAAATTTGTTGTACTGAGTTTGGGACTCTGAAATTTGTTTACCGAGAACGGTTGATTTTATTGAGCTTGGGTCCCTGTCTTTATTCCCCTTGTTCTATCTGACACATGATTTTCAGGAGACCCGATGGTTGATAAAATTCTGACTATATATAAACCTTTTATGACAGGGAGAAAGTATTCTTCTGCAAGGTATTCGGGCTACCGAAGAGCTGGGGAGCATATCTAAAAATACAAGATGACATAGAGGGTTGTGGTAAAATTGTGCGGAATGTAGTACATAATCTTTGGTTGAAATTGTCAAGGTAATAGGCAGCTCTATATAGTTGTCATAGAAGCCAGGGTACTTTACATGATTGGGAAGTTGTTCCTATTTGCTTGTCTTAGTTTGTTGGGATTTAGGTTAGACCCAACTTTTGACCGTCTTGTTACAGTATGTTCTTTGTCTACTGTCTATTGTCTGCCTAAGCTTCACTGGTGGTGATCTTGTTCAATTAGGGCATAATGTCTTAAATAGCCGGACCTAATAGTATATTTTGCATATGAATCATCCTTATACTGAGTCTAACTTGCTCATGATAAGTTTGTGTTGCCTCTGTAAACACTTGTTCTTTGTAGAAGTATAATTCATGGCTCCGGAGTTTCCTGCAAGCTTGCTAAATCTGAGCTATAGTGAAAAGGAAGTATTCGAGGTTCATTCTCTTCTTCTATACATGCTATTAACCTCAATATATCAATGGAAGTGTTCTTACAGATACTCGAAACTGGGTAAAACTTCTGAGAAGTAATTTGAATCAATGCTTTGGTAAAATCCAGCTTCTTATTTTTCATTTGCTCTGCATCGACCCGACTTGTGATACTACTGAAGTGAATCATGGCTGCTAAATATGACCCGGGGCTATATGTTTGTTATTAGCAAGTAAACCCTTTGTTTTGTTGTGTATGTAAATCTCACAAATGTTGAGAAACACCGATTGTGAAGTCTAATGTCCCCGAAAGCATTCGAAAACGATCAGCCTACAACTTTGTGAGCGTGATTGTGAATTGATCATTAAGGTTGAGGATTTATGATCCATTAAGTTACAAATACAATAATGACACAAATATTTGACACAACAATATTAACATTATTTCATATAAAATATAACAAGCCGGTAGGCTATACATGACACTTTCATGATATACAAGGAAGTAAGCTTACAACATAAACAACCACTTTGTAACAGTTTATTCACTTTCATGATATGAGGTTGGAAGCAATAGTTTACCAAATCTGATCATGGAGTTCTGCCACCATGAATTGGAGCACGCGGTACAATTCCACCATTGACGCTATTGGCATTGGCTTTGTCGTAGCCAAACGGTCCCCAACCTCCCCAAGGACTGAATCTACCCCACCCCGGACCACCCCACCCGCCCCAAGGGAATCCCCACCCGCCCCACCAAGGGAACCACCATTTCTGAGCGCCGTACAGCCCTGCAGCCTTGTCTTTGGGAGACAAGTCTCTTGCAGACTCTGAAGAAGAGTGCCACGAGAACCAAAATGCAGAGGAACAATGCCTTACTTGCTTTCTTCATTGCAAGCTTGTTTGTCTTTGTATCACTGTGAGATTGTTGTGAGAGAGATGGAACTAGTAATCTAATTTATAGAGGAAGTGCAAAAATAGTTTAAATTCACAAGGCATAAAATCTACTTTGCTGCTTGCAGCAATCAACTCTAAACGGGGAAACTGAGTTAGGTGGATTTAAAGGAGGCAAATTCATAATCTCAAAGCTACTCAAAATTTGCAGTAGCATTCATATGCTTTACATATATAGATTACTTCTCAAATTTGAAGATATCTATTTGTGTTTAGACGGGTTGATGTAGAGCAAATGAAAACTAAGAATCTAGATTTTACCAAAGCATTGATTCAAATAACTTCTCAGAAGTATTACCCAGTTCAGTATATCTGTAAGAACACTTTCATTGATATATTGAGGTTCATAGCAAGTATAGAAGAAGAGAATGAACCTCTACAACTTCATTTTCACTATAACTCAAATTTTAAGCAAGCTTGCAGGCAACTCCGGAGCCACGAATTATACTTCTACGAAGAACAAGTGTTTACAGAGACAACACAAACCTATCATAAGCAAGTTCGACTCAGTATAAGGAAGCTTCAAATGCAAAATATACTATTAGGTCCGACTATTTAAGACATTTTGCCCTAATTGAACAAGATCAAACACCAAAAAAATCTCTAAATTAACTCATGACATCACAAACTTTTGAGATTAAACATAGCAAATGATGCCATTTTCACATTCTGAACTATTTCATTCAGTGCTGCAGAAATTCAAGTACTTTTGTTCACATCAGCCTTCAGCTTAATAGTAAGATTAACAATAAACAGATATCTATTTATTATTGTGATCACTGAGCATAATTTGTTGTGTATAAATTCCTGGTATCACTCCGACTGATACACAAGCCTCAACAGCTAGTCTCTTGAAGACTTTAACACAGAGAACTCATTCTTCTCTTGAAGACTTGAGGGACAGAATAGCAATCCTTACCAGATAAATGTTAACCGAGGAGAGGAAATTGTATAAAGATAGAATAGCAACACACCTCGGATTAACTTGCTGATGGGAGGTAGACTCTCATAATATCCTTCATAGAAGTCCTTCTCCGACACGTAGGACATTTTTTCTGCACAGCTATTGCAGTCCTGATGCAACCCTTACAAAAGATATGGCCACACTTAGTTGATGTTTCCTCAACCAGTGGACCGATGCAAACTGGACAACTGAATGTAGGTTCTTTGGGAGGAGATGGTGGCTGAGGTATCTGTTCGTTAGGTCTACCATTGGCTTCTTTCTACAGGCAAGAAGATACAAGATTACGAATCAGTCATGGTTCCATGTTCAACTGTCTTAGTGCTTTATTCAAAAACATTTATCTCTCAAGCATCCGGATGATTAAAGTTATGCATCATTCCATATTTACCTATTCAAATTGCTTATGTACAGCAAAACATGTGAAAAAGTATAGTAGCAACTAATGACACTGACAAATGAGAGATGATATATTCTACACAATTAACTACTAAAAAACCACATAAAAATAAGTTCAATGATCAAAGGTTTATTCGCCTATGCACAACTAGAACACGTCCAAACTCTGTCTCACCGAATTGTGATACTCGCTTTCCAAGTTCACATATTCTTCACAATTGATGGCTTCCTGGAATTCTCCTGGTCTTGTTATGGTTGTTGACATGGCTAGATGATGCTTCTCCATAATTTAAACATTAGACGGAGTAACTCAAAAGGTCAGCATAGTTAAACCACAAACCGAAAATGATGTTAGCCTTCAGGAAGAAAAGATTTCCCAAATACACAAGCCATAACTATCCTGAAAATATTTTCACAATAATAAAAGAAAGCAGATCACCTGACCAAGCTCATACCAAAAAGACTGCAACAGATGCTATATGTGTGTATGATTGTGTGAGAACGAGGTAACATCAACAATTCAGATCAGCTGTCAAAATAGGGAGCAATGAGCAATTATAATAAACTAACCTACATCAATATCAACAATTCAACTTCTCCTAGTTCTTCAGGAGAGGCTTGCTTATGCATTTGCTAATGAAGCTTCGATGCCCAGGTTTTCGGGTGCTCTTGTTCGTCATCTTCCATAGGAATGCTCTGATCATGTTCCTTTGATGGTAGACCTTCTGCGGCTTGAGGAGACGAACGCACCATTCCGTTTTGGAACTATGTGGACCGAGCATGAAGACTTCAAGTTGATTGTTTATAAATGCCTGAATGCACTCAAGTCATGGAATAGGCATACTTTCGGTAGTGTTTTTGCAAAGCTCGGGCCGTTCGGGAGGAGTTGAGGTGGCTACATAAGAATGGAATGAATGGACGTCAAGTTCATCGCCGTAGGAGTCTTGAAAATAAGGAGCGTGATCTATGCGGCTAGAGGAGTTATTGTGGTTTCAACGTTCTCGATCCAATGAAGTCATATGGGGAGACCGTAATACAAAGTTTTTTCATAGAAAAGCTAATGGACGTAACAAACGCAACAAAATCGGCCGTCTAGTGGATGCGAATGGGATGGAGTGGCATATTGGGGATGGTAGAGCTAGAGTGGCGATAAACTACTTTCAAGAGTTGTTTGCGTTGGAAGGGTGCCTCCATGTTGATGAAGCATTACATGGTGTACACTGCCGGATTACTGAGGAGGATAATCTCGACTTGCTACATATTTTTACCCCGGATGAGGTTAAAGCTGCGTCATTCTCCATGCATCCTACAAAGGCACCAGGTCCGGATGGTACGTCGGCCATCTTCTATCAACAAATATCTTATCCCGAAGGTCTCTTATCCCGAAGGTCTCTTATCCCGAAGGTTTCTAATCCTTGTCGAATGACGGATTTACTGCCAATTAGTTTGTGTAGTGTCTTATTTAAGAATATTATGAAAATAATTGTCATCCATACGAAGATTTGCTTGTCTAAAGCCATTTTTGAAACGCAAAGTGCTTTTGTCCTTGACCTCCTGATTACTGATAATGTTTTGGCGGTTTTTAAATTGTTTCGTTACATGAAAAAGAGGTATCAAGGAAAGACCGGTTATATGGCTGTCAAGATTGACATGGCTAAGACATATGATAGAGTTGAATGGATTTTCTTGGAGAGGACTATGTTGCAATTGGAATTTCATTGTCGTGGGTTGCTTTGATTATGAAATGTGTTACATTGAGTTTCTCAATACTCATGGATGGTATACCTACAGTCTTTCTCTCCTCACCGAGGCCTCCAACAAGGTGACCCTTTATCTCCTTTATTGCTTCTTCTATGTGTAGAATCGTTATCTGGTTTGATTCAGAACAATGCCAATGTTGGGCAGTGGAGAGGAGTTCGTATTGCACGTATTGCTCTAATTGTTTCCCATTTGTTTTTTTTTTTTGCATATGATAGTGTAATACTCTTTGCTAAGGCTACTTGTCAACGAAGCCAAACCATTGTTGATATTCTCCAATGTTGTGGAGCATCGTCATGTCAACAAGTAAACTTTAGTAAATCGGAGTTATTCTTTAGTAGGAATGTATTGGAGGAAACAAAGGAGGTCATTCAAGGTGTTCTCAGTATTGTTGAAGTTGACAAACAGGATAAGTATTTTGGTCTACCAACGATGATTGAGCGCTCAAAGAAAGCTATTTTTAATGATTTACGGGACAAGGCGTGGAAGCGTCTGTCTACTTGAAAAACTACTACGCAATCTCGATGAGGGTGGTATGGGCTTCCTATGTCTGGAGGATTTTAATATTGCGATTCTTGTAACTATTAAGGCATATACCGACCGGTGGTTAGCACGGTCTACTACGTTCAAGCCACTCCGTGTGCCGGGGGGGGGGGGGGGGGGGGGG
>BSUD01000007.1:12113844-12133639 GCA_033239045.1 Fagopyrum esculentum
GGGGGGGGGATTGGGATGCTAGAGTTATTGATTTCATTGACTGGACTACTATCTCATGGCGTTCAGATCAACTTACAGCTTGGTTTTCGCTTTGTCGATGTCTCGACTATTCAGGTTGTTCACTTAGTGCACCCCACAACAAGCCTTGTATGATGTCCTACACCCAATGGTCTCTTTTCAGTGCGGTCTTGCTATAATCGCTTGCGGGAGAGGCGCCAGGTAGCTTCTTCATATGCAACTCAACAGTTTTATCGGAATGTATGGCGGCAATTATGGAAGGCTTGTTGTATTCCCAAGGTTACGGGTTTTATGTGGAAGGCTTGTTGTTTACCATAAAAAATCAAGGGAAAATCCGGATGGTACCCTCGTGGTTTGAGTTTTTTTGAATTTTGCCCAACCGTTTTTTCAGTTCGGATGGTACTCTTTAGTTTTCGTTTTTTCCGAAATTTTCCCCAAATCATTAAATTTTTTCAAATTCCATTAACAGCATCTTTGTCCACAAAAAAATTAAAACAAAGAAAATAAAGTAAAATTGAAAAATAAATTAAGATAAAAAGACTAATTTATTTATTTTAAAAATAAAGTAAAAAAATATTTATTTTAAAAAATATCGAAAGTGTTTCATATTAATTTAAAAATAAATCAATCAGATGATTTTTAAAAATTTAAAAAAAAATCAGTGTTTTATTTTATTTTAAAAAACATAAGTGGTAACTTTATTTAAAAAATAAATATAACGGATAGGAATTCTTTTAAAAAAATAAAAGAAAATCTTTATTTTTAAAATAAATATATCCGTATTTTTATTTTATTTTATTTTTCAATTTTACTTATTTTTCTTTCTTTTAATATTTATGGGAAAATATGTTGTTAACCGAATTTGAAAAAGTTTAATAAATTTGGGGAAAATTCAGAGAGAACAAAAGGTTAAGGGTACCATCGAAACTAGGGATGTCGATGGGTCGGATCTGGGTCGGGGAGTACCATATTCATCCCCATCCCCGTTTAGTATAATGCCCCCGTCCCAATCCTCATACCCGTTCGGGTATTGTAAATTGTCTTCATCCCCATCCCCGTCGGATATTCGTCCCCGTCGGGGAATCCCCGTCCCCGTTTAAAATTTTCCATTTTAAAGTTTTAGAAGTTTTCCCTGTAAAATTTCCCATCTATGTCGAATATTCGTACCCATCGGGGAATTCCCCGTCCCCATATTTTTGTAGTGTATTTAGCTTCGAAATTTTTTTTAAACATAATAAGTGTGGCTAAATCAAATCCTTATTATGGATTTAAATGATGACTTGACATGAATAATCATTGTGGCATGTATTCAATACTAATTTCCAATGCAACAGATACTACATTATATAAAGTGGTGATGTTGTTATGTATATATGTTCATCCCCGTAGGAAGTAGGTACGCAACGTGCACCCCAACACCTTGATATCCAAAACAATCCTGACAATTGTTAACAATTGCTTTTGCAATTTACTCTAAGGAAGAGATTATTTTGTTGCAGTGTTGCACCCCTTCATCAAATTCAGCACATTTTAATTGTTTTCAATCACCACTATCTAATCTCATGAAAAAAGAACAGACCTTAAAAACCTACAAATAAAACCAATAATAGTAGAAAAAGAACTATTTATAACTACAAAATCAAAATCTGTTGGAATTTAATGTCTAATCTCATGAAAAATAACAGACCCTAAAAACCCACAAATAAAACCAATAATAGTAGAAAGAACAATTCATAATTGTTGTCAACCACCACTACCACACACACCATTAACATGCCTACCACAATAGGTTAACACTTACTTCACTTAGCATTAGCATAATTTACACATATAATAATCATACAAAAATATAACCATAAAACATTTTTTTAATACATTTTTGTGCAAGTAGGATTGTAGGAGTGAGTATGATACTCTTAATTCTTAAAAGCATAAAATTGTATATAGTTTAAAATTTAAAAATTATTGACAATTTAAATTTAAACATAGTTTCTGAATTAAATTTCAATTAAACTTGAAACTACAATGAAAGTTTAAATAAACACATTTTTTTGGTTCCTTGTCGGATTTCCCATCGAGTTCCCCGTTTGGGTCCCCCACCGAGTTCCCCATCGGGGTTCCCCGCCGGATTCCCCATCGGGTTCGGGTTCGGATCGGGGAGCGGGGCGAATATCCCTATCTTCATCCCGTCCCCATACCCAAGCGGGAATCAATTTTTAACCCATCCCCGTCCCCATACTCGTTTAAAATCCCCATCCTCATCCCCATGACGGGTAATACCCGCGAATTTCAGAGAATCCCCAACCCACTGACAACCCTAATCGAAACTTTTGGGCAAAATCCAAAAAACCCAAACCACAAGGGTATAATTAGAAATTTTCTCAAAAATAAAAAAAAAAACAGCTTGCCACATGTGACTTACCTCATAAGACAGGCTTATTTACAAATTTGTATTCAACCGAATTACCTTGCAATCTGACTTTATTTGATTAAAAATTGTAACACTCCGGATTCTCGGAACCCGGGATATTACCGGTTAGGACCTCACAATGGGTCCCGACCTCAGTTTGACAACAATTTTACTAGGATCTTGCAACAAGACACAAATAAGAAAAACCAAAATTTATAAAAATGTATTTTTATATGGATGAATGCAACAAGGTCTAACAGCCTGTAAAAACTTAAACAACGGAAAAGGACTAACTGTCCTTAACAAGATGAAAGAATAAAAAGATAACAACCCAACCCCCACTCTAAGGAGTACGGAGACCCGGCTGACCACTACTTCCGGATCACTCAGCTGCTGTTCTAACCTGCGGTAAATCTAAAAAAAAAAACACAACCAAACAACCATTAGCTAGTTATCTAAACATCAGGAGAAAAATAATAGCACACACACACATAAAATAATAAACACTCATCATGCTTTCATACAACCCATTTATTATCTTCGTTTAAGTCATTCACTCTAATGATACTTATTTTGTGACACGAGGGATTCCCAAACCTCGCCTCCGCCCCCGTGTACCTATCAGGAGTGGATCCGATGCATCTCACCGTGTACCTGGATGGTCTGGGTATAGAGAACCTCCCAGTCTCCTGGCAGAGCTGGGCAGTGATGTCACGGCCCGTTATACATACACTTGGGCCTTAACACATAATACCAACGGTCGTCCTAACAAGTTGTTATTATAACACACATGGTACACACACCACTATTATCACTCAACTAATATCCAGAAACCAGCTAAGTAAGTCGCAAGGACTTACCTTGATCAAAATCGCTTTCTCAAATCTCAACTCGATCCGAACCTGTGGTAACTCAAACGCCTGTCAAATAAGGCATGTGGATCAAAATCACATCCAGATGTCCAACCTCATGTGAAGGAATTACGGAAAAGCTCTCCTATGGTAAAAGACCATTTTACCCTTAGTGCCGAAAATTCTCAAAGTCTATCATTTAGTTCTAATATTTTCTTTTAGAACCTATGTCCATAATCTAGTTCTCATTGAAAAGTTTGGTAAGGATTTAGTATGGTTTTGTAAGAGTTATCCAACATTTTTAATTTATACCATAGTCGTTAAAGCCTAATTTTGGGTTCATAAACGCCGCTTGGATAAGGATGTAAAAATCCCGATATAAAATCCTAGATCCTCTATGGTATACTTACTAAACATAGGAATAAATAACTCTCAAAAATACTTAAACATAACTCTCCCAAAAATCTCCAAATTTGATAAAAAAAACTAACATTCCCCATACTTAGTCAATTTTCCCCTGCTGTAAAAACAGCCCAACTGCCTTACTTTGAATCCTTATAAGTTTTAATCCGGCCGTTAACTTTCTCCCAAATTTTAACACAGTAAACTACCTATATCTATCTACCACATATCCAAAATTCAACGGTGGATGATAAACCTAGAGTTCTGAAACAATTCTTAAAGTTGGCAGTTCCTAATTGAGATTCTGAAAAAAATAAAAAAAAGGTGGGATAGGTCTACACTTCGATTCCTACTGCTCACCTAAACACTAGTATAATATTCTACACGTCTAAGGTTGGAAACTAGCTATTTGCAGGAGTGAGACTTCCAAAAAAATTAAAATCAAGAGTTCCCAAAAACGAACCTAGCAGACTACACATCTACAGATATCGGCTACTCTCAACCTTGGCATGACTGAAAGAACACAACAAGCAGCAGGGTTTGCTTACCCGGTAACGACGTAAGGAGAGGCACCTAGGGTGCTGCTTATGACAGGGTGGCAAGGAGGTCTCGATCAAGTGTTGAGGATGATCCATGGGGTGCGTAATTGTCGTCTACTGTGCAACAGAAAAAAAAACCTCAGCAGTTTGTTTGACTCAGGAAGGGAGGGGTGGAACCATGGAAGGCTGCTTACCAGGATTGAATTCTGCAGCAGAATAGAGCCCAAATTTTTCGATGAAAGTATGCAGCAGGTCGGAAGTGCAGTTGAAGACGATTGGTGCGGCGTCGGGTGCCTATCTCGCTCACAATGTCCCTCTAACAGAACCCGTGCAGTCCTCGTTGCCAACAGAGAAGGTCGAAAGAATCCGGTGAGGTTTGCTACTGCACTGCACTGTCCCTAGTCGGTTGCGTTGTGGCCCGGATCGGAGACGAAGGTCGCTACAATTCCCTGCGGCTCGTCGGTCTGGAGGTACTGCTGCCTATCGTCCACCCTCGATGCTCACTCTCGTATTAGGTTCACCGAAGCCCTCCGATGCCGTCTGGTTTGGGAGGCTCCGCCTGTTGTGTGCGTCGGTCGAGGGTGTGTGCAGTTCTTGGCGTTGAGAGAGATCGGTGACTCCGGTTGCGATTGTAGTCGAACGTGGGAGGCCGGCTGATTGTGGTTTCCAGTCGGTGTTAACGTGCAACGGCAACAACAGGTATAGACTACGCTTGATTTGGTTTACGATTAGAGTAGTTTAATTAATTAGGGTTAAGGTAGATTATGGGCTGGGTTGTCATTGGGCTTGGTGCTGGGCCAGAATTGGCCTGCTCTATCAATAAAATAAAATGTTGAAGGAAGGCTCGTTATTCGCCCGGAATCGTAAAATACGGAACTTAATTACGGGATTACTTACGGAATTATTCACTGTATCATATAAGTTATCATTTTATTTTAAAGGTACGGAATTATTTCCGGTTACACAATTTATCATTTTATGCGAATTAAGGTCACATAAAATGATAGAAATTAAATCTCGTTTTATTTTATTAAAAGGATAAAAGTTGGCGGATCGGAATCCGGTTGAATTCAGTATTAAACGGAGTTTAAATTTTCGGGTATTACATCAGTGCCCCCTTAAAATAAGTTTCGTCCCGAAACTTAGAGTAATGTAACTAATCGTTCGACTTTCTTTGTAACTCTTTTTTTTTTTTTTTTTTTTTTTTTGCCATGCAACTACTCCAGTATCATACTCAAACACACATCACAAAAACATAATCAGTCAATCCAATATAAAAACGTGAATGGTCAGCAACACAATAACCGAGTACCAACTCCTCGATACAAAAGTAACATCTTAACCCGCAAAAACTCAGGATAATTACGTCTAATACCCTCCTCTGTCTCCCAAGTGGTCTCATCAGCTCCTCGTCTTGACCACGGGATCCTCAACATTGATATCTCCTTGGACCGCAGACGTCTAGTACTACGCTCCAGGACAACTACTGGGTACTCCACAATTGTATGGTCGGCTCCACTATCAGATCCTCATGACTAAGGATGTGTCTCGGGTTTGATAGGTACTCTCTTAACGGTTTGGTTTTCTAGACTTACTTCCAGCTCTTTTGATGACTCTACCAAACTTTTCCTTCCATTGGGCCCACTTGATTTTTCCTTTCGAAAGTTCCCGACTATCGATTCTGAATTTATGATCTTAAACTTTTGTCGGCATTTTACTAAGTGTCTAATGCTCTTTGTAATACAAACTGCTTGGCCCGGTTTTCTCAATGTGACCTAATCAGATCGTTCTTTAATTAGTGGGTTTTCACCTACTTCTTGTCAAGCTTCCAAATTTATATAACTCAAAACAAATCACACTCCCAAGTGGACCTTTTCATATAGATCTCTAATTCCTTAACTTGAAATCATAGTTAACCTAACATTGATTTTCTTCATCTGCGGGCCTACCCCGCTTCTGGTGTAACACCCATTAGTCACAATGACGTCTTTCTAAGGGTCAAATGATTCACCCAACTCCCGCCTATACTTCCCTTCTAATACTAGCAAGATCCTCTTCAAACAGACCCTTACTCTCTTACTCAACCGTAGTCTGTTCTTAACCAACCAACAAGCAACTTCTAACCCGATTTTCTCCATATCCGTAGATCACCCCAGAAAGTTGTCGTTGCCTACTTGGGGATTCCTCCAAGTCATCGGTAAAGTTATCTCTTAAATTCGCAGTCACTAATATCTCTTCTCAACGGTACCTGCTCGTCAATACCAATCAACACTTGTACGTCCTCAGTTGATGTCAGTCACTCTATAATTGACCTATCTCAATATTCCGGACCTGCTCTTCTCATACCTATACTGGCGGTAAATTCTTGGTGAGTATCATCTGCTCGATTAATCCTTTCATGCTTCATTAATTCGTTTTCTATTCCACACTTCTGTTTCCTTAGGCTAACTCTACTTCTCGAGCTCAACTGGGTCATTCATCTTGAGCTAATTAATCATTCCAAGTCTTTAATAATAGTTGGTAAGTGTCGTTGTAGTGCTGATGATTTTATCATCCCCTTGCAGTTCCCCTTGCACGGACCGTCGGTTTTGATGACTTAGGTCCCATGATAATTGGGGTTACCTTGGACTTTCGAGTCCGCCAAGGCCGTTCTTATATATACATTTCTTCGCTGGTGTTACCGGCAACATTGCCTTCATGATACTCCGTTGTTTCCGCTACAGGGCTTCAACTCTTTGATACTGACATTGTGATTTCTTTCAAATTCCTATATTTTTGAGGAGGTTAAAACCTCTCCACACTTGTAAAGTCTACATTTGCATCTACACTCCATTGTAGGTATCCCTTCCATGCACCTTAGACCCTCATATCCGGGTCGACATTTTATCTCTTTTGGCCTTACACGCTTGTCTTGTGAACTCTTCTACTAGGTGACTTGTCTTATACATTTTTCTTCTCTGCATCGGTCTCTAACTGTTTGTTGATCATTACTACCCATTCTGTGTTGGAACTTCAGTGGCTTTGTACTCTTGCATAGATTTCCTAAGGACATCCTCATCTCAAAACTTTATTTAAAATTTATCATAACCCGCAATTTTGATACCTGACTTTCCTTCTCACTGGATAAGTTATACACTTGGTTTACACTAAATCCATCTTAGTGTCATCAGTCCGTTGGTATGATTGTTATTAAACATCCAATGGTACCATTCGTATACAACACATTAGGTGCATATGATTTTTCCACCAATCAAATTTCTCGCATCGCATTTATTATGTCTCACTTATACTCATGTCGCTTTACCTTCTTTGATATTTATACTCCGTAAGCTAGTTAAATCCCTTTGAGTTTTCTCGTACACACTTTACAACTGCGTTGGTTGGTCTTATTACTTTCATCAACTCTTAGGTCATCAGTCCAGCTGAATTTTCCATGGAGTACCTCCATTTTCCCTTAAATAATAGTCTTTCGTCCTTTAGGTAACCATCTTATTGGTGTGATACCGGATCCATATAACAACCTTTAGTCTTTCACTTTTACTCCTTCTCATGTCTGTTTTAGTCGACCTGTAGATTCTATCTGCAATCACCTCACAACTCGACCATACAATTCACCAAGGCTTTACCTCATACTCCTATGTTTGTGCCGCCTCGGAATTTCCAATTATTCTGTGTCACGTCTTAAATCACAAGGGTTTTCCCTGTCAATCTAGACAGTCTGACCCTACTTTTTCTCGAAGGAGCACCATCAGTCTTACTTGTGTGGAATGCTAAGACATAGGACATGTTTCCAATCATCTAGTTCCTCTTAGTCTTCTAGTTCTTCTTACAAGGATCCCTTCATTCTAACTCTGATATGTATCTTTCGTAGTCAGTAGTAAGTAACTACTCCCAACAATTCCCTTTTCACCCTTACTATCATCAAGGGTCATTACCGACCGTCAAGAGCTGCTCTTAAATTTCTTTATTAGAGTTATCATATTGAACTCATTTGACGTTACCATCCAGGCTACTAGTACTTGTATTGATTGAACTCCACCATTTTCGGCGTGGCTCTCCGAAAGAAATTCACTAGATGTCGATAAAATTCTTTTATAACCCTGTGATTATTCTTCTTATCGGTTAACTAACCATCACTAGTTAACCCGCACATGTGACTTTTATGTTGTCCAGTAGGATGTAGTTGACCTTCTACAACATCATAGACTTACTTTTCTTCCATCTCTTTTGAGGCTTGATATACTTGGTGAAATATATCTCCTCCAGTCTCTCTGTTTATTCTTCTTTAGCTCCTCCTACAATCTACACTTTTGTAAGATTGTTATACTCTTACGAGTCCAGTTGTATCATTCTTCTTCCATCAACAGACTTTTCAATCCTTCTAGGGTAGTTTGTAGGGACATCTCCGTGATTCTTTTACCTGAGTTATCGTCTATTTGCGGTTCTCTATTATGAACTTGTAGTGTTATTAGCTTAAAATCCTTTTGAATGAGAAGTTATTGAGGTCCCTCTGGTTCACCAATACTCTTCTCACACACTCTTTTTCCTTGGGTGTTGCTTGTAATGCTGCCCTTACAGAAGTTGGTTATTGTTGTATCCCGGTCTATGTCAGAATTCTCTTGTGTTCTACGAGATCACTCCACTTCTACGTTGGTGAAATCCACCTTTACCTTTCTAGCAATGCCTAAGCTTCCAAGTTGCAGCTCTTTAATTCTTTCTATTTGGATGGATAATGTATCTCGTGTTGACTTCCATACTTTTGACTGTCTCGGTTATCAATCTGGATTGTGGTGGCAATTAGCTTGTTGAGAGTGATCATATTTTGCCTTGCTTTTGGCATCAACTTTCACTTCCTAGTCTGTCCGTGAGCTTAAATTTTATGTCTCTTTTCTTGATCTCTACTATATCTCCCTTTTGGCTTTCATGTCTATGGCAATTTTCGACGTCATCCTCTTTGTTTGTGAAGTCACTTTACACAAATTAGAGGAGCCTCTCCGTTGTCGTTCTCAAATTCCCTAGTTGGCGATCATCTCTTGCTTCTCCGGAACTACTCTCTTTAATATCCGTCATTTGATCCCGTTGAGTTGATTCTGGATTCTCTTCTTGTCATTGTAATTGGTGTTGTCTTTGAGTCTTCACATTTCCGTCTCGACGTTCCTCAACAAGCTCGAAGGAGTTGTCCAACGTTCGTCTACCCTAATGCACATAAGATGTGCATACTAATCTTCACGTTGTCACCCTTCAACATCTACTTAGATGTGTCCAAGGAGTGAGAAACTCCTTATGTTACCTTTGTTAAGGAGATAACATAACTACACTTCCTACTAATCTTCGGCATATAAATATCTATATAACATATCTTTTTAAACAAGCTAAAAGTCCAACTACAGTAAAACCTAAAGTCCATACTAAGCAAACTGAGATCCGCGGTAGCAGTGGTGGTCAGCCGTACTTTTCTATTCCCAACCAGACTATGCATGCATTTAAAAACCAAAATTCTCTTTTTAAAACTCAGACCCCTTTTCGGGTTCTGCTTAAAACTTATTCGGTCTTTCAGAAGATTTCAAGTGCCATTGTTGCCAACCTAGAGCTCTGATACCATGTTGTAACACCCCGGATTCTCGGAACCCGGGATATTACCGGTTAGGACCTCACAATGGGTCCCGACCTCAGTTTGACAACAATTTTACTAGGATCTTGCAACAAGACACAAATAAGAAAAACCAAAATTTATAAAAATGTATTTTTATATGGATGAATGCAACAAGGTCTAACAGCCTGTAAAAACTTAAACAACGGAAAAGGACTAACTGTCCTTAACAAGATGAAAGAATAAAAAGATAACAACCCAACCCCCACTCTAAGGAGTACGGAGACCCGGCTGACCACTACTTCCGGATCACTCAACTGCTGTTCTAACCTGCGGTAAATCTAAAAAAAAAAACACAACCAAACAACCATTAGCTAGTTATCTAAACATCAGGAGAAAAATAATAGCACACACACACATAAAATAATAAACACTCATCATGCTTTCATACAACCCATTTATTATCTTCGTTTAAGTCATTCACTCTAATGATACTTATTTTGTGACACGAGGGATTCCCAAACCTCGCCTCCGCCCCCGTGTACCCATCAGGAGTGGATCCGATGCATCTCACCGTGTACCTGGATGGTCTGGGTATAGAGAACCTCCCAGTCTCCTGGCAGAGCTGGGCAGTGATGTCACGGCCCGTTATACATACACTTGGGCCTTAACACATAATAACAACGGTCGTCCTAACAAGTTGTTATTATAACACACATGGTACACACACCACTATTATCACTCAACTAATATCCAGAAACCAGCTAAGTAAGTCGCAAGGACTTACCTTGATCAAAATCGCTTTCTCAAATCTCAACTCGATCCGAACCTGTGGTAACTCAAACGCCTGTCAAATAAGGCATGTGGATCAAAATCACATCCAGATGTCCAACCTCATGCGAAGGAATTACGGAAAAGCTCTCCTATGGTAAAAGACCATTTTACCCTTAGTGCCGAAAATTCTCAAAGTCTATCATTTAGTTCTAATATTTTCTTTTAGAACCTATGTCCATAATCTAGTTCTCATTGAAAAGTTTGGTAAGGATTTAGTAAGGTTTTGTAAGAGTTATCCAACATTCTTAATTTATACCATAGTCGTTAAAGCCTAATTTTGGGTTCATAAACGCCGCTTGGATAAGGATGTAAAAATCCCGATATAAAATCCTAGATCCTCTATGGTATACTTACTAAACATAGGAATAAATAACTCTCAAAAATACTTAAACATAACTCTCCCAAAAATCTCCAAATTTGATAAAAAAAACTAACATTCCCCATACTTGGTCAATTTTCCCCTGCTGTAAAAACAACCCAACTGCCTTACTTTGAATCCTTATAAGTTTTAATCCGACCGTTAACTTTCTCCCAAATTTTAACACAGTAAACTACCTATATCTATCTACCACATATCCAAAATTCAGCGGTGGATGATAAACCTAGAGTTTTGAAACAATTCTTAAAGTTGTCAGTTCCTAATTGAGATTCTGAAAAAAATAAAAAAAAGGTGGGATAGGTCTACACTTCGATTCCTACTACTCACCTAAACACTAGTATAATATTCTACACGTCTAAGGTTGGAAACTAGCTATTTGCAGGACTGAGACTTCCAAAAAAATTAAAATCAAGAGTTCCCAAAAACGAACCTAGCAGACTACACATCTACAGATATCGGCTACTCTCAACCTTGACATGACTGAAAGAACACAACAAGCAGCAGGGTTTGCTTACCCGGTAACGACGTAAGGAGAGGCACCTAGGGTGCTGCTTATGACAGGGTGGCAAGGAGGTCTCGATCAAGTGTTGAGGATGATCCATGGGGTGCGTAATTGTCGTCTACTGTGCAACAGAAAAAAAAACCTCAGCAGTTTGTTTGACTCAGGAAGGGAGGGGTGGAACCATGGAAGGCTGCTTACCAGGATTGAATTCTGCAGCAGAATAGAGCCCAAATTTTTCGATGAAAGTATGCAGCAGGTCGGAAGTGCAGTTGAAGACGATTGGTGCGGCGTCGGGTGCCTATCTCGCTCAGAATGTCCCTCTAACAGAACCCGTGCAGTCCTCGTTGCCAACAGAGAAGGTCGAAAGAATCCGGTGAGGTTTGCTACTGCACTGCACTGTCCCTAGTCGGTTGTGTTGTGGCCCGGATCGGAGACGAAGGTCGCTACAATTCCCTGCGGCTCGTCGGTCTGGAGGTACTGCTGCCTATCGTCCACCCTCGATGCTCACTCTCGTATTAGGTTCACCGAAGCCCTCCGATGCCGTCTGGTTTGGGAGGCTCCGCCTGCTGTGTGCGTCGGTCGAGGGTGTGTGCAGTTCTTGGCGTTGAGAGAGATCGGTGACTCCGGTTGCGATTGTAGTCGAACGTGGGAGGCCGGCTGATTGTGGTTTCCTGTCGGTGTTAACGTGCAACGGCAACAACAGGTATAGACTACGCTTGATTTGGTTTACGATTAGAGTAGTTTAATTAATTAGGGTTAAGGTAGATTATGGGCTGGGTTGTCATTGGGCTTGGTGCTGGGCCAGAATTGGCCTGCTCTATCAATAAAATAAAATGTTGAAGGAAGGCTCGTTATTCGCCCGGAATTGTAAAATACGGAACTTAATTACGGGATTACTTACGGAATTATTCACTGTATCATATAAGTTATCATTTTATTTTAAAGGTACGGAATTATTTCCGGTTACACAATTTATCATTTTATGCGAATCAAGGTCACATAAAATGATAGAAATTAAATCTCGTTTTATTTTATTAAAAGGATAAAAGTTGGCGGATCGGAATCCGGTTGAATTCAGTATTAAACGGAGTTTAAATTTTCGGGTATTACAAAAATTACTTTAATAATTAATAAAATCTGTAACTATTTTTCGTTGATTCAGTTTAAGGGCCCGTTTGGTTCCAACTCCGAAAACAGAATGGAAACGGAATGGAAACGAATTTAGTCCATATGTATATCCATATTTATGAAATTTTATGGAATCATTCCCAATGTTTTAATAAAAAATGCACTTGATTCCTCACATTTTGTTACCCTATATGGTATCAAAAGTAATCAAACTTTCATCCAATTACTACAAACCACAAGAAATGATTCCAAAAATTTTAATGAATAAGGGTATACGTATTGACTAGATTCGTTTCCATTCCGTTCCGATTTCGGAGTTAAAACCAAACGGACCCTAAATGTTTTTAATTAATCCAAACATAATCAATAATTATTAAATTATTATTAAATTCCATTTTGTTATATTTATTTTATATATAATATTTAAATTCAAAACAAAATTAATCGAATAATTATTTAAATTTAAAAATCAAAACAAAAAATGAGTAAAATTTATTAAACAATCTATTTGTGTTTCGTTAAAAATGATTTTTATCGTAAAATGTTGATTCGATTTGGCAGATCTTTTAGTTATTATTATTTTATTTATAATGAAGATTTGAATTACCCGAATTACCTATGCAAATCGGAAAATTTTCAACAGAATTCCTTTTACCTATAACTTTAAGTAGGGGATTATGATAAGTTGATGAGAAAATCTATATATTATTGATTTTTTAAAATGTGAGAGCCATACAACGCATTGTTTCTTTAATATTTATCTTTTTGAAGATAATTTGTTTCAAATTATATAGTTGAGAAAATCTAGAAAATATTGATTTTTTTGAAAAATGAAAGCCGTATAATGCATTGTTTATTATTATTTTTTTAATTTTTTAATCATTAATCAAATCTATTAATGCACTAAAACGTTAACATATTTATGATAATACCATTAAATAAAAAAATATTATATAGATTAAAATCTTTCTTAATTGACCTATTTAACTAATTATTATTTAAGAAATTTGTTTTAAAAATATTAGTTGAACGGTTCTTGACAAATAGTAATTGGTTATAATATTTAATTCTTTTAAATTTTCATTTTACATTTACTAAATTTCAGATTTATTTAGGATTCGGGTAAGCTTTTTAATTTTTTTTAAAAGTTTGATATCACTTTTAGAAGATTATTCAAATTTGTTAAATTTCGTTATATAATAAATTTAGGCTAAGCTTTTTTATTTATTTTTACATCCTTTATATCTTTTTACAAAATTACTTTTTTAATTTGATATTAATGTTCAAAATTCTTTTATTGAATAATGATCGATACGCTTTGCCCCTTTTTTTAACGCCTTATAACAGGGCAAGATGTTACGACGGACGGGCCCAAAGACTTTAAGATAAAAATAAAAGAAACGGATAACGATAGATGAATAAAGTACAACAACCCGAGCGGCCTTGACATGCCAAAATAATATGAAATAATAATAGGTAAAAAATAATCCAAAAGATGTCCATAAGGCCAACCATAATACGATACAAACCCACAATACAAAGGAAAATACAATGACCAACTAGAATCCGGACTTAAAATGTAAAGACACCTCAAAGATAATAATCAAAGTTAGGAACAAGTCATAACGAGCAAGACCGCCCTAAATCCGACTGACACGGCTACCACTAGGATTCCCGACCTCCATGTTCTTGAACTGATCTTATACCTGAGTATGTCTAAAAACATAATCAGTCCCACCATGATGGGTTAGTCATCCACATAGACTAAGCTAACTCATAAGCATGGTAAATTATATGAAGTAGAATAAGTGTATATAGTATTACATGATCTTAAGATATCAAAGGGTCTCAAAGGTAAATCATACACTTAAAAAAGTCAACAATTATATCATAGAACTCATGATAACATATATATATTGATTTCTCAAATCATAAATCATGCTTCATAATCCGAATTATTATGAACATCATCCATAACTAAAATACTCAAACCCGAAGGCAACATATCATAAGTCCAAAACAATACTGATAGTCCAAAATTACAGTCATAATCCAAAATGATAACTCATGAATCGAATCCAAATACTCGTAATCAAATCAATTATCATAAATAAACAACAAATAATCCAAATTAATAACATTATCAAAACAAGCTTGAGCATTTTTAATTTATAAACCGTACATAAAGCTCGAAATCGTATTTTTAGTTCAAAACATGTACAAAACCAGCGTTGAACACTAAGGTACCTCCTAAATTCCGAACCAGGGATGAGCACGACAATCACTAATAAAGTGAATCCAGACCATACTCCAAAGTCAGGCACAACCATGGCCCGCTCGACCCAAGACCTTCACTACTAGGTGGGCATGAGTCTCTTCAAACCCATACCGCTTAATTAAAGTTTACGAACTTTACTTAATCGAATCACTTTATATAGTCTACTAATAACTAATCATATAATATAATTGTGTATCATAATATGTAAGGCTATATAATAAGATTTATAAAAAATCTTATATAGCTGTCAAAGAAATTCAATCCATCTTTTTGGCCAAATCCTTGCACCACAAGCCTAGTCTTATACTTTTCTTTTGAGTCATTGATTTTCAACTTTCTTTTAAAGATGACTCGAGGTTACAGGTTTGTTATTAGCAAGTAAACCCGTTATTCTGTATGTAAAAGCCTCACAAATGTTGAGAAACACCGATTGTGAAGTCTAAGATGTCCCCGAAAGCATTCGAACACGATCAGCCTACAACTTTGTAAGCATGCTTGTGAATTGAGCATTAGTGTTGAGGATTTAAGACCATTTAAGTTACAAATACCATCAATGACACAACAATATTAGCTTTATTTCATATAACATATAATAAGCCGATAGGCTATACATGAACTTTCATGATATACATGGAAGTAAGCTTACAACATAACCAACCATTTTGTAACATTTTATTCACTTATATAAGGTTGGAAGCAATAGTTTACCAAATCTGATCATGGAGTTTTACCACCATTGAGGCTATTGACATTGGCTTTGTCGTAGCCAAACGGCCCCCAACCTCCCCAAGGACCGAAACCACCCCACCCCGGACCACCCCAACCGCCCCACCAAGGGAAACCCCACCCGCCCCACCAAGGGAAGAACCATTTCTCAGCTCCGTACAACCCTGCAGCCTTGTCTTTGGGAGACAAGTCTCTTGCAGACTCGGCACTCAAGAAGAGTGCCACAAGAACCAAAATGCAGAGGAACAATGCCTGCCTTGCTTTCTTCATAGTAAGCTTGTTCGCCTTTGTATCACTGTGAGATTGTTGTGAGAGAGATGGAACTAGTAATCTAATTTATAGAGGAAGTGCAAAAGAAGTTTAATTTCACAAGGCATAAAATTTACTTTGCTGCTTGCAGCAACCAACTCTAAACGGGGAAGTTGTGTTAGGTGGATTTGAAGGAGGCAAATTCATAATCTCAAGCTACTCAAAATTTGCAGTAGCATTCATATGCTTTACATATATAGATTACTCAAAATTCACAGTTACAACATTTATAAATCATTATAACTGTGAAAATTCTTGTGCACTGGAACAAGAAGATGCCTTTTATGACAGCTCTTTTTTCTCCTAAAGTAAAGCAAATCAAATCATACTATCCAAGAGCAAAACATCCCTGCTGTCAAGCAAATGAGTCTAACAACTATAATGTAATCCTCTAGACTATTTCTAGCTATGGTATATCATAAAGCATCCGACTTTCCGCAGATGTTTAAAACTAAGTGTTTTGACAGTATCAGCAATGAACAAAGAAAATAAGGTGTATTGAGTAGCACGATTACATCTCAAAGAGGTAATTTACTCTGGTTCAGCCCCATCAGAGGAAGAGTCCGCTTCAGCTCCTTGTTCAGGTTAATTTGTTGTCCTGAATCTTTACAAACTTGACTTCTGGTTCAGATTTGTCACTGTGCTTCCTTTTGTCTGAAAAAGTTCATTTAAGAGCATAATTTCAGGGACTTAGATATGAAAAGAATAAGAATCAGGAAATGTTAGCTTATGATGGCCTATGTACTCTTGAAACTTAATTCGGATTTCGTCCTTTCCAAGAACTCATTCCAATTCATCTTCTTCAGCTCTTCTTGCTCCTCTTTTGGCAGTTCATAATTCGGTTCTCTTCCACACATAAAAGCAGCTCTAGCAAGCAGTACAGAGAAATGCTGATTATTTATAGAAATTTTGACATAATAGCTAGCATAATGTCATATAAAATACATAAGCCTAGGAAAAAATTGTTGGTAATGTTGAGTTTTAACAGGCATGCATAATCTGATAATTGATCAGGCAACTTAGTGAACTTACTATTGTAAGAAGAAAATGGTAGATAAAACTCGGAAATTCCAAATTTTAGCAATCTTCTGCCATAAAAGGACATCGTACTTGGACACCAAGGATCCGTATGTATGTGCCTTGAAAGTATCTTCCAAGGATGTATTTCGAAGAAGCATAATCCTCACGCTATAATGTTCATGGGAATCTAATTCAACCCAACTTATAGATTTATGAACATCCTAGGTAATCATGGCTTAGAAAGAAGCTTAAGTGATAGAAGAGTATCATTATGTTTTGTAGCTCCTCCATTTTCAACTCTTTGAAACCCTTAATACAAGCTGCCATTTCTTACGCTCTACAACAACAATGTTTTGAAAAATGAATACACTCCTTAAGATTGGAACTTTGATTACTCCATTAATTTTTTTTTTTTGGTAGGATGATTACTCCATTAATTTATTACACAGTTCATGCGAAAACAATCTAGAGGGCAAGATGACCCAGAAAGAGTTTTCCAAATCCAAGCAACAATAGTGAAAGAAGGTAGACAGATCCGAGAGTAATTCAAGTGATTATTATATAACCTTGTTATAATTGACATAACTGATGTCAAGTTGGAGCAAACAGAGACAATACCTGTCGTATACGCGGGCTGCATCTTGTTGTGTTCCAAGAGTTCCCAGGTGAACCTGCTTACTATTGACTTTGATTGCTGCTTGCCACCTCATATTCTTATAGTATACTCCTCTCAGAGAAAGTTTCTCGTTATTTTCATGTTTATGCTTCCTTGTAGGGTTGGTCTGTTGACCTACAAACAGCAAACACCTGCCTTGTAATAATGTCATCACATAATGATTCCTTTTGATTTGAACACAAAGAGACAAACCTGGAGATGGCTTATAATGCTGTTTCTTTGGTGATTTAAAACCACAGTCATCCTCTTGTTGATTCTGGTCCTTTGATGAACTAGAAACTAACATATTCAATGAATCTGGTCCCATCAATGAGATACCAATCTGTAATAAGAAACACGAGAAGTACCGAAGACGAAGTTTACATATAAACACATGTGCATTAGCAAAGAGATTAGAATGATATTAGTATCAATTAAACAAAATCAGCTGTCGCCTTCCAGCAAGAGATAAAAGCATCTTTGATTCATTCCACCCTTTCCTGGAAACAATGTTGATCTGTACAGGCTTATACCTCTTCTTTTTTCTTTTCAGTTGAAGGGATGGGATGTTCAGTTGCACGATTTGCAGGAGGATCTCCAAACTGAGCAACACCTTCATTGTCAAAGTAATAAGGTGGTAGTCCTATGACGAAACAGGAAAGAACGAAAGCCGCAAGGTTAGGAGATTCTCTTAAGGTAAGTCATTTATTGCAATTCAAGCTGCAGATTCAAAGGTAAGAAACACAGAAGTATCCAAATTAGATTTAGAAATATCAAAGAAAGAAATATAGTTTATACCTGTAGAATATCCTAAGAGTCTGCGCCGTCTTAAGCTCACCATACTTAATCTGTAAAAATAAAAAATCACACTTTTAATATTGATCATCTTAGTAAATTCCTAAATTGACTTTACGAAGGGCTGAAATTCATAATCCAACGGGAAATCAAAATACCATGAACAGACCCACAAACGAAAAAAGCAAGTTACGCACATCCATTCTATTTGAAAACCGCGGTTAAGTAATAAAAAAAATCAAATTTTTAATGAAAACGTAAACAAATAATCTGTCAAAAATCAACAAAAAGCTATGATTTTGAAGAATGCACGTGAAATAGAACACATTCAATTCGAAGAGCAGGAATAACAGGTAAAACGGAAGGGACATTGTAAAGAAAGACCTGTTACCAAGGGAAGGCTGCTGGTGCGTGATAAAAGGTGAAATTGAGAGGAATCAAGCGGAATATGATGGAACCTTTTGAAATAGGTGATGAATTGTGAATCAGAATGGAAGACTGGGAAGAAGGATGAAAGAGGAGAACGAGAAGGCGATGGATTTTGTGTTAATGAGCCGGTTGAGGGTGGATTTGAATTATGACAAATTAATTAAACGACCCTATTAAGCAGATAATTACCCAAACCTAGGTCGTTCACGGGACAAGATTTTTGTGACATTTTAAATTGTTTTTAACATGAATTTACAGTATAATTCCATAATTACGATTATCATTTATTAATTTTAAAATATTTTTATTAAATTTTTTGATTACACTATAGAAATATATTTAATGGGAGAATGACACATAAAATAGTTATATGTTATTTTAATGTTATTATAGGATATTATAATATTTATTAAAGTAAAAACAATCCAAAGTAATATCAACTATCAACATTCAACCCAAAATAATACCAATTTTAAAATTTACTAGAACCGATACAAACTATCAACGTATTTACCAAAAATAATATGTTTTACTTTTCCAGCAAAAATAGTAACTCCGGCGATGACGTGACAAGCGAAATTTGACATGTCATCAAAAAAGTATTATGTGACGTGAATTTTATTTTTTAAATCAACTTAATAATATTTAATAGGATCAAAAAATATAAATTATATTTTTAAAATAATAATTTCGTAACTATTTTTAAAAATTACAAGAACATTTATTTTTTTTAAACAATTTTTTTGTACTTTTAAAAAAAAAGTTCTTGTAATTTTTTAAAAACTTTTTTGGAATTTATGTATTTTAACTATTTTTTTTAAAAAAATAATTTTTTATATTAAAATTAATTAAAATTTATACAAAATAAAAAATTCCGTTTTTTTTTTTTTATAAAATTCACAAGAAAACGATTTGTTTTTAATTTGTATA
>BSUD01000007.1:12134092-12159786 GCA_033239045.1 Fagopyrum esculentum
TTTTAAATATAATAATTAAAAAAAACTTAATTTATATTTATAAATTTTTTTGTGTTATTTACTTGATTTTTAAACAATAATCAACATCATACAATTAATCCATTTTTAATGACATGTCAAATTCCGATTGCCATGTCATCATAGAAGTTACAATTAATCCATTTTAAAAACTTTTTTGAATGTTGAATGTTGATATTAGTTGTTATTTTTCCTTTATTAAATTTAATACATTATATTATTTTATTCACATTATAATTCCATCATCATTTATTATATTATATTTGAAAAAAATTTACACGAGATTGAAATTTAATATTAATAAAATTATATTATCGTTGAATAAGTCCATAAATTGCATATTTTGATGATATGTCATTATTTGTTTTGATATAAAATTCATAATATTTAATATTATAAATCTTAAATATATAATTAAAGTTAATATATAAAGAGTAATCGAAGAGAAGAAAATTTGTGTAGCATCATACTAACTAGAGATAATCTATATATTTATACTACCAAAACGGAACCACCTTAATCTACATGGCAACACCTTAATCAGATACGTTTTTTTTAATGACTTTTTTTATTTTGATTCGGATTCGTTACTATTAAAACTTTCTTATTTTTTTTTATTCATATTCAATTGCAAGTTATTGTTAAAAAAGTTTCCTTCAAATTTGTTTTTTATTATACAAATTGATTTTTTTTTAAAAAGTTTTGCTTTTAATTTTTCATATTCATTTATTTACAAGTTTTTGTTTTTTTTTAACTCATATTCGTTACTATTAAAAAAATTTATTTATTTTTTAATTCAGATTTGACTAAAAGAATTGGTTACGTTTTTTTTTTCAAATTCGTATTTTTATTTGTTTTATGTTTTTTTAATCATCCACAAGCGTAATCTCATTCGAGTAATCAATTTTGTTATGATTTCGATATTTAATTATATGCTTAAATTTGGTTGAATGCTAAATATCCAAATTAGTTTTGTGTAATATAGAAAATTTGCTATGTAGCATTAGATCATTAATTTTATTTAGTATTTGTCCACCTCATTATTTTTGTTAGAATATGATCTCTTTTGAAAATTTAAGACTAATTTACCCTTATACAAGAATTTACAAGATTATGTGTTTATTATTACCTTTTATTTCACCCATACTCCCTATAATTTGGATTAACGTAATAAATTTGAATTACCCTCATACAAGAAATTACAAGATTTCTGTTTGGATGCAAAGCGTTGACTACTCTTCAACATTTACTACTCTTCATGTTGAACATTCAGGTTCTCGATACAATAATCGTGTACAAGAAAATTAGGTACGATAATTCTTGTACAATAAAAATAGTTACAATAATTATTGTACAAGAAATTTAGTGTACAAGAGAATTCAATTATCATAATTAAAACGTATATTTATAATTTTCAAAAGAAGATAAATCGTGAGATCCAACTTGTTCGGTTGGTATTAGGTGAGAGGGACTACCAACCAAAGATCAATTCTCCGTGGCTACATTCGTTTATTAATTTTTTCATATTTCTTGTAAGAATTATAATGTACAAGAAAATTCAAGAAAATATAAATTATAAGAAAATAAGTGTCATTTACAAGAATAAATTATAAATTTACAAGAAAATACGTCTCATTTACAAGAATAAGTTACAAGAAAAACGTCTAAATTAGGATTCATTTTAATATAATAAGTTACAAGAAAAATGTAAAAAAACTTTACATGACATCAGAGTCTACGATCCCTAAGCACGCTTCTGCCTTAACAAACCCTAAAACGCAAACCCTAGCCACACCTCCACAGGCTATCACGCCAACATACCGGCGTCCTAGAGCCGACTCTACTGGTGGCACCATCAAGTTCTCATTTCATTCCTTTGTATCATCCCCTAGGACGTCAGCCTACTTGTGTCCTGGGGCTCAACCTATCGCCCTAGAGCCGACTCTACTGGTGCCGCCATCAAGTCCTCATTTCATCCTTTGTATCAACCCCTAGAATACCAACCTACTTGTGTCATGAGGTTCAACCTACCCTAGGACACCAATCTAACTATGTCCTAAGTCCCAATATGTCCTAGGTCCCAATATAACGACGCCATATTAAAGCTAACCAAACAAAGACCAATGAAAGGAGGATGATCCATCAAGTATTCACTTCAACCTTTCATATCAACTCCCTAGGACGCCAACCTACTTGCATCCTAGGACCTGATCTACTATAGGACACCAATCTATCCGCATCCTAGGAACCAATATAGCTAGCTCAAGACTCATGCCTTCAAATGCAAGTCACGAAGAGCGTCAAAAACCAAAAACCTTAAAATTTATACTATGCAAGTTTGGAGTTGTTGAATCCCACCTCTAAGTTGAGGTAGAGAAATAAAGATAGAATTACGGTTATGTTAAAGTTATATGTACTTTATCGTTTTAGCCATAATTTTTTGTTTTATAAAGGATATCTAGTAAGTAAAAATAAAAGCTTTATGATTATTAAATTCTACAACAGACGGAAAAGGAAGAAACGTTGATGAAGAAGACGCTCTTGATTTCTCCTCGAGTTTGAACTTTTCGCCGGCGGATTGGAGAAAGGGGGCATGTTTCTCGCACGCGGAGGCGGATGAAGGAGAAGGACCCCAACCGGAATTTGGCTTCGAGAAGCCATGGTGTGGAGAAGGGGAGCCTTCGAGAAACATTCAACATCCGGAATCTGACGACGCCAGATCTGAACTTCTCGCAGACGAACCTTTAGAGAAGATGTCCGGATCCGTCGACGGTTGGTGGTGTTTTCCAACGGGCATGGTGGTTGTTGCAGTAGAAAACATCATTTTGCGACCTGGCCAACCTATGGTGAGCTTGCGTGTGTGATCTCAATCGACTGAAGAGGGTGATATAATAAGACAATAAATCTAGGTATACTGATACGATGGGCCAATGACCGAGCGAGACGAGCTCTTCCTGACCGGGTAAGCGAGGAAACATATTTTGGGCCCATGGACTAATGGGCCCGGGGCGACAGGAGATGCGGGGGACGGAACCCCCCGCGGTACGGGTTCTATCTATTTCGTGATAAATAGATAGGTTTAGGGTTGTATTCTTTTATCCATGATAGTATATTGAAAACCCTAGCTGCAAGGTTTGTGTAGCAAAACCACAAAACGTTTTGTCTTCGCTCTATTCCCTAAGTAACTCGTTGAAAATCACAACAAAGGGCTTGTGTAGGCTATGAAGGAGAATAAGAGGATTTGTTGCTTCCGCGATTGATGAAACTGAAAACTCTATAACCAAAAAAAGTTGGCGTTTTTTTATCCGTGTTGTATACATACACCCAGTACATCTGTACATTTATCTCTTGAGCGTGTAGGTGAACAACTCTATTAAAATAATTGAAATAATTATACTTTAATAATACATTTTCTATCATCCTAAAAATTTACAAATATAAGTGTTGAGATGTTAGCGATGAGTTGTCCCACATCAATACCACATTATACACATTATTTGAGTATACTATATAAATTTATAAGGATGTGTTTGACACACACTTTACACTAGTGTTTGGAAGTGTTTACGAGTGTTTTTCATTTTAACGAGTGTTTAGCTGTGTACAAAATACTAGTGTTTAGTGTTTTTTGGAGTGTTTTGGAAACACTCATCACAATGAGGGTTTGAGGGAGTGTTTAGTGTTTTTGTCTTGGAAATGACTCTGTTACCCCTAAAATATAAACCTTATTACAATTAATACCAGCTATAAATAGAACAATCTCTCACCTGATAGCAAGGGAAGCCAAGACAAGGGGCAAACGAAGAAGATATGTGGATAACTCTTCTGTGTGTGGCAACGAAGAAGAACAATATTGTAGATTCATCTCGGTGAAAGAAACAAAGCCATCTCGGTGACAAGAGCATGCTATGTCGAGTTGGATTTCGTCTCCCTGATAGGCGTCGAGTTCAAAGGAATTTTCTTCACACTGATCCAATCCAAGTTACTTCTCTTCACTATCTGATGTTCGACTTTCATTTTGGTTTCCTTTTTTCATATCTTATGTTGTCTTAGATTTTTCAAATAGGATTTTCATTCACGGATCACTGACGGGGTTGTCCAAAGCGGGATAACCATGAGTTTGGTTTGTAAAACTAGTTAACTGAAAAAGCTTCTGCTATTGCTCTGATCAATTTATCATGTTAGGTGTAAATCCATTAGTAACCCATAAACCAAACAAGTTAACAATTTGGTTAACCCCAAAAATTTACTGTTTTTTCTTGGATATTTATGTGGAAATCATTGTCATTGTCACCAACTCAAACAATATTCTGTTATCCCTAAAAGACTTGTTGATATTTTTTTTTTGTAGTTTTTGTGGTCTTTCTGCTACACCATCTCGGGGATGACAAGGATCAACCATTTAGTTTGGCCCAAGGAGTACCAGGATCATCAAAGTTGGTAGAATACGACAACATGCTCACGTTGGGAGACTTAGAGCTGTCGAACTCCATGATCTTATTTACTTGGAGTGAAATGTTGGGAGTTCTTCCTTCCATGAAACTGCTTGCTCAAGTGTTGCTACATAATAGTTAAACATGTTTAGGTTTCTAAACACTAAACACTAGTGTTTCGCATAAACCCTCCCTTGAAACACTTGTGAACACTAAGGACATGTTTGTTAATTTAGTATGAAAATGGGCTCGGAATGGATTGATTTCGGCCCAAATTGATAAAGGTTGTTTGTTTGAGTATGTTAAATGAATGAATCTATTACTAGGCCTAATCTGTTTCCGTTTCTTGTTTCCGGGCTAAAAAACAGCCCATTTCCAGAAAAAAAACGCTTTTGATTTCTCTCCCCCCGACAATTCTACGCCCTAATCTGTTCATCTTTGTTCTTCCTCCACTCTCCCCATCTCCGTTTTGCTCCGATTCTGTTCTCTTCAATTGGAAATCTTACATATGAGTCATTAATATAGGTAACTATATGCATTTCTTCGCACCTCTATCTTCTACAATATTCTTTCTGCTTCATTTTCTAATCTTTCGTGTCTAGGTGGGGATTGGTGACTTGTGTGCTGATTTTGCAACTTGCCGATTCTGAGAAGGTAGAACCACCAATCCCTTACAAGCATTGTAAAATTTTCGATTCTACAACTTGTATAATTGTTGGTTCTTCATAAGCTTTGTTTTCTAATCGGTATATTCATTTGAATTCATACCCTGAGACATTCATTTACAAGCATTGTATAATTTCCATTTCTACAACTTGTTACCCTCAATAGATGATGCAAATTTACCAATCTGAATTTTCAGCAACTTGTCATCCTCAATCTGAATTTGCTAATTTGAATTTTCAGTTATTGTTATTTGTTGAACTTGTTTGTTGTGTCCTATATGAGTACATCATGCTTATACACTTCAGGGTAGGAGTTTGCTTGAACCTGTCATTAGCTTGTTGAGCGTTTGTGTATCTGTTTTGACTTTTTGTTGTTTTGAATTTGTGATAGATTTTTGAATATGTGTATAAATTCAGTAAAATCTGACTACAGTTAGAGCAGTATTGATCAATTTTGATTATGTATATGTTCATCTGATTATAGTTCGAGTAGCTTACTAGTTTGATTCTAGGAACTGAAACAATAGAATTAACAATAAAAAAAATCTGACTACAATTGTGATCAGTTTTATTTTCTATGCAATTTGGATTGATTTTTTTTTTATAGAAGTGTTATCATTTTCTTATATTTAACTTATTAGTATTCAACTATTGTTTTCTCAAGCTTCCAAAGCCTTTTTTGTACTTCTCTTGTCAGAAATGGATCACCCAAGGATGAGTAATTTATTGAGATATTGAGGGGTTGGAACTATTATTTTGCATCTTTGTAATTTTGTGCATCAGTTGTTTATCTTGAGAACCTTGCATGTCCAGCTACCTTGAAGCACTACATTTCTAAATGTTAGAACTAGTAATTTTTTTTATTTAGATTTCAGATTTTACCTGCCAAGTCACTATTTCTTATTTTTTCAGTGTGTCTGAAATCCTTGAGCGCTGCCACATCTCTACTAGGTCAGAAGGGGCGACTTCATCAAACTTATAGAACAAAGTAATGAAACTTTAGGTTCTGGTGCAACATACCTATCTAATTATGGTCTTTTTGTGTCTAATTGTGCTGCTGTTCCTTGCAGTCCCCAGACGTAACTATCCAGACATGTACAAAACTAATACAAAATGTTCACAGGCAACGACTTCACCTATTTATATATTATGGATATGGATAACTAGATTGACGTGAACTATTAAACATCTTTATCATAAAACAGGTACCTTGAGGATTCAAATTGTGATGACACTAGTTTAACTGACCTCCAGGTTTGAGAATTTATTACTAACAATGCTCTTCTCATATCATGTTGGAACCCAAAGTCAATAATATAAAATAAAATGATTCAATCACTTGGCCTAGAATCTAGATGCTTCTCAGTCTACTAGTCCTCACAATATGCTTGCAGACTTCACAATAATTCCAGTGTGATATCTTAGATGCTTTATTACTAACAATGTAGATGATTTTAAATTTCAAGATCTCAGAACCGTAGCTTGCAGGATCAGATCTTGAGGCTTTCTGGTATTTCAGGTGATGGAGCCGCTTTTGAGATGGCTGCTGCTTGTTGGGTCAACTTCTGTAAAGACTACGACTTGAACATGATTGTGATACGCCCAACCCCCCATTTAATGAAGAAATTGGCTGGATGTTATTACAATGTCGTGTTTAAGGGTTTTTGAGAGACTTTGACCTTTCGGCTAGGCAGAAGGCCTTAGTTGAGAACTTGAGGCTACCCCTGGCTCAACATTGGCTTAAAGCGGTCTCGGTTTCTGGTCTTGGTAAGGTTATGAACCCGGCTACCTTTCGGACCGTCGTTAAGTACCGCCTGGGCATCGAGATGTTTAGGGAGGGTTCCAAGTGCCCTGCTTGCGAGAAAGATATTTTGGACGCTTGGGGTGACCATGCTCTTGCTTGTGCTGCACAGGTTGGTATTAAGCACCGACATAACATGGTGCGTGATGTCATTTTTGATGAGTGTCTTAAGATTGAGATCTCTGTCCTAAAAGAGGTCCATACTGGTATGATTGATGGTGGTGGTTGTTCGCCACTTAGCGTGCGTGCAAATAAGCTTTAATTATAAAACTAGAAATCAAGCAAGCGAACCCGCAGTGTACGGATCGATATAGTTAAGCAAGAATTCCATAGTATCGAACACAGAGATTTGGGGGGTTAAATCCAGTTATAGATTATCAAGCAAGTAAATGTATGAAGCTTTTCAAATTATTGGGAAAACAACAATCCTAAAGATCCAGAAATCCAGCTGTGGCAATCGATTCAAGATATACTAAAGATATAAGGACAGAGTTGAGGTATGCAAAGATATACGGATGTAAGGCAATGTACGGTGAAGTTCCAAGACCTTATATGATTCACCTAAAGGCACTCTCTATAAAGGTTGTTGAGGCTTCAGTATAGAAAGATTCTAAAGGTAAACATTAACGTCAAATACCCAAATTTGTAATCCAAGGATCAAGACTAACTTAACCGATTAAGGTTGTGACACTTGAAATCGAGGTAGAGGTTGTTGAGGCTTCACTACCACCTAGAAAAGGTAAGCCAAGACTAAGTTAAAGCAAATCTTTAACTTTGGATTAAAGTAAAAGCAAATTCGTAAACTGACACAAAATCACTGGTAGTTCTTGAGTTCCACGGCCGTGGAAGCTCAAGAACAGACCGTGAATTAGGTTCGTCGGCGATTCTCTCTAACTCTCAGGGTCCAATCTGTTTACGATCGATCTATCATCATCTAAGCCACAACTATCAACCCTTCACCTTAGAATTGCTAAAGGGTTTTAGCCAACAACAGTCATATTGATATCAAATTCAAGATTTAAAAGAATGAAAGATGAAAACTTCCGAAAACCTTGAATAAATCTCAAATCAATCCCAAATCCACAAATCAAGAACAATAATCTCAATAGTTTCGGAATAACACAAACAATCACAATTCTTAGATAAGAACGAAGAACGGGATGTCAATCCGTCTTCTAATCAAACCTAAAGATGAAGCGTAATCTCTTTACGAACAAGTCTTCCAAATCTTCACTCCTTCCGTCAATCCGGGAATCTCAATAGCAAAGCGCAAATCTCTCAATGACGATCTCCGCAAAAGCGTAAAACTAGGGTAAGCCGAAGTGTAAGCGAAGGTGACGGAATCTCTCTTCTTCTATCCTTTTATAGGGTAAGATAAAATATTGGCCCGACCCATTGCGTAGAAGATCGTGGCTTAAAATATTGCGTAAAAGATCGCCAAGATCACGGTCGTGGAAGGATTCCACGCCCGTAATTTAGAGCGTAGAATTGGGTCACGGTTTGTCACATCCCTCCACGGCCGTGTAAGTTGCTGGAATGCACCACGCTTCTCTTGCCAAGGTTCCACGGCCGTGGACTAGAACGTGGAATCTAGTACGGCCGTATTTTAGAGCGTGGTTTAGAGGTAGATCGTAATTTTCCTTAGCTTCGTGCTATTCTTCAAGTTAGCACCATCCTTAGCTCCTAGAGATGTCCTCAACCCTTGGGCATGCTCAATCCAACTCCATTCTCTCTCAATCCGTTCGGATTTAGCTCTTAATTTCCTACAATCAACACAAAGCTTATGTAGACCTCTATATCGACAAAATAGATAAACTAACTCACAAATACTTCAATGCTTTATCAATGACTACCAATATGGATGAAATACACTTAGAAAACGTGCCTAAAATATCACAATATTTCATGCTAACAAATAACCCCATACTTGCCACTTGCTTGTCCCTAAGCAAGGTCTTTCAAAGCTTTAAAACTCAAGTTAGGATGAAATATGTGTACCTTCTCAAAGCAAAACTTCTTTTGGATGAATGTGCCTTCTAATCAATAGATCATTCTCAAATCTTGCTTCATTCATTTATAAGACTTTCATATACATAATCAAAGAGTAAAGAGTAAAGAAAGCTCATGAATTAATTAAACTTCCATGTAAACATCATAACCTTCAAACATTATCAAAATCAATCATAAGAAACTTCAATTTAGATCACCAAGCCATATAACATTCTTTTGATCTTAAGGACTTTCAAACAAGGTCTAGAATGTGGAAAGGGAAGGAAAACTTTAAGGAATGTGGTGCATGAATCCGGGAAAGTGGATAACTACTCTTTTCTTCTTCTCATGCGGTTTCCGCAACACTTTCAACTTAGAGCTTCGCTCTTTCTTTTCATTTTTCGACTTTACTTTTGGAGTTATGGATAGAGGTGCACAAAAACCTAAGCCTAGGAGATTGGCGTTTCTCAATTTTTATGAGATGCCTCAAACCCTTAGCGCACATACCATAATCCACTAGGAATATCGCTCAATCCGACTTTGGCAAGACACAAACACCCGACTATGTGAATGGTGCCGAGTTACTCATCGTCATGATTGACTTCCCCAAACCTATAATTTCTTTCTATTCCTTTGAATGCAAAATATTGCTTTCATGGCCCTCCCACATTAAACATGCCTTTTTCATTCAACTCCTCCAAATTCCCGGATAGGTAAAGGAGGCCATTATTTCAATGAGGGGCTAAATGATCAAAGAAAGAAGAAAGAAAATCGAATTGCCTTAATCATCTCAAAAAGAAGCATAAGAACTTATTATGTGATTTCAACCTTAATTCCTCAACATGATTTAAGTAACATTTGTCACATTATGAAACTTGCAAAAGAGAGATAATCAACTCATTCAATTTCTTTTCAATTCACTATTCGTTTAAGCATGCGATTGTCATCAAAACTCAATTCACAAGTGGTGATTATCATAGAAATCATCTCTATCCTTAGAGGCACAAAATTTTCAAAATTTTTCAATTTTTATGGGTTTTTCAAAAGCTTTTTCATGCAATGCAATAATGAAACGTGTAACAATAGAATTGAAACATGCAAGATTGTCTCAATAGAAGCATACAAGAGTGAGTAAGAGTTATTACAGACTATTAGTCACACCCCACCCCATACTTGGAACAAACATTGTCCCTAATGTTCAAAGAAAAGAAAAAGAAGAAAAGAAAGAAAGAAAAAGAACTCACAAAATGGTGGTGGAGCGGCTAAAACGGTCGATCATCAACGTCATCACTGAGGTGGAGGCGGTGGTGGAAACGGGGAGAAGCCGGGATCATAATGCCGCCCGAACTGCTGGCGGTAAACATCTCTCATCATGTGGTCAAGATCGTCGGCTCGTGCATCCCTAGCATCAACACGAATCTCCAATGCTCCAACCCTATCGGAAAGGTCGGTAGCCCATCCTGGCAACTGTTCGTACCAACCAGGCGGCTGGCTGTACCACGCCGATGCATCTGAAGGTGCTGGTACAGGTGGCGGCTGTGCATGCCAAGGCGGTGGAGCTCCCATCCAATCCGGCTGAGTGCTATACCATGAAGGAGGATCCGCCATCCAAGTAGGCCTCTCGCTCACACTAGCACGGCGAGAGGAAGAACCTGAAGCTCTAGTAGGGCGGGGAGAGTCTCTAGGAAGATCAAGAACTACATCCGGCTGATCCGGGAATGTACCAAAGTCATGATCAGCTCCTCCTCCCTCAAACTCGTCATCCCCTCTAATCTCCTCCTCTACAACTAGTGGTGGTGGAACATAGGGAGGGGCTACTAATCTGTTCGCATGCATGGCAGCGAACGTCGCCTTCCAGTTATGGCGTCCAGCCATAATGGAATACTCGGGAAGCCACTCAATGCCTCTCCCAATCCTACTCTCCCAAGGCATAGCAACATATGGTGGACCTCTATGTGTGGGGAAGATGATGCCTCTAGTCATAAGGGCCTGAAGTCCTAGGGGTACAACAGCAATACGTGTGCAGGCGGAGAAATCTACCCCTAATGCCCTAGCAAGGTGGGTGACTATCCCACCATATCCAATGTTGCCAACCCTCTTATTCTTTAGCTTGCTCATGGTAGCAGCTAAGAGGGTGGCGCAGTCAACAGGTCTACCGTATAGCATACAGTAGAGAAGAAAGAGCTCATCTGTCTTGATCTTCTGAGGTGTCTCCGTCCTAGGGAAGAGACACTCAGAAAGTACCCTGTGAGCAATCTTCAAGGCTAAGTGATACATCAACTTAGCCTTGGTATCAGCTGGCTGCCAGCGGTCCTCGCTGGCATAGATCATAGCGATCTCTTCCTAGAAATCCTTGGCGTACACGCCACTGGGGAAACGACCATTGAAGGTCTCGTGGAACCCAAAGAAGGCTCCAAACTCCCAGATGGAGAAATCATAGTTTCTTTCCGTAAGCCGAAAAGAAACTGTCCTGTCAACATGGCTGTGCTCAAAGGAAATCACAACCTCTCTCGTAATCTCCTCATATGCATCTTCCCGAATAGCGGAGAAGATGACTAATCCGGCTCTATCCAAGAGCCAAGTGATGTCCCCTATGACATGTAGAGGCTCTAACTCCTTCAACAGTAGGTATCTAGGTCCTATGACCGTACTCTTATGGATCCTCTCTAAGGCGTCGAGATGATCCTCGTGAATGGTAGGGATCCTAGGGCGAGGTGGTGATGGTGATGATGGTGATGATGGAGGTGAAGGGGATGAAGGTGGTGGTGCTCTAGAAGAGGAAGAGGGGTTGCCCTTCCTTTTCTTACTCTTATCCTTATCTTTATTCTTGTCCTTATTCCTACCGGACACTCTCCTCACAAAATCCATTTTATGTCGAAAATCACGGTCTGTTCTTGGGGTTCCACGGCCGTGGAAATGCCAGTGACTGTGATTCGGCACGTAATTTTGCAAATCTCAACAGAATCTCACCAAATTTCACAGCAGCAGTCCTAGACTAATTCTCTTCCAATTCCAATAAGTTATTCCTAAAAATTCTTGCAAATGCAAGCCCGAATCGACAAAGATAGAGAAGAGCGAAAAAAAACCTAGGTTTTCGGATTTTTAAATCCGAATTCTGCTTTCCTCGGTGATTTGCCGCTCGAATTGTTGCTTGGATCTTGTTGGTGATCGGATTTGCTTCTGTTTTGGCCAAAGAATCGTTAAGAACGATTAACGAATGAAGATTTGAGGTGAGGGGAAGCAAATCGGCGTTTAGGGCGTGGAATTGGGTTTGTGAGATGTGTTTTGTGAAGGAAAGTGGTTTATATATTGGCCGTAAAATTTTTTGAAAATCACGGTCTGTCGGGGGGTTCCACGGCCGTGGAAATGTATGGAACCGTGGTTTTGGTGATTTTTCTCAGGCTTTTGGGAATTACGGTCACTGTAGCTGTCACGGTCGTGGTTTAGGCCGTGGAAGTCTCTGTAATGCTCCAAAGTCCAAGTTTCGTCACTTTTCTTCAAATTTTCTCTTCCCCTTTCCTTTTCCACTGTTCCTACATCCAAAAACACGAACATACCGGAAGATATTGAAGGCAAAACAAAGCAAAAACGTCTAAACTAAGCTAATCTGTGAATCAAAAACAAAAACTTGAATGCAATACCTTGGGTTGCCTCCCAAGAAGCGTTTTGTTTAAGGTCCGTAGCTAGACCAAATTTGCACTTATTCGAGTGCGGTGGGCGCGAACTCTTTAGCTTGGAGTTCCGGAGTATACTTCTTGAGTCGTTGACCGTTCACCTTGAAGCTTCCGCCCGTTTCACCCCATACTTCAACTGCACTATGGGGAAAAATACGTTTGATTAGAAAAGGTCCGGTCCAACGAGATTTAAGCTTACTTGGAAAGAAACGAAGCCTTGAATTGAAGAGGAGAACTTGATCTCCTTCTTTGAAGTCCTTTGGAATGATATGCTTATCATGCCAACGCTTTGCTCTTTCTTTGTAGATTTTGGTGTTTTCATAAGCGTTCAAGCGGAGTTCTTTAAGCTAATTTAGGTCCAAGAGACGCTTCTCTCCCACTTCCTTCATGCTGAAATTTAGCCATTTGATTGCCCAAAACGCCTTGTGCTCCAACTCTACCGGTAAGTGACAAGACTTCCCATACACAAGGTTGTATGGTGTGGTTCCGATGGGAGTCTTATACGCAGTCCGGTACACCCACAATGCGTCATCTAGCTTCAAGGTCCAATCCTTCCTAGTCCTTGGAACCGTCTTCTCTAGGATTCCTTTGATCTCCCGGTTTGAGATCTCCACTTGTCCACTAGTTTGTGGATGATAAGGGGTGGCGATCTTGTGAGTCACCCCATACTTAGCTAGAAGAGCTTCAAAACGCCGGGAAATGAAATGAGAGCCTCCATCACTAATGATGGTCCGTGGTGTCCCAAATCGTGGGAAGATGGTCTTGTTAAAGAACTTAACCACTGCCATGGCATCATTGGTGGGAGAGGCAATCGCTTCAACCCATCTTGAAACATAATCAACCGCTAAAAGTATGTATTGGTTACCACAAGATGATGGGAATGGTCCCATGAAGTCTACTTCCCAAACGTCAAAGATCTCCACCTCTTGGATGTTATTGAGAGGCATCTCATTCCTCCTAGAGATATTTCCTGTTCTTTGACAAGCATCGCAGCAAGAAACAAAGGTTTGCACATCTTTAAATAGTGTAGGCCAAAAGAATCCAGATTGCAATACCTTAGCGCTAGTCTTGTCCGAACTAGCGTGTCCTCCACATGGTAGTGAATGACAATAGCGGATGACACTTTGCATCTCATCTTCCGGCACACATCGCTGAATAATGCCATCCGGACCTCTCTTAAAGAGGAGAGGTTCGTTCCAAAAGTACTCCCGAACATCCTTAAAGAACTTCTTTCTTTGTGCGTAGGACAATCCGGACGGTATTTCCTGACAAACCAAATAGTTAACAAAATCAGCAAACCATGGTTCGTTACCTTTGGAGATTACATCGATGCACTCCTCTATAATGTGTAAATGCTCGTCCGGGAAGGAGTCTTCTATAGGTAGATGGTCGTCCTCTAGATGTGTTAGGCGACTCAAATGATCCGCAACAGAATTTTCCGAACCCTTCTTGTTGCGGATCTCTAGATCGAATTCTTGTAGGAGAAGAATCCATCTAATTAGCCTTGGCTTTGCATCCTTCTTTGCAAGGAGATACCGGATCGCAGCATGATCCGTGCACACAATCACCTTTGCACCTACAAGATAAGAGCGAAATTTGTCAATTGCATAAACAATGGCTAAAAATTCTTTTTCCGTAGTGGCGTAGTTGAGCTGCGCTTCATCTAGCGTCTTGCTAGCGTAGTATATGGCATGGGTTCGCCCTTCCTTTCTTTCTCCAAGAACAGCTCCTATAGCTACGTCACTTGCATCGCACATAACCTCAAAGGGAAGATTCCAATCCGGAGGTTGGATAATTGGGGCTGAAATTAGAGCTTCCCGAATCATATTGAACGCATCTAAACATTTCTGCGAAAACTCAAAAACTGCATCCTTCATCAATAGATTAGTAAGCGGTTTTGATATTTTAGAGAAGTCTTTTATGAAGCGCCTATAAAATCCAGCATGTCCTAGAAAACTTCTTATCCCTTTCACCGAAGTTGGGGGAGGAAGCTTTTCTATAGTCTCTATTTTAGCCTTATCCACCTCAATCCCTCTACTAGAGATTAAGTGTCCTAATACAATGCCTTCCTTCACCATGAATTGACACTTCTCCCAATTAAGAACTAGGTTAGTGTCTTCACACCTTTGTAACACAAGAGCAAGGTTAGAAAGACAATTGTCAAAAGAGGAACCATAAACGGAGAAGTCGTCCATAAAAACCTTCATGATTTCCTCTATATATTCGGAGAAGATGGCCATCATGCACCTTTGAAAGGTGGCTAGGGCGTTGCAAAGCCCGAACGGCATCCTCCTATAGGCAAACGTATCCCACGGGCACGTGAACGTGGTCTTCTCTTGATCATCCGGGTGTATCGGAATCTGAAAGAAACCACTATAACCGTCAAGATAGCAAAAATGTGAATGTTGTGCTAACCTTTCAAGCATTTGATCGATGAAGGGTAGTGGGAAGTGATCCTTCCTCGTCGCGTTGTTTAGATTGCGGTAGTCTTTGCACATCCGCCATCCTATTACGGTTCGGGTAGGAATGAGTTCGTTATTCTTGTTGGTGATGACCGTCATTCCTCCCTTCTTCGGAACCACTTGAACCGGACTCACCACTTGCTATCGGAGATAGGGTAGATGATACCTGCATCAAGCAATTTAAGAATTTCCTTCTTGACAACCTCCTTCATGGTCGGATTCAACCGCCTTTGAGGTTGTCGCGAAGTCCTAAAGTCCTCTTCCATTAATATCTTGTGCATGCATAGGGAAGGTTTTATTCCTACTAAGTCCTCTATAGTATATCCTAAAGCTTTTCTATGTTTCCTAAGGACAACCATGAGCTTACTATGTTCATCTATGCTTAAGTCGGAACTAACAATAACCGGAAAGGTAGAATTAGGTCCAAGAAATGCGTACCTTAGATGAGTAGGAAGTGGCTTTAGTTCCATGACTATCGGAGTTTCCAATGGTTGTTGAGGAGTATCCGATACTTCCTTAGAAGTGTCTAAGGGTGTAGAAGGTATGGGAGAAGAATCAAAAGAAGTTGAGGAATAGACACAATTACCTTCGGGATCACCCAAAATTTTGGCCTCTCTGACTTCTCCACGGCCGTGGTTTTGGGTGTGGAAAGTGAATACGGTTGCTCTGTTCTCTCCACGACCGTGTAACCCTCTGGAGCGAGCCACGCTTTTGTTGGTGAAATTCACGGCCGTGGAATATAGTGTATGGCCGTGGATTCGTACGTTCTCTGCCTCGTCGTGGAGTTTCTCAAACTCCTCTTCACACACTTCTTCTTGTGCTTCTAAGGCTTCAATTGCCTCATTGCACTCCTCTTCTTCCCCTATATCCATTAGACTCATAGTAATAACCTTTTGCAAAGGATCTTTGAAGAGAATAGCACTTACCTCCTCTCTAGACAACCCTTCTTCATCTTGGATGTTGAATATATTCTCATCAAAGATTGGTTCCTTCACTAGAGTGGAAAGAACGAACTCTACCTTCTCTTCTCCTATGTCAAAGGCGAGTCTAGCATTCTTGCAATCGACTATGCAGCCGGATGTTGCAAGAAACGGTCTTCCGAGAATGATCGGGACCGGACTATCTGCAGGAATGTCAAGCACAACAAAATCTATAGGAACATAGAATTTACCTAGCTTGACCGGAACGTCTTCAACAATACCGACGGGACGAGTTATGGATCGATCCGCCATGTACAACGTCATCTTCACCGGTTTAGGGTCGCCTAAACCGATCTTCCTACATAATGCAAGTGGTATGATGCTCACACTTGCTCCCAAGTCACATAATACATCATATGTGACATCTCCCACTCCTATGGGAATGCAAAATGACCCCGGATCCTTTAGCTTAGGGGGCATCTTCTCTTTCATGGTCTTGATGAGATCCGAAGAATCCGAACTCATCTTAACCTCACCAAAATCCTCTAGCTTTCGCTTGTTAGAGAGGATTTTCTTTAAGAACTTGCCATAAGCCGGCATACCTACAATAGCATCAATGAAAGGTATGTTAATATGCAATTTGCTCATGAGTTCTATAAACTTACCGAATTGCTTGTCTAGACGCGCTCTTGCTCTAGATTGCGGGAACGGTAGGGGAGGTTTGTAAGCTAGAGGAGGAACGTAGACATCTTCCTTCTCCTTCCCCTTCTCTTTCTCTTTCTCAATGGGGACTTCTACAAACTTGGGCTGCGGATCGGTAGTTGTGACTCCGCTCCTAGTTGTGATTGCCATCACCCTTCCTTTTGAGTTGTCCTACGTTTTTCCTGGAAGTTTCCCTTGATTCCTAGGAACTTCCTCCGCATGGCTGAACATTTGGTTTTCTAAAACCTTTTGGGCTTTATCAACCTTAGTAATGTGATCATCAACCTTGATGATGCGAGTCTCCAACCCTTGAAGCTTCCCCAAAATCGTTTCCAACATGGGATCGGGCTTCTCCTTTCCCGAAGTGCTTCCACCATTAGATGTTTGCCCCTGACTTTTCAAAGGAGTGGAAGAAGAGGAAGGTGGAGTTAGTGAATTTCCTGAATTGGAAGGATAAGAATTACCGGAATTTTGTTGATTGGAGCGCCAATTGTTGTTGTTTGAACCCCTATTGTTGTTCCAATTGTTGTTGTTGTTGTTCCAATTATTCCGGTTGTTGTTCCGGTTGTTGTTGTTGTTGCGGTTTGTATTCTCACCACCGTTGTGGTTATTGTTGTTGCCTAAATAACCCACATCTTTTCCTTGTTGCTTCGGAAAGTTGGTCTTGATAGCTTCCTTCAACTCTTTAATCTCGTTGTTGAGAGAAAAGATTTGAGATTGAGCTTCGTGTGTTAGTTTTGCTCCTTGATCCACACGATTCCCCTCCACTTTCTGGTGAGAATACTTCTCTATGACTCGCGCTTGCTTCTCAATGAAGTCCCAAGCGTCATCTTCTCTCATGTCCATGATTGTACCACATGAGAGGGATTGGAGCTTGAATTGTGTCTCCACATCCAGCCCCTTATAATATATCTCCAATAGTGCAAGCTTGGATATGCCATGATGAGGGCAATCCAATAGCAAATCCTGAAATCTTTCCCAAGATTGAAACAAACTTTCGTTAGATCTCATAGAAAATGCGTTAATCTTACCTCTTAGCTCCGCCGTTTTGGATGGCGGAAAGAACTTAGTGAGGAACTCCGCGGAAAGATCCTCCCATGTCTCAAGCTTTCCACTTGGAACAGCTTGATACCAAGACAATGCTTTCCCCTTCAAGGAGAAGAAGAAAGGCTTGAGTTTGTAGCTGTTGGTAGTTGCGTTCTTAGGCTTCATTGTCTCCATCATAATCTCAAAGTTTTGTAGATGTTGGTGTGGAGATTCAGCACTTATTCCACCAAATTGGTTTTGGCGAACAATGGTAATAACTTGAGGGTTAAAGCTAAACCCTTGCACATCATCAGCATCAAAGTTCACACCTAAACGGCGTTGTTGCTGCGTTGGGTCCATCCTTTGGCCAAGAGTTCTTGGCTCCTCATCCACGCGTTCGACCCTTGCGTTCCTAGGTGGAATACGGCGATTTGCAGCTGGCCGTGGATAGAATGGATTCACATTGATCGTGGGATCAATTTCCTCTAATGGTGGCATGGAGGAGTCGCTATCCTCATTAGATGAGTTGGCTCTAACCGATCTTCCCGATCTCCTCCTTTTTTTTTTTTCTCCTTGAGATTGTTTATTTCCAGCCTCATTTGGAACATCATGTCCGTTAGATCATCAACCTTCATTTGATGACGATCCGTTTCTTCCCTACGAGTCTTCTCACTCCATTGGAGTTGAGCTTCCTTTTCCGCTAACTCCGATTGGAGATCACGTTCTCTTTCTTCAGCCATTTTCTTTTCCTTACGCTTTCTCCTTAAAGTCCTCTCAAGCTCTTGATCAAGAGGTAAGAGGTCTTCGTTATTCCTAGACCTGCGCATACACTTAAAAAGATATTAAATAACAAGGGAGAAGCTCCCAAGCTTGACAACCGATAACCGAATTCGGCCTTGACCAAATCCCCGGAAACGGCGCCAAAAACTTGTTCGCCACTTAGCGTGCGTGCAAATAAGCTTTAATTATAAAACTAGAAATCAAGCAAGCGAACCCGCAGTGTACGGATCGATATAGTTAAGCAAGAATTCCATAGTATCGAACACAGGGATTTGGGGGGTTAAATCCAGTTATAGATTATCAAGCAAGTAAATGTATGAAGCTTTTCAAATTATTGGGAAAACAACAATCCTACAGATCCAGGAATCCAGTTGTGGCAATCGATTCAAGATATACTAAAGATATAAGGACAGAGTTGAGGTATGCAAAGGTATACGAATGTAAGGCAATGTACGGTGAAGTTCCAAGACCTTATATGATTCACCTAAAGGTACTCTCTATAAAGGTTGTTGAGGCTTCAGTATAGAAAGATTCTAAAGGTTAACATTAACGTCAAATACCCAAACTTGTAATCCAAGGATCAAGACTAACTTAACCGATTAAGGTTATGACACTTGAAATCGAGGTAGAGGTTGTTGAGGCTTCACTACCACCTAGAAAGGTAAGCCAAGACTAAGTTAAAGCAAATCTTTAACTTTGGATTAAAGTAAAAGCAAATTCGTAAACTAACACAAAATCACGGGTAGTTCTTGAGTTCCACGGCCGTGGAAGCTCAAGAACAGACCGTGGATTAGGGTCGTCGGCGATTCTCTCTAACTCTCAGGGTCCAATCTGTTTACGATCGATCTATCATCATCTATGCCACAACTATCAACCCTTCACCTTAGAATTGCTAAAGGGTTTTAGCCAACAACAGTCATATTGATATCAAATTCAAGATTTAAAAGAATGAAAGATGAAAACTTTCGAAAACCTTGAATAAATCTCAAATCAATCTCAAATCCACAAATCAAGAACAATAATGTCAATAGTTTCGGAATAACACAAACAATCACAATTCTTAGATAGGAACGAAGAACGGGATGTCAATCCGTCTTCTAATCAAACCTAAAGATGAAGCGTAATCTCTTTACGAACAAGTCTTCCAAATCTTCACTCCTTCCGTCAATCCGGAAATCTCAATAGCAAAGCGCAAATCTCTCAATGACGATCTCCGCAAAAGCGTAAAACTAGGGTAAGCCGAAGTGTAAGCGAAGGTGACGGAATCTCTCTTCTTCCATCCTTTTATAGGGTAAGATAAAATATTGGCCCGGCCCGTTGCGTAGAAGATCGTGGCTTAAAATATTGCGTAAAAGATCACCAAGATCACGGTCGTGGAAGAATTCCACGCCCGTAATTTTGAGCGTGGAATTGGGTCACGGTTTGTCACAACCCTCCACGGCCGTGTAAGTTGCTGGAATGCACCATGCTTCTCTTGCCAAGGTTCCACGGCCGTGGACTAGAACGTGGAATCTAGTGCGGCCGTATTTTAGAGCGTGGTTTAGAGGTAGATCGTAATTTTCCTTAGCTTCGTGCTATTCTTCAAGTTAACACCATCCTTAGCTCCTAGAGATGTCCTCAACCCTTGGACATACTCAATCAAACTCCATTCTCTCTCAATCCGTTCGGATTTAGCTCTTAATTGCCTACAATCAACACAAAGCTTATGTAGACCTCTATATCGACAAAATAGATAAACTAACTCACAAATACTTCAATGCTTTATCAATGACTACCAATATGGATGAAATACACTTAGAAAACGTGCCTAAAATATCACAATATTTCATGCTAACAGTGGTTGGGAGTTGCGCCCGACCGACATCCTGTTCTATAATTGGTTTCAGGACAAAGACACATGTGTTGACATCACTGGTACATCTCCTTTCTCTTTGCCTGGCCTTTCAAACTTCATTCCGGGTAAAGCTGTGAGGGTCGCTGCTGATAACAAGAGGAAGAAGTATGCGGAGGTTTGTAGCTCCATGGGGTATCACTTTCTCCCCCTTTCCTTTTCCACGTTTGGCGACTTGGGTGATGACGCGGTGAAACTTCTTAAAAGGTTGGGCTCGGTTGCTAAAGAGTTGCCCGGATATAGTAGGAGTAATTGCTTTATTTTGACTAGGATTGCGTTTACCATTCAAAAAGGATGCGGAGCCCAACTTGTTAGTCGGCTCCCATCCAGCGGCATGTAATGTGTTTTACCTTCGTTTATAATAATAATAATAATAATAATAATAATAATAATAATAATAATAATAATAATAATAATAATAATAATAATAATAATAATAATAATAATAATAATAATAATAATGAATTTTATCTTTATTGAATGAGATTAATGATTTCATTCAATGATTCCATTCAATGATTCCATTCAAACCAAACAAGAAAAAATATCATTGACCTCAGTGAATCCATTCCTAAATATAACCAAACATAAATAAAAGTAACCATTTCCGTTTCCTTTCCTTCGTTTCTTCATTCCGTTTCCGTTTCTCTTTACGTAACCAAACGGGCCCTAACGCTAGTGTTTTTGCCTTCACTGCCAAACACAGTAGCTTAATTTGAGGATAGAAAATCATAGCTTAATTTTAGCACAAGAATTACATCATATCATAAAGACCTAAGAATAATGAAACACATTGATCACTAATCACCCAAAATCTTACTAAGAATCACAAAGTGAATTACTCTTAAGCTGTGACAATTTAGTATATTCAGTCGTCAAACAAAGTGATTAATTATTATAGGACCATGCTATAAGTTACGTAACTGCATTCCTTTATGTCGAGTTGGAGAAAACAAAGACAATACTTGTCGTATACGTGAGTTGTATCTTCTTGTGTTCCAAGAGTTCCGAGGTGAACAGACCGACAAATCCAAAAGCAAGACACACATATACTGCTAAGCACAAGGTTGAGAGAAGGGTACGAAGTGAAGGTTGTTGATGCGTAATAAAAAGGAGAAAATTGAGAGCAATCAAACGGAATATGATGGAACTTTTTGCTGATGGGTGATGAATTATGAATCACTGGAGGAAAGTTGGCAAGAAAGAAGAAAGGTATCGAGAAGATTAAGGGAGTAGGGTAACTTTTTTTTCTAGAATACAAACAAAGCCCCTAATATTAACAATTAAAATAAAAAGATAAATAAGGTGTGAAGAGAATCTTAATTAAGCAGTTAAGGTAACAATTAAAAATAATTAATATTTTCAAATATATTAATTAGGCTAAAAATAAGGAAACTAGTTAATGAAATTTGGTAACTATATATTTGAGATGTAGAACCCCTTTATTATTCTCAACCACCGAATCTGCTATTTCTCTCTTCTTCTCCAATTGCCAGACTCAGCCTTTCTTCAGCCTCCACATCCGACGCGATTGACGCCGCTGCGGTCGCCGCCTTGCTCAGGGAGTAATCAATTGTCCAGCCACCCTGTAGAACGGAGACGCTTGGTGTTGTTGCCTCTGCCACAAACCGACACCGACAGATCCGCAGGAACCCATATTGCACGGCCGCCATGTCCAACTGCAAGAATAGAGGGTACCGGCCGGGTATCGGTTGTGAGTGTCGGTCCTTATGTCGCCGCCAACGCCGATGAGACTACCGTCACCTCAGCTTGCCGGCCATCAACCACTCTCCACTTTTTTCGATAGTTCAGTGAGCAGTTTTGGGTAGGTGAGACTTCTATAGTATTTTGACTAACTTTAGTCGCCATAGTCAAGTATGATATATTCGGATAGAGGTTGATTATGTACAGCTTTGTGTTTGCATGTACATAAGTTTGTAGTATATGGTGATTATGTACATATTTGTGTGTACATATATCATGTCGTCGATTTGAATATGTACAGTAGAACAAAATATGTTGTTATATAGGCTTTTGTTTGTGTTTGCATGTACATATGTTTGCAATCTCTGTGATTATGTACATATTTTACCGCAAAAATGTTTCTAACTAACTGTATATGTACATATATTTCCAGTCTCAGGCGATTATTTATACATGTTGTTGCGGAAATCTCAATATCGTCGCCATGGATGAACGCAAGTTGGAAAGGACGAAGATTTCGGAAAATATTTGATTTCATTAATAAATGTAGATATTTTGATTCCCGTAATAAATGGAGAGATAAAGATATTTACTTTCCCATTTGTAATAATTAGTTTCTTAATAAATGGAGAGAGAAAGATATTCTGATTTCCTTAATATCCGCTTTTTATTTTAATAAATCTTTTTTATATAATGTAGAGGGGCCTATTTTGTACTCATTATTAACTTGGGGCCCTTTATATGCTCATGGTTACAAAATATACATACTTTCCTATTTTACCCAAAGATATTCAGAGAGAACGAGAAGGCGATGGATTTTGTGTTAATGTCCCGGTGCCCTGGAGGACAAATGAACGTTACAATGCTCATACGTTGGTTACTTATTTCTAATTTATATTCGATTTTTGTTTCTCATTTAAGCATGAAGTGGTGAATACCATTAACATTAGAGGTGTGGCCGGTTCAAACCAAACCGCCGAACCGGCGGTTTAGGTTTGCCGGTTTGGTTGAACCGGCGGTTTGCGGTTTAGGTTTAGGTTTGGTTCTAGACCAAACCTAAACCGGCGGTTCAAACTGGTGGTTAACCGCCGGTTTGAGCCATTTTTTTTATTTTTTTTAATTTTTTTTGGCCAAACCGGCGGTTTGGCAAAAAAAAGAGAGCCAACGTCTCTTTGGCCCACAACGGCTATTAGCCGGTGGGCCCCACTTTCCAACGGCTATTAGAGCCGTTGGATGTTTAAATTTATTTTATTTATTTTTTTTTGTTTTGTATTATTAGTTTAATTAAAAAAAAAATTAACACCCACAATTCCTATAAATACCATACAATTATTCCATTTAACTCACACCAACATTCTCATCTATCTACTACTACTCTCAATCTCCATCTCGTATTCTCGATCTTTCGAAATGACAAACCCGGATTACCCAAGCGACTACGACTTCACTCCGACTCCCGCTTTCTTTCCTAACACACAAGAAAGCGAGACTCAACCGCCGGATTCGGAAATGCCACAAGTTCCACAAGGTGAAGGGCCATTCCGACAAGCCCCTCCACCGAAAATGCTCACCTCCGACATATTCACCAAACATTACAAGAAGGGTCCGGTGATGGACGATCATTGCCAAGTTACGTGCAATTATTGTCCGAAGGTGTACAAGTGGAAGGCGAAGGGCGGATACGGGACTTTGCAAACCCACATGCAAAAGACTCATCCGGAGAAACTCGGAATATCACGGGGACAAACTCAATTGTCCCACGGGTTTGCATCCTCTTCCTCTCAATCTTCTTCATTTAATTATAATCATGTTGATGAATCTTTAGGATTAGCCAACTTAATTGCATCCGAAGCTTTTCCATTTTCTTATGCGGAATCTATTAATGTAAGAGAATATAACACTAATTATCTTCAACCGGCTTATAAACCAACTTCTCGTAAACAAGTTTCGAAATTAGTTTCTCATTCTTATGAACAAAAAAAACAAAAAATTCTTACGGTTTTACAATCTTTTTCGCATCAAGTTTCAATTTGTAGTGATATTTGGAGTACTTTATCACAAAAACATTTTTACATGGGCATCACTTTACATTTTATCGATAATGATATGTACTTGCATAAATTTGTTATTGCATATCGACATTTTAATGAAAGACATAGTGCCGCCAACATTGCTAATTTAATAAAAACGGTTTTACAAGAATTTAATTTACAAAATCATGTTTTTTCATACTCATTTGATAATGCTTCCGCTAACACCCTCGCCGTTAACCATTTAGTGGGAAATGCGGGTCAACTTATAAAAACTTCTTTTACTCACCAAAGATGTGCATGTCATATTTTAAATTTAAGAGTTCAAGATGGCCTAAAAGTTTTACATGAAATGTTAGAACCTATAACCGATGTAATTGAACATATTTGGCATTCAACCGAATTAAGAAGAAAATGGAGATCAACTTGTATTGAAATTTTTTTTCCTCCGATTGCTTTTTCGAAAGATATTGGAACTCGGTGGAACTCAACATATAAACTACTTACTCAAGCTATTCGTTATAAAGATGTTTTACAAGAATTTTCTTCACAATTTATTTCTTGGTCTATTTTAGATGATGAAAGTATTTGACAAACTTGTTTTGATATTTGTAGTGTTTTAAAAGTTTTTAGTGATGCTACTAATACGTTAAGTTATGTTTACATTCCTACTTCTTGTTGTTTTTAAGAAATAGCCGTAAATGTTGCCGAGGCTTTACAAACCGGTTTAGGTTTAGAGTCACTTAAATATGCTACGGCCGAAATGAAAACAAAATGGCTAAAATATTATGATGACGTTCCCGTAGTTTATCTTATTGCCGCCGTTTTCGATCCTAGACTTAAAATTGATGGTGTTACGGAATTTTTAAATGCTTATTATGAATGTTTAGGTTTATCTACTATTAAGAACGTTAATAATATTATTAGTAATGTTCGTGTTGAAATTGGTAAATTACTTACTTTATTTGAAACTAATGCTAGTGCTAGTGCTTCTACACAAACAACTCCTCTACCCTCTTCTTCTTCTCCTTCTATTCTTTCTAAAGCTAGACAAATTTTATCTAAAAGAACTAAAACACCTAGACATTCATCCGCAAGTGCGGAATTTGAAGATTTTCTAACTACTCCTTTTAGTTTTGATGGTGATATTGATAGTTTTGAAGTTTTACAATATTGGAAGAAGATGGCCCCAAAGTATCCAACATTAGCCAAGATTGTGCAACAAATTATGGCCGTTCCCGCATCAACGGTGGCCGTGGAGCAAGCTTTTAGTCAAGGAGGAAACATGCTAAGCTACAAGAGGAGTCAATTGAAGCCCGATAAATTGGAGGCTCAAGTATGTGTTCAAGATTGGATAAGGGCGGAGAGGAGGCAACAACGGAATGCACCCGCTTATTATAGATCATCGGATTCCAACTCCGATGATCCGGCCACTACTTCCGAGTCCGAGGCGCAAAGGTAAGGGGGTTACGAAAACAACTCGGAAGTCCGAAAAAAGGTAAGTAAAGGTAAGAGAACTACGTAGGCTTTGATTCCTCTTAAACCCCAAGAGGATACGCAGGCAACCGGGAAACAGGTTCAAGCCCTTTACTTTTTTTT
>BSUD01000007.1:12159821-12181061 GCA_033239045.1 Fagopyrum esculentum
AAAAAAATTGAATGTATAAAAAATTTAGCTTGCTTTATTTTATTGTAGACTTGTAGTTAGTAATTTTTTTTACTATGTAATTATTTTATTCAATGTATAAAAAAATTTGGTTTGCTTTGTTGTATGTTAGTTAGTAATTTTATTTTAGTTGCTTCTTTCTTTTATTGTAGTTAGTAATTTCTTTTACTATGTAATTATTTTATTCAAAAGCTAATGTAATTGAAAAAAATTCAATGTATAAAAAATTTGAGTTTGATTTGTTGTTTTTTTGTTAGTTATTTTATTTTAGTTGCTTTCTTTTATTTACTTACTAATTCTATTTAAATGCTATTGTAAAAAGAAAAAAATTCTATGTATAAAATATAAATTATAAAAACATAGTTATGTAAAAAATTCTATGTATAAAATATAAAATAACAAATGAATAAGTTTTTAATTAATATATATTATATTAATATATATTATTATTATTATTTTTTTTAAAATTCATGTGCCAATCCGCCAAACCGGTGGTTTGGCAAACCGCCGGTTTAGGTTAAACCTAAACGGGCGGTTCAAGATTTGCCGGTTTAGGTTTGCGACCCACCTCTAGTTAACATATGCTGACGTGGCTTGAAGAAATATTTTCGAAATGGAGATCCCACAATTAATACCAATAAATCATTATTTTAAACCATCAAATCCTTTGTTTTTATATTTCTTTTTTTTAACGATATCACAAGGAAAAATACATAAATCTTTATTTTTTAAGCCATCAAATCATATCCCTTAATTTTATTTAGATAATTAATTTCATTTTTTATCATTAACCAATTTTTTTTTCCTTATTTTTTGTTATTAACAACAAATTAGTGGTTCTGAAAATTTTTGCTCAATTTTAATTATTTTAGTTAACTCAATGGTTCCATTTTATTGTTTGTTTACGTATCTATATATAATTACTTATTGGTTTTGATTAACAATTTTTTAGTATAAACAAAATGTTTGCTTTTCATTTATTGTTTGTTTACGTAAAGATTTTTGAAAGAATTTTGTGAGGTAGACTTTTGTTTTTATAAGTTTTTGTTTTGTGTATCCCTCTAAATTTTTACACTCTAATTGACTTAACACTATTACTCTATTAGGAGTATATATACTAAATGAGATTATGGTATGTGTTTAGTTAGTAGATGAACAACTAAAAAAAACTTACTTACCAAATATACATATTTGGATCACCTTGCACGATTTGGACTACAGGTTCTGGTCCCATCACATGCTGGCGAAAATAGGCTCAGCTTTTGGTACTCCCATTCTCACAGATACCTACTCAGCAAACCAGGAACGACTGGGATACGCGCGTATCCTGGTGGATATTAAGGCTTCCCACTCCCTTTTGCATGAGGTTACCTTGACTAGGTCGGATGATACTTCCTATGTCCAGAAAGTTACTTACGAGTGGCTGCCTCCCCGATGCTCGTCTTGCTTGACGTTTGGACATAGCTGCAGTGGAACGAAGGAGCTCCCTAGTAGCTTGCAGACTACGAAACCCAAACCCTCTTACCTCACAAAAAGGAGAATCCCTAACCCCAACCCTAAACCCATCCTGCCAACCCCAGATGTATCAATGAAGATCCACCATAAGCCAGTGGTAGCAGTTGCGGGTGCTGCCCCGTTAAACCACCTATCCCCTCAAACCAGCATTTCCATTAACCCTGAGACTAACCCTAGTGTTGTGGAACCCGTCTTTTCTGACAAACCAACACTCAATCCTCATCAAGTCAACCCTGCCCTCCGGAACCCAATCATGGGGTTCAAAGTGCCTCTGTCTCTCCTTCTGCCCAGGCAGCTATACACCCTAAGCAGGCATGCCATGCTGTAACACACCAAACTTCTGGCTTGCCAACCTCTCCTAGCACATTACCTATACCAAGCTCCTCTCTCCTCCCACCAAGCCCAAATACCCTTCCCTCTGACCTTCCACCGATAGCAAGTGCTACCATGGACAACACTACATCCCTTAATGATAATTAAAATATGTTCGTGGAACATCAGGGGATTGAATGACCCTGCAAAACAAAGAGCAATACAATCTCTAGCTAAGAAGCAAAATATTGACCTCTTGGCTATCCTTGAGAAGCGCATCTTAAAATCTCTCTTTCCCTCCTGGAACCATGTCTCTAACGGTTCCCTTTCTCACAACTGTCGAATTTGGGTCTGGTGGAACCCGGCAAAGCTCCACCTATCCACATTCATCAAAACAGACCAGATTATCCAGTGCTAGTTATCAAACCCCTTGCTTAACCCGAACCAATCTACCAAGGCCGAGATATCCTTTGTTTATGCACATAACTCACCTGATGATCGACCAGACCTTTGGTCCACCATTTCCACCCTAAGGCTATGTACTCAATCCAAATATCCCTTGGGCCTTGCTTAAAGACTTTAACGTCACCCTATCCTTAAATGAGAAGACAACTAACAACATACCAACAATAACGCAGACCTCTGATGAGATTGCAACGTGCTTTCAACAAAACCAGCTCTCGGATCATCCCTATTTTGGGGGTAAGTTTACTTGGAATAAAAAGCAGATCGGTTCTCGAATATGAAGTAAGCTTGATCGTATTATCACCAACAATGCATGACACTCTACTTTCCCCCCCAGTCCAAGGCCCACTTTTATCTTGCGGATGTGTCTGACCATTCACCGGCCCTCCTCTTCACTAAGACGGTTGATGTTAAGAAAATCGTCCCTTTCAGATTTAATAATGCTTGGATCAACCATGAGAATTACCAAGAAAGTGTGAAGAGGGCTTGGGAAAATGAGGTTGACGGTAACCCCAATGTATAAGCTTACAAGGAAGCTCAAGCTACTTAAACCAATCCTCAAGAAATTTTCCAGTGTTAAGCTTGAAGAACTCCACACAAATATCCAAGACCATCGAAGGCTCCTCCATGACACCCATATTAGATTACAATCGAACCTCCAAAACGCCACTTTCCAGGAGGAAGAAAGGAGACAATCGTTCGCTTTGAATGAATGTTACAATGACATGCACACTACGATGACCCAGCTATCCAAGGCAAACTGGATTGCCCATGGAGACCAATGCTCTTCATACTTCTTCCGGGGTATTAAAACTTGTAGATGCGCCAATAACATCAAAGCCATTCGCACCACAAATGGAACCATTTCCAATGATCTGGATACCATTGATACTACCTTTGTCAACCACTTTAGGCATGTCCTTAACCCACCAAACCTGCCTACCCTTACCATGGATGATGTTGCTTCTCTGAACTTGATGGTGACTCCTGACGAGATCAAGAAGGCTCTCTTTAGTATTGGGAACAAAAAGGCGCCGGGACCGGATGGCTACAACTCCAAATTCTTCAAATCGGCCCGGGATACTATACATAATGACTTCACCAATGCAATCTAGGACTTCTTTTCACATGGAAGGCTCCTGAAGCAGGTCAATCATGCTTCTATCTCTCTTATTACTAAACATGATTGTCCTCTTCCCCCTCTGATTACAAGCCCATATCATGCTGCAATACCATCTACAAGACAATCTATAAAATCCTCTTGGCGCATATCAACTCTATCTTGCCTAGCATCATCAATTTCAACCAAAGTGCGTTTGTTTCCAACAGATTAATCAAGCACAACGTGCTCTTCTGTCAAGAGATGTTCAACAAATATGGAAGGAAGCATATTTCCCCTAGGGCTGCTATAAAGGTGGATATATCGAAAGCGTTCGACTTTGTCAACCACAAGTTCATCCTCCATTGCCTTCATAAAATGGGCTTCCCGGATCACTTTGTTGGGATGATCAACGAATGCATCTCAACTGCCACGTTATAACAGTCAAAAATCAAATATGGCCTAATCGGGAATTTTAGGAAGTTAAACGGGTTTAACGGAATTAAAACCGTCTTAACAAGAGATCGATACCTAGATGATATAAACCCGGTGTTATTTGGAGCATTTGGGAGCTTCAATTAATAAAAATGCAGTTGAGAAAAATGATCAGGACATCGGACATGTCCTAGATATGAAAAAACATAGAAAGGCAAAACGGCCAAAAGAGTCGCTATTTCGTTTCTTAGCGGCTAAGAAAGACGGCTTAGGAATACGCGTTTCTCGAGACAATTGCGGAATAATTATCCATACAATATTCCAGATTTATTATTCCAATTTCGAGAAGTTTGGAGAAAGGGGCTTAAACCGCTTTCGGATCGGTGAAAGGATAATTATCGACTCCGCTAAAGGATAATTATCGTCTTCGCTATAAATAGCGGAAATAACGTTTATTAATTCGTTTCCTTTCACGTTTTCTCGTAAAAGCTCTGATTTCTCTCAATCTTCAAACTCAGATCTACTCTCCGTTTCTAATCCGATTTCAAATCCGTTTGAGTGTTTGGATTCCTCTCTTCATTCTCTTCATTTTGGTACCGAGTTTCTACATTTCCGCGCAAGAGAAGGCCAGGTCGAGCATATATGATACTAGGGAGGTTCCGTCGCTCAGATTCCGGTGAATTTGATGGTGTCCGAGCGTAGCCTGCGTCGTTGTGATTCCGAATCTTCTTTCGGATCGTCAATCGGGTTAGTAACGAATAAGTTATGAATTTATTCGTTTTCCGTATTGCAATTTGACCTAAATTGACCTTAGGCTTGTCAAAATGGATAATTGGAAATTCCATTATGCTCGTTACATTATTCTGGTGATTATGGGCTGTTTGTTTGACGATATTTGATGACAGGTGGGTTCAGAAATTGCCTGCGGGCAAAACGTTGTTCTAGCGAAATTTAATTAATTAATTTAAGGTTAATTAATTAAATTGGGATTCTAGAAAATGCTATAAGCTAATTAAATTCAAAAGAATGAATTTAACTGGTGTTTGAAGCGAGAAGTTTAATACGAGGAATATGATATTCTCCGCAGGTGTTGTTGAAGGTTTTGGTTAACTATAACTTAGTTTCTTTGTGAGCGTATCCAAGCACGATAAAGGAGGATAGTCCGAGTGGGAAACGGACTCAATAGTTGGTTTGCGAGGTTTTATTGTTCTTACATGCGAGGTAAGTGTATATGAATTACACTTGCTTAATATATGTTATGTATTTAATATGCTATAATTTTATGCATGCTTGAGTGTATATATATGTTTGTTATGATTGTATGCATGCTTATATGTATATGAGTGAGACGATGATGATGACTTGATATTCCTTACGAAAGCATGCATGAGGTAAATGAGATGATAGTGGAAAGAATGTGATGAAAGAATATGATGAAAGCATGAAATTGAGTTATGATATGAAAGTGATAATATAGGATGGTAATTGATTAATTAGCCCAACTGGGTCCCGCACGGGTTTCCGGGGGACGAGGTCGCTACCTGATCTACAGGGGGGCTCAGAGGTCGCTACCTGATCTACAGGGAGCCTCAAGATAAGAAAAATAGTCCAAGATCGCAACCTGATCTACAGGGGGTCTTAGGACAAGATGGCTGAGGTCGCTACCTGATCTACAGGGGGCCGAGGACGCTATCGGGTTGGCCAACCGAAAGAAAAAAAAAAGAAAGAAAGAAAAGAAATACGAAAGCAATGAGAAAATATATCGTACGATCAGTTGGAGCTAGTTAGTTAATTATCACCTATGCATCGATGCAATCGAGTCTAGCATGTTATATGTATGTTATGATTATTTATATGTGATGAGATGATATGAGATGTTTATATGAGATGATATGTTTATATGTGATGTGTGATAACATGCTTGAATGCTTATGTGAAATGTGATGTGAATGGTTGTGGAATTATATGTGAATGTGGATATGTATGCATTGATCGGCTTTGAAATGTGAGGAAGGGTATAGAGTGTCCTTTGGGGACGGGATATTAGATACTTATATATATTGGGAGAGTGCAATTTGTATACCCTTACTGAGCGTGTGGCTCATTGTTGTTTTATCCACATATTTTTCAGCTACTCAAACTCGGCCTGATCAAGGCAAGGACATTGGACCCAACACCTGGATTTGAGATCATATCAGGTGGGCTGTTATGGGATGCTACCGCCTAGGATGTTTTGTGTGGTTTTAAAACAGTTGTGTTTTGGTTAAACGGAGTTTATGACGTATGTTAGTATGTATATATGTTGTGAATATGGTTGTAAGATAAAGTTTTAAAAATTTACATTTTCCGCTTTTCCGCTTATTGTTTTAAACAGGGTTAATTAATTGGTAATCAACTAGAAATGAAAATAGGTGTCACATTTGGTTGGTATCAGAGCAGGAATATGATTCTTGGTTTGGGTTTTGGGAAGTTTTCTGAAAAGCTTTTGAAAGTTTCTTTTTCTTTTAGATGGCGGAGCACAGCCAAAGGGTCGATTGAGTGTGTACATGCTCAGGGTAGAAATGATCAGGAACACCCTAAGGTGCCAGTTTAGCCAATATCACTACCACCATCGGATATGGCTGGTATATCTGATTTAGTGATATATTTGAGAGAAGTTATACCACCATAGACACAACAGTGTCTCAAGCGGGTATTATTCTAGTAAATATGGACAAGAATTTTGAGAAGATTTTCCGCCAAGGGGAAAAGTCGTTTGAGGGGACTACTGATCCATTAGTAATGAATGAGTGACTAAGGAACACTGTGTTCATTCTAGATGGAGTTATCTACGCTAATGAGAGACGTGTACAATATGATATATCCTTGCTTGAGGGAGCAACTGGAGACGGGATCTGCCTTTTCTATTGATTCCTAAAGATTGGATCTGGTGGGACACGGTCCCTAATGGCCATAGTATACCACCTGTGTAGACATGAGATGATTTCTTGAGAGAGTTTGATATGATGTTAGTAATGGATTGGTCATCCACTCATATAGCTTTGATTAATTAATATACAAAGGCAGTCACCATGGAGGTAGATGGGTTGAGAGAGGTGGTTTTCACCAGTGAGAGGAATGTTATTCCTACTTGCCTCATATCTGCAGTAACAACTTTTAGGTTACTTTGGGAAGGGTGTCAGTCTTATCTGGCTAGTGTGTCAAATTCTGCTATTGTTAGCCCCGGAGTATCTGAGGTGGATGTTGTCAGAGAATTTTCTGACGTTTTCCTTGATGATTTACCTAGTTTACCTCCGTGTAGAGAGGTAGACTTCGAGATTAAAGCATTACCAAGTGCAACACCTATATCAATTGCTCCTTACAGGATGGCTCCGCTAGAGCTGAAGGAGTTAAGGAAACAGCTGAAGGAGTTACTCGAGAAAGGTTTTATACGTCCGAGTATTTCTCCTTGGGGTGCACCAATGCTTTTTGTGAAGAAGAAAGATGGTAGTTTACGATTGTGCATAGACTACCGTCAGCTGAACAAAATCACAATCAAGAACAAGTATCCCTTACCGAGGATAGAGGACTTGCTTGATCAGTTAAGGGGTGCTACAGTGTTTTCAAAGATTGACCTTCGATCGGGATACTGGCAGTTGAGGATAGCAGAAAATTCAATACCGAAGACAGCTTTTAGTACTCGGTATGGACACTATGAGTTTACAGTTATGCCTTTTGGGTTGATGAATGCACCTGTAGCATTCATGGCGTTGATGAAATCGATCTTCCAACCTTATCTAGATCAGTTTGTCGTGGTCTTCATTGATGATATCTTGATATATTCCCAAGACGCGGATGCTCATAGAGAGCATTTGAGACGTATCTTGGGGATTCTGAGGGAGAGACAGTTGTACGCAAAGTTAGCAAGTGCGAGTTTTGGACATATCATATTGTCTTTCTAGGGCATGTGATATCACGAGATGGTATACAACCTGATCCATCCAAGATCAAGGTTATTACAGAATGAGAAATTCTGAAAAGCATTACGGAGATTCGCAGCTTATTAGGACTTGCGGGTTATTACAGAAGGTTTGTAAAGAACTTCTCGATTATCGCGCGCCCATTGACTAACTTACTAAAGAAGAATCAGCAGTTTGTATGGGACAACAGCTGTCAAGAGAGCTTTGAAGAACTTAAGAAAAGATTGATTATGTTCCCTATTCTGGATGTACCCTCAGTTAAGGGTAACTTTGTGGTTTACACCGACGCATCTGGGAGTGGCTTAGGAGTAGTTCTAATGCAGGAAGGGAAGGTAATAACATATACATCTAGACAGTTGAGACCTCATGAGCAGAACTATCCTACACACGACCTAGAGCTTGCTGCTACAGTTCATGCTCTTAAGACCTAGAGGCACTATCTTTATGGTGATACATTTCCAGTGTTTACCGAAAAATAAAAGCCTGAAGTATATTCCCACTCAGAGGGATCTGAATCTGAGGCAGAGAAGATGGATGGAGTTACTCAAGGATTATGATTGCACTATAGAGTACCATCCAGGAAAGGCAAATGTGGCAGCTGACGCTCTTAGCAGAAAGAGTAGTGACCAAGGCAGTAAGATCAACTACAAAGTTGAGCATCTATTAGCTCTCAGAGTTATGAGAGTAGAGATGGATGTAAGAGGATCTGAGTTGATAGCGAACATTCAGGTAAGACCGTTGATTCTTGATGAGATTTCAATTAGACAAGATGAGGATGATACACTGAAGAAGTTGAAAGCTAAAGTGGGAGATGCTACCACTACACACTTCCAGTTGTCTCATCAGGGAGTGTTATACAGAGGTGCACGGATATGCGTGCCAAACATTGGGGAGTTAAAGAAGAAGCTACTTGAAGAGGCACATTCCTCGAGGTATTCCATGCATCCTGGGAGTACGAAGATGTTTAATGACCTGAGGAAGATCTATTGGTGGCCCAGGATGAGACGAGAGGTAGCTGATTTTGTGGCTCGATGTCTAGTATGTCAGCAAGTGAAGGCTGAACACCAAGCACCAGCAGGAAAGTTACAATCTTTATCAGTTCCTGAGTGGAAGTGGGGGCGGATTACAATGGATTTTGTGGTTGGACTTCCTAGGAGTTTCAGAAAGAATGACACGGTATGGGTGATTGTAGACAGATTGACGAAATCTTCTCACTTTCTACCGATAAGACAAGATAACTCCTTAGATGAGCTGGCAGAGTTGTATGTGAGAGAGATTGTTCGACTGCACGGAGTTCCTGTATTGATTGTATCTGATAGAGATCCGAGGTTTACATCGCACTTCTAGGGAAGTCTGCAAAATGCCCTAGGTACAAGATTGCATTTCAGTACGACATTTCATCCTCAGACAGACGGACAATCAGAGAGAACGATTCAGACCTTGGAGGAGATGTTGAGATCTTGTGTTTTGGAGCTTAAAGGTAACTGGGATTGTAACCTGCCATTGCTCGAATTTGCGTATAATAACAGTTTCCATTCAAGTATTGGTATGGCCCCTTACGAGGCCTTGTATGGAAGGAAGTGTCGCACACCTGTATGTTGGGATTTTGAGGGCATGCGACAGATAGAGGGTCCTGAACTTGTACAACAGACAATAGAGAAAGTACAAGTAGTAAAGCACTGCTTGAAGGCAGCACAAGATCGTCAGAAGAGCTACTTTGATCGCCATAGACGAGAGATGACATATGAGATAGGCGAGAGAGTGTTTTTGAAGGTATCTCCTTGGAGGGGAGTTATGAGATTTGGTAGGCATGGGAAGTTAGCACCGAGATACATTGGTCCATATAAGATCTTAGAGAAGATCGGACCACTTGCGTATAGATTGGCGTTACCACCTGAGTTATCAAGATTACATGACGTCTTTCACGTATTGGTGCTATGGAGGTATAAGTCAGATCCGAGTCATATCATTCCCGAACCTGAGATAGAAGTATCTGAGAACTTGTCCTACCCAGAAGAACCAGTTGAGGTTTTAGGCAGACAAGTTCAAAGATTGAGAAACAAGGAGATTCCGACGGTGAAGGTCAGATGGGGACATCATTCGGCTCGAGAGGCTACATGGGAGACCGAACGAGATATGAAAGCGAAATACCCCTACCTTTTTAAGTAAAAACCTCGAGAAATTGTGATCCGGTTGTGCATCCTTTTTATATATCTACGAGTTTGGTTCTACGTCCTTTCTTAAATTTCGGGACGAAATTTCTTAAAGTGGGAGATATTTGTAACAGTCAAAAATCAAATATGGCCTAATCGGGAATTTTAGGAAGTTAAACGGGTTTAACGGAATTAAAACCGTCTTAACAAGAGATCGATACCTAGATGATATAAACTCGGTGTTATTTGGAGCATTTGGGAGCTTCAATTAATAAAAATGCAGTTGAGAAAAATGATCAGGACATCGGACATGTCCTAGATATGAAAAAACATAGAAAGGCAAAACGGCCAAAAGAGTCGCTATTTCGTTTCTTAGCGGCTAAGAAAGACGGCTTAGGAATACGCGTTTCTCGAGACAATTGCGGAATAATTATCCATACAATATTCCAGATTTATTATTCCAATTTCGAGAAGTTTGGAGAAAGGGGCTTAAACCGCTTTCGGATCGGTGAAAGGATAATTATCGACTCCGCTAAAGGATAATTATCGTCTTCGCTATAAATAGCGGAAATAACGTTTATTAATTCATTTCCTTTCACGTTTTCTCGTAAAAGCTCTGATTTCTCTCAATCTTTAAACTCAGATCTACTCTCCGTTTCTAATCCGATTTCAAATCCGTTTGAGTTTTTGGATTCCTCTCTTCATTCTCTTCATTTTGGTACCGAGTTTCTACATTTCCGCGCAAGAGAAGGCCTGGTCGAGCATATATGATACTAGGGAGGTTCCGTCGCTCAGATTCCGGTGAATTTGATGGTGTCCGAGCGTAGCCTGCGTCGTTGTGATTCCGAATCTTCTTTCGGATCGTCAATCGGGTTAGTAACGAATAAGTTATGAATTTATTCGTTTTCCGTATTGCGATTTGACCTAAATTGACCTTAGGCTTGTCAAAATGGATAATTGGAAATTCCATTATGCTCGTTACATTATTCTGGTGATTATGGGCTTGTCAAAATGGATAATTGGAAATTCCATTATGCTCGTTACATTATTCTGGTGATTTTGAGATCATATCAGGTGGGCTGTTATGGGATGCTACCGCCTAGGATGTTTTGTGTGGTTTTAAAACAGTTGTATTTTGGTTAAACGGAGTTTATGACGTATGTTAGTATGTATATATGTTGTGAATATGGTTGTAAGATAAAGTTTTAAAAATTTACGTTTTTCGCTTTTCCGCTTATTGTTTTAAACATGGTTAATTAATTGGTAATCAACTAGAAATGAAAATAGGTGTCACACACGTTCTCTGTCAACATAAATGGTTCTCTTAGTGGGCACTTTTTTGGGCGTCGGGGATTGCGACAGGGTTGCCCACTCTCTCCACAACTCTTCGTTATTTCCATGGAGTACCTAACCAAAATGATTCAGAAGAACACTTCGAGCCCAGAGTTTAAATACCATCCCAAGTGCTCCTCGCCCATTATTACTCACCTTACCTTCACTGACGACATACTGCTACTTTGCAGAGGCGATCTCCCTTCCATCAAGATCCTGAAAGACATGCTTGATGATTTTGATGTTTCCTCTGGACTCAAGATTAACCCTGCCAAATCCCTTCTCTTCGTTGGAGGGATGAATGATACTGAGATTGGTAGAGCGGCAAACATCACAGGAATGACCATCGGGACTCTATCTTTTCTCTATATGGGTGTGCCTATTGGCAGCAGAAGGCTGCAGATTCAAGATTATCTCCCCTTGATTCACAAGGTCATAAAACGCATCCAATCCCGGAGTGCTAAGGCTCTCTCTTATGCAGGTAGAGCACAACTAGTTAAGTCAACCCTCTTCTCCATTAATCAGTATTGGAGTTCCATGTTCTTGCTCCCGGATAAGGTCATTAGTACGATTAATGGCCTCATTCGTTCATACTTCTGGTCTGGCGTTGAGAATAGTAGAAGATCTCTTGTTGCTTGGTCAGTGATCTGCTCCCCTAAAGTTAAATGTGGTCTTGGCTTCCCAGATCTTTATACTAGGAACAAGGTTGCCCTTGTTCGTCTTATCTATGATATTAATAGGAGTGGAAGTAACATCTGGTCCTAGTGGATTCCCCATCACCTGATTAAGGGATGCAGATGTATTTGGAGATGTAGTCCTAAGCCTCACCACAACGCCTTTTGGAAAAACCTACTCAAAATCAAAGATGAAATCCCTATCCCTCCCATAGGATGGGCGTGGGGATATTTTGTCTAACCCTAAAGACACTTTCTCTCACAATAATGTCTACGCTATCTTCAAACCTGATATCCCTCTTGCCCTCCCTAATCCCTTCAAGGCTATTTGGCTCAATTCCAACATCCCGAAGTGCAACTATATCTCCTGGTTAGCAGCTCTTAAAAGTCTGCCTACTCTGGCTAAGATCAAAGCTTGGAACTTGACTGACAATGACACTGGCAAGCTTTGCAATAACTCGGCTGAGAACGACGACCACCTTTGGACCCACTGTAGTTATGGCTCTCTTGTTCTTGATATTGTCTCCCAATGGACCAAGACCCCCTATCCTGCCCCTTACCTTTGCAACCTCTGGAAATGGCTTGGTGCTTGTACCAATCATAAGCTAATGTTGCTGGATAGCATCCGGATTGCTTCCATCACTTCCTTCATTTATCAGGTCTAGATTGTTAGAAACAATATGCTATACAACAACATCTTTACTAGAGCCGTGGATTGTGCTGGTGTGAATATCAGATCCACCAAACTTCATTTCGAGTATCACTGGAAGGATAGGTCTCCCTCAACTCTTCATACGGCTAGGCTGCTGAACTTCCAATTTGCCTGATCTCCCATGTTACTCACTGCTTCTACTGCTCTCTAATTCCTTTGTAACATGAACTTGCCTCTGTAATCTCTCATGTATATCCTTCTCTTAATACAATTAACCTTTCAAAAAAAAAAATTATAAGATACTAACTAGCATCAACATCAACAATTCTTCTACTCCTAGTTCTTCTTGATTGATCCTTTGCGTGCCACAAAACAACTTTACTAGAACGGAGTACACCTTAGCCACATTTCACTTATTAAACATGTCAACTAGATTTGTTATTTTTTCTTTTATAAAATAATTCTTCTAAGAATTAATAAACAAACTGTCAGTCACATTACGTTCTGACAAGCTTCCTAAGATGACTTATTTACAAATTTGTCATTTTTCTACGTTTTTATTCATCATTCATTCATTCTGATCTATTTTTTTTTAATTAAATTACTTTAATAACTAATAAAATCATTAATTATTTTTCATTGATTCAGTTTAAATGTTTTTAATATCCAAAACAAAATCAATAATTACAAAATTATTAAATGCCATACCGTCACGAAATTAACAAAATATAGTCACACAATAAACAAGCGGCAAACATACAATATCAAGTTAACGCAACATTCTTATTTACTTTCGGGTGTCGTAAACGCACGGAGATGAAATTTACGAACGCATGACGGTTACGAAATTTCACTGTTATGGGTTCCGTAACCGTGAAAATAATTCTTATAAGTTTGACAAACTAATTTCCCTTTTTATTTTAATATATTTTATATTAAGAGGAGAGAGAAGAAATAACTAATTACCCTAATTAACAAAATTAAATATAGTTAATAGTAGAGGGAAATATCTTTGAATTTCTATAATAGCCTCTTTTTATTTTTAATATATTTTTTTTATAAAATCAAGATGGATTTAGTTTATACCATTTTTAATTTGAGGGCCTTTTTATATTCAATACATGGTTACAAAACCTACCTACTCCCTCAGGCCTTTCATACCACACACAACAAATTTATATAAGAAAATGCCCAAATTTTAGTGTATAACAAACATCCGAAAAGAACAAAAAGTATGCATTTAAGAAATTTTTTACAAAAATCAAAGTATATGAACACCTATAATGAATTTTCATTTGAATGATCAGTTTTAAGAGTGCTTTTCTGACTTCTTCCATGTGTATATAATATAACTAAGTTACTCCAACAAATCTAAGTCATATCTTATCTTACACATACTTGGAATCAAACATAAATACTAAGAACACATTGGTACTGTTAGCCTGTTTCAGTCCAAAAATTTTCTCTATAGGCTGATATTAGAACTAAAGTGGCACCAAAAGATATAATGCCCACACAAACTCTGTAGATCAAATCTCAATATCTTTGAGAGCGACCCAATTAATCTCCACAATGTCAAAATTTAGGAACGGAATCTTGATATCGATAATAATATAAAATGCAACAAAATAAAATTGAAAAAAGAAAAATCGTAAGACACACGATTAATAAAAGCATACCGTAGTCTGACCGATCGATAAGAAGATTCCTTTTGCCCGAATTCTTGTTGTCATCTTTTGTTTGCATATGAACTCATCCTAATACATATACAATTTATTTTCCATAAAAAATCTACGGTTTATTTTCCTTAACAAAATGAAAGGGTTGAAAGAAAGAAACTAGCGAGGAGGGCAATTAAAATTCATGCTAATATTTAAGACCGTGCATAATCTGACCGGAAAATCGACCGAAAATTATGGTCCGATCCTGAAACATAATGATCAGATCCGGTCCAAGTCCATGATATTACGACCCAAACCTTTTTTTTAAGAAGTAATTGGATATTGTTCGGTTTGGACCGGACCGTATATCAATTGAGACCATTAAATTTGTGTCAATGTGAGGCTCTCACATTATACTCCGATGTGATCTAAAAACCTGAGGGCTTTACGGTCTTCTACATACAACAAACAATATCTTGAAGTAGAAACCTGAACCATTTCAATCATTAAGCATTTAAGCTAATACATTAAAATATTGCATATAGAATACAAGTAGGAAACATATATCTCACCAAATGAAAGAGACTGCAATATATATCTTGCATTACATTTATTTTGCAAAACGTAAATACTATGCTGCCTTTTGTTACAGCAAAGGGTTGTATCTCAAGGTGATCCGAGTAGAACATGACTGATCAAGAGCTCCAGCATTCTGTCACAAAATGAATTAGAAACATGTAAATACACTTGCAACAATATGGAAGAAAGTAATTTTTAGATGAACAATGAATAGAAATTCGAGTGTTTACCCGTCAAGAAAGGAATTTCCTTGCGATCCTAGCAACATTCAGTGCTACAACAAGCATGATCCAATCTGCAAAGTCACTGGCAAACCTGTAGAAAGCATGCCTCCAATTTGCTATGAAATTTATGGTACCAAGCACAAACAAGAAGCCGAAAGCAAATCCAAATCCCATGGTGGCATAGAATGATTCCATGTCAAATCCTTCAACACTAGAATTTCCCTCTGAGTTTGGAGTTGGTGCTGCTTCATCTTTATGGCATTTGATTGGTAATGGCAAACCACAAAGCCCCGGATTTTCACCATATACAGATGGATCAAAGCTTTGTAGTTGAGTGCTTGTTGGGATTTCACCTGACAAGTTGTTGTGCGAAACGTCGAAGAAATCAAGCGTAAACATGGCTGACATGCTTGAAGGAAGTTCACCAGAAAGTCTGTTGTTGGATAGGTTAAGAATCTCCAAAGAATTGAGTTGACCAATATGTTTGGGAATACTTCCACTTAAGTGATTACTAGACAAGTCTAGTGAGTTTAAGGCCAATAATGCCGAAAACCCGATTGGAATTTCACCGCTGAAGTTGTTGTTTGAGAGATCAATAAGCTTTACCATGTGCAAAATCTTCTGATATAGGTGCTCCAACCCCTTCCATTTGATGAATGCTTGAAAAAAGGATGCCTCTTTTAATGGTGTTTGGACAACATTTAACCCATTAGTATCAAAAACTTTGAAACTTGAATCATCAGTATGAACCATTGAAGTGAAATTTTGGACACTTGAAGAGATATATCCTTGTAGAGAATTGTGGGAAAGATCTAAGATTTGAAGAGAAGTAAGATGAAACAAACTTGAAGGAAGATTTCCTGAAAGATTGTTGTACCCTAAGGAAAGAACAACCAAACTTTTGAGATTTTCACCTATCCAAGATGGTATGAATCCAGAAAAGTTGTTTTTGCTCAAGTCTAGAACTCCAAGTCTACTGCAATTCCTCAACCACAAAGGCAACTCACCTGAGAATTTGTTGTTATGCAAAACTAGCACATTCATAACTGGTATACCTCCTATTGAGCTTAAAATGGACCCAGATAAGCTATTATTTGCCAGATTAAGAAACTTGAGGTTAGTTACTCGTAACCAAAACCAATCAGGAAGAGTGCCGGATAGCAAGTTGTTAGAGATGTCTAGACTCTTTCTTTTATGAACACCAATGAAGGTTAAGTCGTAGAAAAACCTAAAGATTTTTGAATCAGTAGGAAGATTAATCGTGGAATTATGAACATGTGGATTGGGATTAGGATTGGGAGCTATGCTAGAGAATCTATTGTTTGAGAGTTCCACAAAATTAGCGTTCAACAATGAATATGGTATTGGACCATAAAACACATTTGAACTTAAATCTATAGACTTCAAATTTTCATCAAGGACAAATGGTAAATTGGGTATTCTATCATGAAAATTGTTAAAAGAAAGATTAAGTGCTCCTAAACTGGTCATTTGGTTTTTCCAAAACATGAGGGGGATTGAACCAGAGATGTTACAATTAGAAATGTCAAGCAATGAATAGCTACGTTTTGTTAGCCAAATCGGAAAGTGTGAGCCAATGTTGCAAGAACTCATGGATAGTATAGGTGGAGGTTCAGTAAGAGTAATTGACAAGTTGGGGTTCTTTCCGACATCTAAGGCAACTAATCCAGATGAGTTAGCAAAGTGTGTATCTAAGAGTAAACCGTCTAGACGGTTTTCACTTACATACAACTTTGTGAGGTGTGGGAACTTCAACATGAAAGGAATATTGCCTGTAAGATTGTTCGAAATCAAAGACAACTTCTCCAATGAACTTGTGCCACAAGGTGTTGTTAATGCTTCCAATACATCTTCAAGGGTATGATTGATGAAACATTCATCAGCAGTTAATTCCTTCAAGCTGCAAATAGTACTCCCGATGGATTTGAATATTTCATCTCCAAAGTTACTGCCTGAAACATCAAGTATTTGAAGAGATTTTAGGTGATTGAAAAGTTGAAGAATTGGGCCTTCCAAATTCACATGTTGTAGAGTCAGTGATGAGAGATTGCGAGTGTTGTTCATCAACCATGAAATGGTAGACGAATATAAGACATTATCTGAAAGATCGAGGCTTTGTAGAGAAGTAGAAGAATTGACAGGATGAGAAGTTGTTGTTGTTGTTGTTGGGGGAAGAGAACACGATGAACATGTGAAGGAAGATAGTGAAGGTAGGTTCCCAATTGCAGAAGACCAATCTGTAGCTTCACTAAAGTTGGCATAACTCATATCAAGGTATTCCAAAAAAGGAAGGTTAGAGAGCCATCCTAAGCTTTCACTAGACAACAAATTTATACTGACATCTAAAAAGGTGAGGCTGGAAAGGTTGCCAAGATGAGGAGGAATGCTACCATAAAACCCGGAATTCGACAGCTCAAGAACCACCAAATTTCTAAGAGAACCAATGAAGTTTGGGATTTTCATGGCAAAGTAATTCCAAGACAACATCAAAAATTCTAAGTATTCAAGTTGAAGCAAGGAAGGTCGAAGTTGATTGCTTTGTAAAGACTCAAAGGCTAGAGCTATTCCTATAACATGTCCTCCTGTGTCATTTTCGCACAAAACGCCATCCCAATTACAACAATTCTCCTCAGAAGATTTCCAAGAAGAAAGCTTGTCGTCAGGATAACGAGACACAAAGCTTTTCTTGAAATCGAGAAGGGCGACCCTCTCGCTTTCAATGCACCTTACTGAATCACTACTGCTGCTGGATCCTAACAGGTGAAGAATTACAAGGAGTAGAAGAAGAGGTTTCATGATGAAGAAAGAATAATGAAAGCCCATTTTCATACTTTTCAAGACTTGTGCTTGCACACAATTATCGTTCAAAGCTTTAGCTTGGAACAATATATATACACAAATTGACACTAGGGAATAGTCTCAATTCTAAGTATTGACTATCACAATCGTAGTTAATAGTATAATAGAGTCATGGTGTGGATGATACGGTCCAATCATGGTGTGGATGACACGGTCCAATTTATAAAGTAGTTAGACTTTGAACAATTCTTCCCATTTCCCTCTCATCACGTTTGAAATTTATTTCACGAGTTAGTGAGTATTTATTAAATCTAAATTTGTTATAAAAACACAATAAATAGGTATACTGATACGACGAGTTAAGGATCGAGCGAGACGAGCTTTTTCTAGGGTGAAGGCCTAGGAAGAATAGCGAGCGAGGTTCAGTAACACATCGCATATCCATCGCATTAGGTTCAGTAACACATCGCATGATTTTGCATCTTTCTCACATAAATATATAGGAAATTCAATTCAATTTTGTAAACGTTTGTGGTGATTTTGCTGCATAAACCTTGCAGATAGGATTTTCAATATACTTTCGTGGATAAGAAAATACAACCCTAAACCTATCTATTTATAGCAAAATAGATAGAATCCGTACCACAATGTTAATACATAATTTCAATTACACACTATTAATACACAATTTCAATCACACAATGTTAATACATAAGTTCAATTACGCAATGTTCATACACAATTTCAATTACACAATGTTAATACATGAAAAACTAGTGTAACCAAACCTTACGTAAATGACGGACTTGTGGAACCAAACATTGTGTAACTGACAAACTTATGTAACCAAATTTTGTGTACATAACATAAACGAACGGATGCGGATACTTAGATATAGTATAAGATAATTAAAAGTTATCATCTTATTCATTTTTAGAGTTGAATTGTCAATTTTCTCAATATCCTTACCTATTTCTAGTCGTCAATCTTTTTTGTCGTAAATCAGATGTAAACACATGCATTTGAAGTCCCTCTTGCAAAATGCCAATAATCAACGACGCGTCTACATTGAACTTTACAGACTTTGAAGTCATCTCTACCACCGGGAGACTTTGAAGTCATGGTCTCTCACATACTCACAATTTAAGATATTTGTAGGGGTTGATATTTAGTATTTATGTTTGGCGTATTGTCGATAAGTTTTGTGTACACCTTCAATTTTTATCACTTTTATTAAATTGAAGTTGGAAGGTAATGGATTTGATTAGGGGTACATTTACTAAACAAATTTATACCACGAGCCTAGTTACTAGAGAGAAATCTTGTTTGGTCATAAAATTTCATGATCTTATATTCATGGGTAGATAAATTAAAGGGACTATCAAGAAAGAAAAAAAAGAGAAAATTAGAACAGAAAGGGTTTTGATTAAAAAAAATGTTAAAACAAAAAAAAAGGGAGGAAGTTAACAGTTGGGAGGTTAGTAGTTAGTTTTCGGGTGGTTATTTTTGTCTGCACAAATAACTACTTACTTTCTGTTTTCTATAAATTAGAGAAACAGAGAGGAAAGAGGGGTTGATAGATAAAAAAAAAAACGATATCAAAACAAGAAGAATACGCAGAAGAAAGAGTGAATCAGAAAGAAAGAAGAAAGCACAGAAGAGACTACAAGATCACAAGGAGGGAAAGTACACAGAAATAATCAATAATACAGTGAATCATTTTATTTATTCTACTGTTTTTATTGTAAGTAAAGGTTTCTCTTTCATCTTTCCATCTGTGATTTTCATTTGTGAAAAAGAGAGATCTAATCTCTAATCATTAATCTCACAAAAAAGGTACATGTTCATCATGGCTCTAAAAATTTTATATATACATTTTCCCCTTTTTTTTTAGTGATCTTGCTTTAGTACCTCTCTCTCTTCACTTCCTAACTATAGCATACACATTTCTCATTTTTCGTTGAATGGTTCCATTTGACAATTTAAACAGAAAACATAAGTTATTCTTTTGTTAACTAATTTTCAAAGAAGATTTGGAAACAAGAGATTGATTGTTGTCGACCATTTTACTTCTGAAATACTACACTGAAGTCATAATCGTTTTAAACTACATATACATTGTTTTGAACCCGTAGTCGGAGGGAATCGATGGATTCCACCGCTACAAAAAACCCGTAGTCGGAGGGAATCGATGGATTCCGCCACTACGACTCCGTAGTCGGAGGGAATCGATGGATTCCACCGCTACAAAAAAAAAAAATCTGTAGTCGGAAGGAATCGATGGATTCCGCCACTAAGGAAGTGTATCACTAAATTTTCATTAAAACTGCAGAGTTTCGATCGAAATGAAAGACAAAACACAACAGCAAACACATGAACTATCCAGGATTTGCATCAATCACCCACAAGTATATCAATTGACTTCAAAGTTCACAAAAATGAAAACTAGTCTACAGAAAACTAAATACATATTTGATTTTACATTTACAAATTACATAGTACATAAGTACATTCCTTTTCCAAATGAAGCTAAGAATGGAGGGTAAGAAGAGCTTTACCCGACTCATTTTCTGGGTTCAAACCAATCAGTAGAGCAAAACGGCATGTGGGTAGAGAGGTTTTTCTTCAGTTCGAACAACAAAAGGTCCTTTCGATATATGTTTCTGCAAGTAAAAAAAAAACCGTCGAGAATTCATTTGATTTCAAATTCAAAAAAAGAGGTTGCATTTTCAGATAATTTCTTAAATTAAAATGATAAAATTTATGAAATTAAATTCGTTGGATATTATTATACCTTATACACTTCCTTTTTAATTTAACCCTAGAATCATCAAAAAATCAACAAAAAGAGTCCTCACGAAGAAAAATAATTAGAGGTAAGCCAAAAGATAGATTTACATACCTCAATAAAGCCAAAATTCTTGGAATCTTGTTGTAGAGTACAGGGGGACTTGGTCTTCTCATCAACAAGGTTTTCTTCATAATATGGAAAAATAGGAGAGTCATTCCGGAGAGATTATTGACGACTCGTGTGGGAATAAGCAATTCAAAGGCTCAATTTCTTCACCATAACAATTTGGAGGCTCAATTTCTTCACCATGAACATGCTTAGAAGGGAGAAAGTGAAGGAGATGGTAAGGGAGCTAAGTCGTGAGAATTGGGTCTAATTTTGGGGATAGAAATGAAAAGAGAGATGTAGCAGATGCTTTGTCCTATACATTTTTTTATTCAAATTTAACTTAATAAAAAAGGGAAATATACAAAGCACTATTAATGATGTATTGTCACGTGTAGGCAAAGCAGAGAGTCCTTTACATATTTAAATTTAACTTTAAAAAAAAA
>BSUD01000007.1:12190332-12214276 GCA_033239045.1 Fagopyrum esculentum
AAAAAAAAAATGCATTGTTTACTTTGGAGCCCTTAAGTATGCAAATGATAGTTGAGTGATTTGAGAAACCCTTCATAGAAGGTGGGCTCAAATTATTTCGGTGATGTGTACGATGAAGGGGCGAAAAAAAAAATAAAATAAAAAATCAGTTCGCAAAGAACTACGAACGGCTTGATCCTTCAAAAAGAGGGTACGTAGGCAGTCTAGTTGGTCGAAATGCTAGGTGCAGCCATAATAATTAAAAAATATATATATATATATATATATATAGATATATATATATATAATCAAACTAGTATCATCTAATAATGGTTTCCAGGTTAGGGCTAGAAGAGTATGTACTTACATCTAAATTATTATATTGTAAAGTTTTAAGCTTTAGCTTTATAATTATAAGATGATGATGATAACTATTTTGTTGATAAAAAAATAAATAAACTAATGACTCATGATACAAGAATGGTTATACATGCGTATTGACGATTAAAAAAAAAATTTATATATGTGAAATAATGGTTGTAGTTTAGTGGCTTCAGACATCTCGTTTTAGCCACGTACCATATTACCTAAAAAAAAATTATAACAGGAGAAGGTTGGAGTCAATCCATTAAAAATAAAAAATTAAAAAAAAAAAAGAAAAGAAAAGAAGACACATGATGAACTAGAGCAAAATAAATTGATTATCCACATCCCTGTGTACGAATTCATAAATACGTTAAAAAAAAGAAGAGGAGAATAAAAGTAAAAGACTAAACAACAAACCTAGAAACTAAATAAAATGCTTATTCTGGGGCAAAAGCACATAGGACACCTATTAAAGCTTGAAAATCACATTTCTTGGCCTTAAGTTCATCAACTTTTATATCTCCAGCTTGATGAAGTTCTTCCTGGAGGTGTGTTTCTTCACTTTGATATTGTTGAATAGAATTCTGCAATTCAGCATCTTCTGTCGTCAGACTAGCTCTCTTAAGTTCGATATCGGCTTCCATCTTCTTAATCTTCTCCTTTAAGGTTTCAAGCTCAGCCTCCTGTTCTTTCAAGTTCGAAAGCCTTTGAGTCAACTCGGGGATTCTAGCTTGATGAGTCTTAAGTTCCGCTGAACACTTGTTAAGAGCAGCCCGCAAGTCCTCAATACGCTTCAGATCCACCTTGCCCTTCATCTCAATAAGAACATCAGCAACAGTAAATAACTCTTGAATTTTTGAAATAAACCATTCCAGATGAACATTATTAACGGTGGCCATAGTTTCCAAAGTACCAATAGACTCCAAGATTTGAAGGCGTTCAACCAATAAATTCTCCGGGGAATCTAAATCAGAAATGTTTCTTACGAGGGAATTTATCCCACTAGAAAAACTGTGACGTATCCAGTCACTTTTTATCGAAGAAAGCACATCTTGCAACGTAGTATTAACATTTTCTGAGAGGAGTAATTCCAGATTTTTCTGTCCTTCACTTGAAGACGACGACTCAGGAAATGTTACGATTGCAATGTTATCAGGATAAGAGGCATTAGCACAAATGGTATTATCAACATCGGTTAGATTATCATTGACCGGCAAATCTATAAAACCAACAGAGTGAGAGCTATCGGAGTTACTTGGTCTGCTGTATCGCGCTCTTTTAGGATTCACATCTTCACTGGGCGATGCTCTGTCTTGTAAATTTACAGCAGGATCAATTTTTCTCTTGTCTGTGATGGCTTTCGGCATTGATGAGGCGCCAATTTGCATTTGAGGTGATGACTTAATCGAAGGAGGGGATTTTACAGTAGGTTTATCGTGATCAGAAAATCTCACGACACCTTGTAATCCGAGAGTGACAGATCTTGAGTCTGTAATCACAGGAATCGGTTCCCTTTCAATACAACTTTTTCTGAGCAAAATACTCTTGACTTTATTACATGACTGAGCCAAATAAGGCGTAGAAATTCTTGCCCACCAACTGCAGTAAGTATAAGTGTAGGTCCCCTGGTGGTAATCAAATGGGATGTAGAAATGAGTACCGGTATTCTTTCTGAATAATCGTGTGTATGCCCTGGCGACATCTTCAAGAGATTTTGGGCTTCTGTCAGAAAAGTGATAACTCAAACTGTTGGAAGGAATTCCTTGGTCAAATCCAAATTGTTGAGCAAATCTGTTGGGGTAGTATGGCTCTAAAGCAAGGATATTTCCTACACGAATTGGTAAGAAGGAATGGCGAATGCTCATTAAATGCTCAAAACACAAATCTGAAAGAGTCCCTGAATTAACATAGTCCTTGCCACCAATTTCAGCCCCAAAACTTGCAGATCGGTAAAAGAAGTGTTTTGTGCCTCTGAATAATAGTCTGGCTTGGTATAAAGTTAAAGGATTACCATTCATACCAGCATATCTCACTAGAGCCGGGTATCCATCTTTAAATTCGTTGTCAGGGCGGCACCGATACAGTGCTGGAAAATACTCAGCTAACCAACCAATAATGAAATGAATCCCAAAGCTCGGTTTAGCACTACCCGGATTACCTTGAAAGGTTGCCACTTTTCCCATTCCATGATAGATATGTCCTAGAACAACGGGGGCTAAGGATATTTGTTTACCTTGAGCCATGAGCGAAGCCATCATGAACGTCTCTGGTCTAACAGACATATTATCTCCGGGTAGAACAAATCTGCTAAGTAAAAGAGCTATGAAAGCTGTCAGTTCTCCATCTGTTGTAACCTGAAGTGATAAAGATTTCTTCATATTACCTTTTTCAAGTGAAATATGAGGATGTTTCTTACCACTTGAAGAAGAAGAGGATTCTCCAAATGCTTTGATGGAGTGTTTACCTCTGTAAAAATGGCGAACCCATTTGTACCAGGATACCTCTTTAGTACCTTCATGATCGCAAAGCTTGGCATGGATTTTCAAGAGCTCTACTACAGTGGGTGAACATTTGGTATCATTTAGAAGCTGCTTGTTAAGTGGTAAATATTCCTCATAAGGACTACCTAAAATAGGAAGACCACAAATCTGTTTTAAATCGTTTAGAGAGATTCCTACTTCACCTCCTCCATGATGAAGTGTATTTGTTAAAGCACTCCAATGTTCACAAAATGCCTTCCACACCTCTTTATCATAGTAGTAAGGATATTGTGAAGCTCCAGCAAGCCCGTAAATACCTGCTTGTTTCAGCTTCTCTGCATGTTTGCAAATAATGCACTCAGTCCATTCCATAAGAGTGTCGATAAAAGAGGATAAACCACGAAACATAAACTCAACACCCCAATTCCTGCGCTCATCCATGAGTCTCTTCACAGTAGGATAAAATTCTTCGTCTACTTTAGAAAAGTCATCTTCAAGGCGGGTCTTTTCGAGAAGTACAGCTTTAAATAGTGGTCCGAAACCCTTTGTAGGCAGTATACACCCTTTTTCCCCATATACAGAAAACTTGAAACTTCCTTTATGAATCTCATCCTTCTTTACTAAAGTGACAGCTTCCTTGGCAGAAGAGTTGACGTTCAATTCTGTAAAAGAAACAGCTCTATTATAAGAAGGACCATACGCAACTTCCTTTCCATCATCTCTCGGAGCTCTTTGTGATTCGACTTGTCCATCAATCTTCATATGAGACTTCTGCAAAACAAAAATAAAAAAAAATATAGTAGATTTATATCTCATTCAGTAGGTTACAACACTAGAAACCTATATATAAAAGGGACATAAACATCGAGGACAAACTTTGACTGCGTTCAAGAATTCACACCATCAAAGTTTGGGGGCAACTGTTTGGTCATAAAATTTCATGATCTTATATTCATGGGTAGATAAATTAAAGGGACTATCAAGAAAGAAAAAAAAGAGAAAATTAGAACAGAAAGGGTTTTGATTAAAAAAAATGTTAAAACAAAAAAAAAGGGAGGAAGTTAACAGTTGGGAGGTTAGTAGTTAGTTTTCGGGTGGTTATTTTTGTCTGCACAAATAACTACTTACTTTCTGTTTTCTATAAATTAGAGAAACAGAGAGGAAAGAGGGGTTGATAGATAAAAAAAAAAAACGATATCAAAACAAGAAGAATACGCAGAAGAAAGAGTGAATCAGAAAGAAAGAAGAAAGCACAGAAGAGACTACAAGATCACAAGGAGGGAAAGTACACAGAAATAATCAATAATACAGTGAATCATTTTATTTATTCTACTGTTTTTATTGTAAGTAAAGGTTTCTCTTTCATCTTTCCATCTGTGATTTTCATTTGTGAAAAAGAGAGATCTAATCTCTAATCATTAATCTCACAAAAAAGGTACATGTTCATCATGGCTCTAAAAATTTTATATATACATTTTCCCCTTTTTTTTTAGTGATCTTGCTTTAGTACCTCTCTCTCTTCACTTCCTAACTATAGCATACACATTTCTCATTTTTCGTTGAATGGTTCCATTTGACAATTTAAACAGAAAACATAAGTTATTCTTTTGTTAACTAATTTTCAAAGAAGATTTGGAAACAAGAGATTGATTGTTGTCGACCATTTTACTTCTGAAATACTACACTGAAGTCATAATCGTTTTAAACTACATATACATTGTTTTGAACCCGTAGTCGGAGGGAATCGATGGATTCCACCGCTACAAAAAACCCGTAGTCGGAGGGAATCGATGGATTCCGCCACTACGACTCCGTAGTCGGAGGGAATCGATGGATTCCACCGCTACAAAAAAAAAAAAATCTGTAGTCGGAAGGAATCGATGGATTCCGCCACTAAGGAAGTGTATCACTAAATTTTCATTAAAACTGCAGAGTTTCGATCGAAATGAAAGACAAAACACAACAGCAAACACATGAACTATCCAGGATTTGCATCAATCACCCACAAGTATATCAATTGACTTCAAAGTTCACAAAAATGAAAACTAGTCTACAGAAAACTAAATACATATTTGATTTTACATTTACAAATTACATAGTACATAAGTACATTCCTTTTCCAAATGAAGCTAAGAATGGAGGGTAAGAAGAGCTTTACCCGACTCATTTTCTGGGTTCAAACCAATCAGTAGAGCAAAACGGCATGTGGGTAGAGAGGTTTTTCTTCAGTTCGAACAACAAAAGGTCCTTTCGATATATGTTTCTGCAAGTAAAAAAAAAACCGTCGAGAATTCATTTGATTTCAAATTCAAAAAAAGAGGTTGCATTTTCAGATAATTTCTTAAATTAAAATGATAAAATTTATGAAATTAAATTCGTTGGATATTATTATACCTTATACACTTCCTTTTTAATTTAACCCTAGAATCATCAAAAAATCAACAAAAAGAGTCCTCACGAAGAAAAATAATTAGAGGTAAGCCAAAAGATAGATTTACATACCTCAATAAAGCCAAAATTCTTGGAATCTTGTTGTAGAGTACAGGGGGACTTGGTCTTCTCATCAACAAGGTTTTCTTCATAATATGGAAAAATAGGAGAGTCATTCCGGAGAGATTATTGACGACTCGTGTGGGAATAAGCAATTCAAAGGCTCAATTTCTTCACCATAACAATTTGGAGGCTCAATTTCTTCACCATGAACATGCTTAGAAGGGAGAAAGTGAAGGAGATGGTAAGGGAGCTAAGTCGTGAGAATTGGGTCTAATTTTGGGGATAGAAATGAAAAGAGAGATGTAGCAGATGCTTTGTCCTATACATTTTTTTATTCAAATTTAACTTAATAAAAAAGGGAAATATACAAAGCACTATTAATGATGTATTGTCACGTGTAGGCAAAGCAGAGAGTCCTTTACATATTTAAATTTAACTTTAAAAAAAAAAGGAATATATATACAAAGCACTATTTGTGCTGTTTATCACGTGAGGCAAGATGGACATAGAACATAGAAATCTAAGAATACATGTTGACTTTTCAAAAAAAGAAAAAGTAATAAGTTTTTAAGGGGTTAAAAATGTAAATTGGCTTTTCTAAAGAAAAAAATGAAATTATATATATATATATATATATATATATATATATATATATATATATGTGTGTATATATAAATAATTAAAGTAATTTTAGTAAATAACCCATAAATAAAAGAACTACGTATGATTTGATGTCCATAAAACGGACTACGTAGGAAACTTAACTCGAAATTGGTTGAGTTCAATCACATTAAAAAATGACTTTCAAATATATATAAAAGGTCAAAAATCTCTTAAATTAATGTTGTATAAAAAAAAATCAATATTAGTTTTGAGAACTACGTTCAACTTAATTCCTAACATAGGATACATAGGAAGTTTAGCGCAAACAAATAATTCGCTAAATTCAGTCACATAAAATAAACACAAAATAAAATAAAATAAACATAACCTAATTATGCATATGATATTAGGAGAATTAAGCAACCCTTCATAGAAGGTGGGTTTAATTTCATCCCTTTGATGCATGATTAAAATTAAATATTACGCAAATGATAGTTGAATTATGTCTAGGCAACCCTTCCTAGAAGGTGGGTTTAGGCTCGATTCTATGATGCGTGAAAACACCTCTGAACTACGTAAGACTTGATTCTCTTTAAAGAGATACGTAGGCAACCCTTGAAATTCGGGTGCAGTCCAATTAATAAAAACCCTTAATATTTTGTATTAATATTATTTCGAATCAAGAGGGTAAAAAATAGGGTCAAACTAAAAATATCATGAAAAATAAATGAAATAATGTTTTTGGGAATTTATACACATTTTTCCTCAACAAATCTCAAAAAGGCTTACTTAGCTAATTTGCCCCATGTGACAAGCCGTTGGGTCGCTACTCCGCGGACATCGTTCTTCAACAAAGGAATTAAACTACTAGGAGGGTAAGTAAGAATAAAAATGCATAATGGGGTAGCCAAACGCTAGGGGGAGGCCAACAAATCAGCAGCGTAATTAGCCTCCCGAGTGATATGACGGAATTGAACAAGCCAACCCCTGCTTAATTAAGAAGTCTTGGCACCTTGAAACCAGACTGAATAGAGGATGAGTCGACGAGATATCAACATGAATAAGCTTAATAACCAACTCTGAGTCAAATTCCACCACAACAAAATAAAAAATAATTATATTTCTTAGTTTAGCTAGGAACTGGTGAAACTTATTTATGAGACTAGGAAGATTTTATAGTTATGGGATAACCCGTGATTTAAAACGTCGACTTTTAACTTATAGCTCACATTTTGTTACCATAATTCGGAAGATTTCGGAGGGTTAGATATGACGTGGGGGTCCATCGCACGTCCAAACACATATGTGTGTCGGGTACAAGTCCCGTATATAAGTCCATCGGAATTCCATCTTAACAATAATTGACAATATAAGTAGTTCACCAACCTTATATACTACACTCATTAATCCTTTTATAAAAAAAATCATCCACACGCCCCCTCGAGTGCAACCGTCTGGCTCAGTTAACACTTGACTACATGACTTTAGGCCGGCTAGCCCAATTGGACGGACCATCATTGTCCATGTCCGCAATTAAAGTTTTAAGTCCGACAAACCCAATAAGTCAAGAGATGAAACTTCTCTAATACCTTGCAAGATTTCGGCGAGTCAAATTTGACGTGCTGGCTCATTTGACGCCCGAGCGCATATACATGTTGCACTAACGTCCATCACATAAGTCCATCGAATTCCCATCTTAAAACAATTGGTAATAGGAGTAGTCCACCAACCTTACATAACACACCTATTAATCCCTTTACTATCGAAGAATATTAATCCTCCACATGATTTACTTTTGATTCATAAAAAATAGTTAAACAAAAGAAAGTTGTGTTGCAAACCACGGATTATGCGTTTTAACGACATTTTCTCAATGTGAAAATTTTAAATATATAAAACATAAACTTCGGTTATCTTATTAAAGTATTATTTATAAATCAAAAGTAAATCGTGGTTAGAAAACACCGATTATATACTGAAGGTATGTATATAACTAATAAAAAATCCTACAAAATTTATCAAATAATAGATTATTTTAAAATCAACAAACTTTTAAATACCATAGGAATTTTATGAAAAATTTTAAATACTAATTGAATACCTAAAGATTTATATGAAAATTTAAAAATCTATATTAAATACCCATAGACTTTATTCCGAACATGAACATCCTTTTTATTCTCGTGAAAATGTTCTATTATTTCCTAAAGTAAAAATATTTGTAAATTTATTATTGTTTTGGAAAAACACAAAAATTTCTTTATTTTTGTTTTAGTTGGGTTATCATCCACAGATCTGACAAAATGATAAAGGAATGGGACATTCGTGTTATTTGGGTTAGAAAGTAATGAGACATTCGTATTATTTGGGTTTCATATGGGGAACATAATAATGATAGAAGACTTTAGTCTACTTGTTATGTCCGATATTTTTGTAGATTCATCGAGGCTCATCTATGAAATCTTGAATTTTATATTTTATTATAACTTAGATCTCAAATTTTGATACGTTTCGGAAATGCATATAGTTTTTTGTACAGATTTTATAAAATTTAAATTGAATTTCATAATTTCTTGACCAAATTCACTAAGTAGGTCTTTTACAACTATTGATCTTTTAAGTAGACTCATAATATAAACTCATTAAGTAAATATACTCTTAAATAAGTAATTGTAATAAGTTAATTGTAAAGCAATTGACAAAATTATAACTAGAAAAAAAAATAATAAAGGGTTAAATGGATAAGTGAGTTATAAAAGGATCAATTAAATGGACACCAATTATTCCGGTTGAATAAGTTAAATGGATAAGTGAGTTATTTACAAGACCAAGATCGTCAACACTACAAAAAATAATTCAATTGGCCGCGCTTGTTGGCGACGGCAAGTGTTTGTCGTCGCCATTGGTCTTTATTTGGCAACATCAGCGTGGCAAAAATTCCAATTATTTGCGTCGGTGGTATAGGACCGTCGCTAATAGTCTTGTAATTGGCGTCGGCTAATCTTTACCGTGGCTAATAAAAGGTACCATTGGCGACGGCTATATTGCCGACGCCAACAACCATATTATTTGGTGCCATATGAAATATTGGTATTAAGAACATTAAAAAATAAAATAAAATTAATTTTCTTATCTTTCAAAATAACTAAAAATCCTTATAAATTGTATAATTTTATCTCCAAAAACCTTCAGCAATTAAAATTTTAAAATTTTATTCTAGTAATGACAGCTTGTTAAAAATCCTTTAAAAAAACCCAAACCAAATTAATCTCATCGAAGAGACGATGAACTCTCTTCCTTGTTTGTCGCCAAGAACCCTCTCCAAAAGTATTGATTACGTACGAAATTACAGTTAGAATCGATTGACACCGTCCTCAACTCTCCTCCTTGTTGATTAGTCCTCTACTCTTCTCCAAAAACCCTCGCCCAAAGTATCGATTACGGAGTTATAGTTGGAATCAATTGAAACCGTCCTCTACTCTTCTACAAAAACCCTTACCCAAAGTATCGATTACGGAATTATAGTTGGAATCGATTGACACCGCCCTCTACTCGCCACCATCTTCTACTCTCCTCCGTGTTGTTTTTATTCTCCGCCATCGTTACCAAGAAGCCGACAATCACTTCTCGGGAATTCCAGTTTAATGTCCGACTTAATCTCCTTTAATTTGATGTTCTCTTTAACCCTTTTTTTACTTGTTTTTCATCATACTTTTTTATCTTGTTCTTCTCGGCTCGGCTCGCCAAAAGCTCGTTTTCGGCTTGCTCATATTATAAAACGACCTGAATACGAGTCTGGTATTGAGCTCGTAATGAGCCCGAGCCGAATACGAGTGACTCGCAAAAGCTCATTTACTACTACTACTAATAATAATAATAATAATGATAATAACAACAACAACAACAACAACAACAACAACAACAACAACAATAATAATAATAATAATAATAATCTATATCTATATCTATATCCTTACATCCTTACAAAATAGGGAGTATACCCTTATGAATAGTCATTTTCCATTTATACCCCTTGTGTATTTAATATTTTATTCTATTCCTATGGCCGTCAATCCTTACAAAAATTTTTTGATTTATCCTCGTTTGAAGATCATTTAGCATCAGAAAATGAACCAATTAGCGAAAGCTGATGAAAAATTTGTCCAAGTAGAAGATGTTTAGATCGTGAAAGTGTGTGATTGTGAAATTCATTACCACTTTGTTAAAGATGAAGGACATCTAGGTTTTGTACTTTCAAATTGTGAACTTATTTACACTTAGAATCGTTCTATTTTGATTGTTTTGAATGTTAAATACACTCTTTTGGTTTATGAAAATTGTTGTTGCAGCTTGATGCAATCATTTTTAGATGTTTTCAAATAATACAAATAATACACGTTGTGGTATGATGTGGTAGAATTTTCCCACCAAATTTACAATTTGTCACGACAGGTTACCGTTGCCAAAAATTAATATATTAAACACATTTTAAAATTTTACGACGACTTCATGCCGTCGCCAAAAATACAAAATTTCTCATCAAATATACATTTAGCGACGGCTCCTTGCTGTTGCCAAAAATACAAATTTCCCACCAAATTTCAAAGTTTGCGGCACACGAACGGCGACGGCTTTAGCCGACGCAAAACTTTGGCGACGCTAAATGTTTTACGACGCAAAAAACTTTTGCGTCGCCTGTTCTGGCTACGCCCAGTATTGCCGTCGCCGTTGATTATTGGTGACGGCAAATGGCTTTTTTGCCGTCGCCAACAACCGTCGCCAATTGAATTATTTTTTGTAGTGCAAGCTTTACGGATGATATGAGGTGGAGGCGCATATCATGTACATGCCTCACATCCTTGAGGGTAAGCTTGCATCCCGTATTTGATACTAGGATGAAATCTTTATACCATCAATGTTTCTCTTGTTTTGAATTCCCATCTCTAAATTACCAAAGTCACCACTTTTGTAGGTTGAGACGTATTTCTCATGGGGAGTGACGTGAAATGATGCAATCGAATTGATAATCCAAGAGCTATCGTCTAAGGCTATATTTAGGAAGTTATCTTCTCCGAAGAGATATAGTTCATCGCCTTCGTCTACTATGTACCCTTGCCTTCCTCTCACCTCTTTGTTGGGTTAATTTGGTGTGGCTTGACATTGCCGACCTTCTTTATCATTCTTAAGAAATCGACATTCTGAATTCTTGCGACATATTTTCCCACAATAATAACAAGTTGGCCTAAAGCGTGACTTAGACCGACCTCAAGACTAGTTGTGAGAATGAATATGAATTCCCCTTAGGGTTTCCATCGACTGATGGAAGATAACGTTATTTACATATTTACAAAAGACAAACCTCTATTTATGTCTATTTACATATTCTATGATACCCCGTAGTTGAAACTGGTGGAGGTTGAACAGTATGACTAGACCGAAAATCTAAAAATAGTTGTCGAGGCAGACCCTTTGTGAATATATCTGCATACTGGAACGCAGAAGGCACTTGTAGAACCTTGATATGACCCAGGGCAACCTTGTCGCGAACAAAGTGTATGTCAAGTTCAACGTGCTTTGTTCGTTGATGATGAACTGGATTGGTTGCAAGGTATGTGACAAAAATGTTGTCAATGTATACTATTGTGGCCGTGGATAGAGGACAATGAAGTTCCAGCAAGATATTCCGTAGCCAAGATCACTCAGAGACAACATTAGCAACGCCTCTATATTCAGCCTCATCACTTGATCTAGATACCACAGACTGACGTTTGACCGACCAAGAGACTAGTGTGTCATTGAAGAACACACAATAGCCTGAAGTGGATCGACGAGTGTCCGGGCATCCTCCCCAACGAGCGTCTGTATAAGCAATTGAGTCATATTTGGGCAAAGGAGAACGGCAATACCGAGGGTTGAAGTTCCAGCAATGTAACAGATGATGCGTTTGAGGGCGGCGAAGTGCGGCTCTAGCCTCTAGGGTCATGCATGAAAAGGCAAATTTGCTGAACAACAAAACTAATGTCAGCACGTGTAAAAGTGAGGTACTGAAGAGAACCAACGAGGCTCCTGTACAGATTTGGGTCGTTGACGGCCTTTCCAGAGGAGGCACTGAGTTTGACCGAGGTCTCAGCAAGAGTGATGGTTGGGTTACAGTTTGTCATCTTGGCCCGTTCAACTATTTCTCGAGCATACTTATCTTGATATAGAAATAATCCCGAGGCAATCCTTCTAATTAATATGCCCAAAAAATATGACAAGGCTCCCAAATCTTTGAGAGCAAATTCCTTACCCGGAAGCATTATCACATGAGTGCCCAACAAATCAGAGGATGCGGTAAGAATGATGTCATCAACCTATAGAAGCAAATACGCAATGTCGGAGCCCTGACGGTAAATAAATAGGGATGAGTCGCTCTTAATTCCGATAAAACCAATGCGCTGCAAGAATCCTGCAAATCGTTGAAATCAGGCTCGGGGATCCTGGTTGAGACCATAAAGAGACTTCTGAAGAAGACAAACATGGTTGGGCCGAGCGGAGTCACGGAAGCCAAGAGGCTGAAACATATATACTGTCTCGTTCAAATGCCCATGAAGAAAGGCATTTTGAACATCTAATTGGTGAATAGACCAAGAACGAGAAACTACAATGTTGAGAACCGTCCTGATGGTAGATGGCTTAACAAGCGGACTGAACGTCTCATCGTAGTCAATGCCGATCCGTTGGAGCACCCGTTAGCAACCAAGTGGGTTTTGTATCTTTCAAGGGAACCGTCAAACCTGTACTTATGTCGAAAGATCCACATACATCTCACGTACAATGTTAGCATCAGGGGACGAGGGACAAGTACCCAAGGGCCAGGTCTTATTCCGCATAAGGGCTCGATATTCGTTGAGCATGGCAGCGGTCCAGGCAAGTCTTGGAGGGCTACATTGTGAAATTTGGGGATAGGAGATATAGTACGGGATAATGGTACTATGGGTACGGAAAGGTCAAAACCCGGTTTGGGTTTGGTTATTCCGGATTGGCTCCGGGTATGTGGTCGGTTGGTAGTAATGGGTTCATTAAAAGACGGAGGAACAGGGGCAGTCTCATCCGTTAAGGAATGTGGGAGGGGGATTGGACTAGGGACGGTGGAAGTCCTAAGAAAGAAGTTAGGTGAGACGGATGGGCCGGATAAGAAGGATGGGCCAGGAGAAAAAGAAGTGGGGTGGGATGCGGGGCTTGGGCCGGCTAGGGAAGCAAGACGGAGCGGGCCGTATGGGGAAGCAAGGATTTGTGGGCCAGCTAGGGAAGCATTCATCTGTGGGCCAACGGGGATTGTGGGTTGTGAAGGAACAGTGGCTGGAGATGCACGTTGGGCTAAAAAATAAGGGGACAACTCATCATCCGTGCTTATAATTTCAGGGGAGACTCGGGAATGAGTGAACGGAAAAATCGACTCGTCAAAAGTAACATGGCGAGAAATGATGATTTTATTTGTAGCGACATCCAAGCACTTATAACCCCTATGATGTGTAGGATAACCAAGAAACACACATGGAGTGATTCGGTGTTGAAGTTTGTGGGAGATAGTTGCACTTTGATTGGGATAGCAAAGGCAACCGAAAACCTGGAGATGACCTAAGGAAGGTGTTGTGTGATACAACACTTGAGTAGGAGAATTAATGTGAATGGAGGATGAGGGGAGAATGTTAAGAAGGTAGCAAGAGATCTACCAAACAAGGGTCCATAACTTCGATCCACGACATGGGGCCAGTAGGAAAAAGGAACAAAAACATGAAATAAGAGAAAACGCATCATATTATTGATGGTTCGAATGACACGCTCATCTTTGCCATTTTGAGGAGAAGTGTGAGGGCATGAAATCCAGAAAACAATGTCATTATCATCAAAGAACTTGTGAAAATTGGAGTTGTTAAATTCGCGGCCCATGTCGCATTGAAAACTTTTGATAGGAATGTGAAATTGATAACGCTATTTACATATTTACAAAAGGCATACCTCTATTTACGTCTATTTATATATATTCTATCACTAGTCTTGACTTCGGTTCATATTGTGTCCACGTGTATCGCTTCTACCCCGGTTGTCAATAACCCTTTGAACTTCTTCACCAAGGAGGCTATCACTAACAGTGTCCATGGTGAGTTTCCCTTCCGGGGCTGAGTTACTGTCACAACTCTCTAGAAGGGAGCTAAAGAGTCGAAGGGCTTGCAACTCATCTTCGAGTTTCATTCCAGCTTGACTTAGTAGATTAACGATCCCTTTGAAATTATTTAAGTGCTCGATCGTGTTGTAGCCATCCTTGTACTCCATCTTCACTAACCGTTGAACTGAAACGGCTTTATTACGAGACGTTTTCTTTTGAATCATGTACTCAAGCTTTATTCATAGTTCAAAAGCATTTGTATATGTAGGTACATGTTCAAATAGAGATTTGTCGATGTACTTACGGATCATTGCAACTACTTTTCCGGGTCAGAAGCTCCCATTCCTTCTCGCTCTTTCCTTCGGGTTTATCCTTACTAGGGATGGTATCGTACAAATCCTTACAGTAAGGTGGTCCTCTATCATCGACTTCCAATCGGAATAATTATCCGCCGTGAGTTTGAACATCCCACCATCGTGAATGAGGGTAGACTCCATCTCGACAACACGAGCTAAAGAAAATAACGATCGAACTAACTCTGATACAAGTTGTTGGGAAAACCTCTCACTTTCATGTTGGTAGGATGGAAATATGAGACTGATTAAGTCAATGAATTAATTGATACAAACTCACTTATATTTACGTGGAGAATGAATTCTACAAGATTTCTTGAACACTCTCACAACTTTTCCTTAACTTTGCTTGAGCTCTTCATTTTTTGTGGATTACACAAGTGTACAAATTTTTAGTAGAGAATTCTAGAATTACACAAATTTTTAAGTGAATTTTAAATTAATTCTAGACTAATTTTGTTTTTTCGTCTTTTTTTTTTCTTCTCTATATCTTTCTCCATAATAGACTCCTCCTTTTTAAATCTTAGTGTATTGGACTTGTATCCAATTTATTTGATAACCCAATTATTAAATGGACTTGATCAAGAAGGGCCAACATTTAGGACTTTAAATTTGAGTATGAGTTGATGATCGATCAAAAATACTCCATCAAATTATCCAAAACAATCATTACGTGATCCTGATACATACTTCTTTATTTCGCAATATATTGATTCAGACCATTAATTTGTCTCACCAGACTCATATTAAACTCCAATATAAACTAAACAACTGAGGGCAGTACGGTCTTCTAAGTTCTACATACATAAATCATATCTTGAACTAGAAACCTGAACAAGTTCAATCATTAAGCATTTAGCAAATACATGAAAATATTGAATATATAGTACAAGTAGGAATCATATAAAAAAAAATAATAACATATATCAATAAATGAAAGTGATTGCAACATCTTGCATTACATTTATTTTGAAAACAAAAATATTATGGTGACTTTTGTTACAGCAAAGGGTTCCATCTCAAGTTGATCCGAGTAGAACATGACTGCTCAGGAGCTCCAGTATTCTGTCACAAAATAATGAATTAGAAACAAGTAAAAGCACTCATAAAAATAGGGAAGAAAGTAAGTTTAGATGAACAAAACATAGGAATTCGAGTTTTAACCTGTCAAGAACGGAATTTCCTTGGGATCCTAGCAACATTTAGTGCTGCAGCAAGCATGATCCAATCTGCAAAGTCACTTGCAAACCTATAGAAAGCATGCCTCCAGTTTGCTATGAAATTTAACGTACCAAGCACAAACAAGAACCCGAAAGCAAATCCAAATCCCATGGCGGCATAGAATGATTCAATGTCAAATCCTTCAACACTAGAATTTCCCGCTGAGTTTGGAGCTGGTGCTGCTTCATCTTTATGGCATTTGATTGGTAATGGCAAACCACAAAGCCCCGGATTTTCACCATAGGCAGATGGATCAAAGCTTTGTAGTTGAGTGCTTGTTGGGATTTCACCTGACAAATTGTTGTGGGAAACGTCGAAGAAATCAAGCCAAAATAGGGCTGACATGCTCGAAGGGATTTCACTGAAGTGATTACTAGACAAGTCTAGTGAGTTTAAGGCCAATAATGCCGTAAGTCCGATGGGGATTTCACCACTGAAGTTGTTGCTTGAGAGATCAATAAGCTTTACCATGTGAAGGATTTTCTGAAATCGGTACTCCAATCCTTTCCATTCGATGAATGCTTGAAAAAAAGACGCCTCTTTTAGCGGTGTGTCGACAGCAGTAGTGCCATCAGATTCCCAAGTCATAAAAGTTGAATTATCATTATGAACCATTGAAGTGAAATTTTGGACACTTGAAGGGATATTTCCATTCAAAGAATTGTGGGAAAGATCTATGATTTGAAGTGAAGTAAGATGAAACAAAGTTGAAGGAAGATTTCCTGAAAGATTGTTGTACCCTAAGGAAAGAACAACCAAAGTTTGGAGATTTTCACCTATCCAAGATGGTATGAATCCAGAAAAGTTGTTTTTGCTCAAGTCTAGAACTCCAAGTCTAGTGCAATTCCTCAACCACAAAGGCAGCTCACCTGAGAATTTGTTGTTATGCAACACTAGCACATTCAAAATTGGTATACCTCCTATTGAGCTTAAAATGGATCCGGAAAAGTTATTATTTGCTACATTAAGAAACTGGAGGCTAGTTACTCGTAACCAAAACCAATCAGGAAGAATGCCGGATAGAAAGTTGTTAGAGATGTCTAGACTCTTTCTTTTATAAACACCAATGAAAGAATACTCGGTAAAAAAATCTATGATATTTGATTCCGTAGAAAGAGCAGTTGTGGAATAACGAACATGTGGATTGGGATTGGGATTGGGATTGGGATTGGGATCGGGAGCTATGCTAGAGAATTTATTGTTTGAGAGGTCCACAAAATTAGCGTTCAACAATGAAAAGGGTATTGGACCATAAAACACATTTGAGCTTAAATCAATAGAGTTCATAATTTCGTACAGGACAAATGCTAAATTGGGTATCTTATCGTGAAAGTTGTTAAAAGAAAGATTTAGTGCTACTAAATTGGTGAGTTGATTTTTCCAGAATATGAGAGGGATTGAACCAGAGATGTTACAATTAGAAATGTCAAGCCCTGAAAAGCTACGTTTTGTTAGCCAAATGGGAAAATGGGAACCGATGTTGCAAGAACTCATGGATAGTATAGGTGGAGGTTCAACGAGACTAACCGATAAGTTGGGGTTATTTCCAACATCTAAGGCAACTAATCCAGATGAGTTAGCAAAGTGTGTATCTGAGAGTAAACCGTGTAGGCGGTTGTCAGTTAGATACAACTGTGTGAGGAGTGGGAACTTCAACATGAGGGGAATATTGCCTGTAAGATTGTTGGAAATCAAAGACAACGTCTTCAATGAACTTGTGGCGCAAGGTGTTGTTAATATTTGCAGTACACCTTCAATGGTATGATTGTTGAAACACCCATCAGCAGTTAACTCCTCCAAGTTGCAAATACTACTCCCAATGGATTTGAAGATTTCATCTCCAAAGTTACTACCTGAAACATCAAGTGTTTGAAGAGATTTTAGTTGATGAAAAATTTGAAGAATTGGGCCTTCCAAATTCACATGTTTTAGAGTAAGTGATGAGAGATTGCGAGTGTTATTCATCAACCATGAAATGGTAGAGGAATATAAGATATTATCTGAAAGATCGAGGCTTTGTAGAGAAGTAGAAGAATTGACATGATCAGAAGTTGTTGTTGAGGGAAGAGAACACGATGAACATGTGAAGGAAGATAGTGATGGTAGGTTCCCAATTGCAGAAGACCAATCTCTAGCTTCACTAAAGTTGGCATAACTCATATCAAGGACTTCCAAAGAAGGAAGGTTAGAGAGCCATCCTAAGCTTTCACTAGACAACAAATTTGTACCGACATTTAAATATAAGACGTTGGACAGGTTTCCGAGATGAGAAGGAATGCTACCGTAAAACCCAGAATTTGAAAGATCAAGATGGAACAAGTTTGTAAGAGAACCAATGAAGTCTGGGATTTTCATGGCAAAGTAATTCCAAGACAACATCAAAAATTCTAAGTATTCGAGTTGAAGCAAGGAAGGTCGAAGTTGATTGCTTTGTAAGGACTCATATCCTAGAGCTATTCCTATAACATGTCCTCCTGTGTCATTTTGGCACAAAACTCCATCCCAATTACAACAATTTTCCTCAGAAGATTTCCAAGAAGAAAGCTTGTCGTCAGGATAACTAGACACAAAGCTTTTCTTGAAATCGAGAAGGGCGACCCTCTCGCTTTCAATACACCTTACCGAATCACTACTGCTGCTGGATCCTAACAGGTGAAGAATTACAAGGAGTAGAAGAAGAGGTTTGAAGATGAAGAAGGAATAAGGAAAGCCCATTTTCTTCACTTTTCAAGACTATTGTGCTTGCACATTTCTAAGCCTTGGATCAACATATATACACAAGCTGACTTGTGCTTGCACATTTCTAACATCTGCGTCCTAACATGTGCTTGCACATTTGTAAGGACTCATATCCTTACTATATTAAAAGTGAGAGATGGCCAAATGAATAGGATGTTTCCCCTTTTACCCTTGTTATCCTTTCTTTCCTACTTTGCCCTCCATTAATATAATATATTACCTTTCATTGTCATCCTTCTTTGTTTGACATCTTGGATTCATCCTCAACCCTACCATCTTTACACGCGTCGTGTTATTTACCTGCCCTCCGACACTATCGTTACGTGTATCTTCCTCTTGCATCCAACGCAACTCTTTTTCTCGTCTTCGATTAGTCTTCTGCAATAAGCTTCCTTTTGTTATATCTTTGTTTGCTCTCCATTCTTCCACCGCCTCTCTTGGATTCCACCGCCTCTCACATTACACATTTAATCACCAGACCCAATTGAAGGAGAGATAAAGTCTTCGTTTGAACGAAATTGAAGCAGGTTTTGTTCTGCTCATGATTTCGACAACAACCTCCTTCTTCTTCAGGGTAAGACTTTCTTCATTTCTTCTTCTTCTTCGGCCTTTATCTTGTTTTATCTGTTGGTTGCTTCTTTCAACCTTATTTCTACTTCCTTTTCTTTGTTCTTCTCCACAGACCCACAAATTGATCAAGTTTTCATCAAAGTTTCGGCATGATCATGATTGTTTGTTTGATTTATATTTAAATTGGTTTGATTCAGATTCTATCTTATTTAGTTCAATTGCATGTCTTGCCTTTCACCCAATTTCATTCCGATGTTGAATAGGTCAGTTTTCTCCCTCTCTTTTCTTCTTTTATGATTCCAATTGCTTGTTTCTTCTGTCAATCGCTTGATTCTTCTTCTACTCTTATGTTGTTGATAATTCATCTTTGTTGTTTGGCCATCTCTGTTGGTTTTTGAATTCTATTTAGCTAACAATTACTTGATTATGCTATCATTTGGTCACATTCTTATGGTTATTTAGGGTTCAGAATCATCTGCATCGTTTTCGTCAAGCTTTTCTGTACCTCCTGTTGTAGATATGAATATGGCTTCGGGTCACACGCCTAAGTTTGTTGCAATTCAGGCAACGGATTCATCATCCTGATATTGTACATGCTGAGAGGTAATATAGTATGTTGTGTAGTTGTCAGCTATAATAGCTTTAAAATTGGAACGCAAAGCTCGTAAATTTGATTTCATAATTTGATTTTAGTTGAGGGGTTTTTATCAGAAAGATCATTGGGTTACCTGCTATAGAGTATTGTTACTTTCAAACATGTCAAAACAAAATGATGATGATTTTACCTTTTGCTAGGCAAGTCTCTAATTGTGTTTTGAATTAATAGTTCCTTTTTATGAAATCAAGGAGAATTAGACTTTCTTTTTGATATAGTTGGTGGCTGTTATAAGCTTCTATCTTCATACTCAGCATTTTTAGACTTTAAGATCAATTCTTTCTTCTGTCATTTGGTGCAAATTATTGATTCATATAGCAAGTGAATTTTCAAGGCTAAATGGCTAAGTAGCACCCATCCAAAGTGGCCTTCTGAAGTAAATGAGTGCTTTTTTTCTTCTTCTTAAAGCTGACTACTATTAACTGTGGGATTATTTAGGTTGGCTCCATTGTAAATAAAAGTAGTGCTGATGCCCATAAAAAAGTGCAAGACATAGGCAAAATTTCGCTAAAGGATGAGTTATTGAGAAATGGTGTTGATGGATCTGCAAGCAATAAATCTCCATTGGAAGAAAGCCTTCTGACAGATGGAACCATAAACGAGGAAGTAGTTGATTCATTGTCCTTCAGTGTCATGGGTGCAACAACTGCTTTTGATCAATCCATCAAAGAGCCTATGAAACAATCAGCAAAATAGGGTAAAAGCTTAAAAGCTTAATATGTACAACGTACTTTTATATTTTTGCCTTTTTCTAACCTCAACTTAATAACTGTTGCAAAGGTCCGTGTAATTTGTTTTATCCTCTACTGTCAATAACTATATAATTTAAAATAGGGTAAAGATTAAAGGATGGGGTTGAATAGTCATTTTGGATGAAAATTTATATCTCATCTAGCCTTGGGTTGGTAGGACCTTATTAGAACTTTTCATTTCCTTTCTATGTGTACTAAACCAACCATTAAATTGTCATTGTGTTGGTGACGTACTCAAGGTTGTGGTCACTGTATTTTTTTATATGACATTAGAACTTTTCATTTCCTTTCTTTCATTGCATATGCTTCTTTCGATTTCAAGAAGTCGCTTATTAACAAGCGCAATGACACTATTCATATCCTCCCTTTAGCAAGTGGAGGGATGAAGGTCAGGTTTCTACAAGTGTTACCATCAGAGGCACTATAGGCTTTAAATAATTTGTTTCCATGTATTTATCTTGTGAAACTACGGCTAAGTATAAGGTTAACACACTATTGATTGTTCTTTTTACTAATTTTTTTTTCCGTTTCTCGGTTCTCAATTATATTTTTATCTCTCGTTTTTTCTTTTGCAGTTTGTTTATTGTTCGTGATTTTGCTCAAGAATCAAGTTCTTCAACTCGGTTTTCTTAGTTAGGTAAACTTATTATTCATTTACCTAACTGCATGTAGGGAAGAACACTATTTCTGTCACAAAGCTCGATATATGTAAGAACTTGAAGTGCAATAACAAAGTTAATTTTACGGCTGCATAAATTTTTTGGATTTTTTTTTTTGGCTTTTGTAGCTACCGAGGACTCTACAACTGCATAATGCTTGCAATATGATTTCAATTTGCTTCGAGCTGCAACAAACAACTTCTCAGAAGCAAACAAGCAGGAAGGAGGATTTGGTGCCGTTTATCGGGTATGAAATAGCTAGCTAGCATTTGATATTCATTTCAATTTGTTCTCTCTTCTTCCCCCTCTATTTTTCTTAGGGTTAATTAGTTAATGAATATGTTTCATCTTTGAACAAGTGAAGGTGTTTCATCCGGATGTGAAGAAAAATGCTGGCGATTCCGATTTAATGATCCGCCGTGTGATCCAAGCTTATGAGGTGCATACAATACAAGATTGGGTTTTTCGATGTCTTGACGAGTTTAATGCTTATCATTTAACTATTTCGAAATTATGTACTTATCTTTGTTGGATTCATGGTTTCTCAGATGTTGTCTAACCTAAGCAATTAGAGATAATTGAAAGGTATAATTTAACTCTCTTAAGATTTTTGCTTCTTGCATAATGATGTTCATTCATATTAGTTCATTGTGTAGCTATCCTGCTTTGCTGATGTGCACTTTATAATCCCAAGATTCTCATGACTAATTTGCTTTACCATATTCTCGTTGCTTATTATGGTTGGAGTTGAAGTGAGTGCTTGGATCCTTTTGAGAATCCAGATTGTGAAGCTTTGGATATTTTTGTCAACGAGGTTCTCTGCATTGGTAAAGGTATCACTGACCCAAGCTGCAAACTTTAACATAACTGGTTTTTAGCACTTTCCCTGTCCAAATTATATCTGCAATATGCCCTTATTCCTATGTGACAAAAGCTCCACACACGTTTGCAATGTTCTTCCGTTCGCACAGCACGAGCATGTTCACAAGGTTTGGATCTTACTCTTACTTACCCTATAGTTAGGATGAGCAGATTTAAGGTGCATGTATAATCATGACTATAGGAACCGTGGAAGATTTCCATGTCCAGCAAACTGTAGGTCAGTGCCCAAGGAGCTGCATTCACTACGTGCCCCCATCTCAAAGAACCCTCCTAGAGGAGCTGCTTGGTAGGCAAGAAATTATATCGTTTTTCATCCAACTTTGCATTGCTTTTTTGCTTTAAAGTCTGAAAGCAGCTTTCTTCCGAGTCCCATCTACACTCAAGATATGTATTTCTCACATGGGTCTTAATTAAATTATAACTCTGCATTCAATTGATTGATGTCTTGTCCTAAATTGAAGAAGCAAGAGCATTGGAATGTGGAGGTTTACTAGCTGCATATGTATATAAAGGGCCACCATTTTTGTTGCTTTCTTTGTAGGAATTAAATCAGCTGTGTATATCATCTAAAAGTACTAGGCCATCAGCGTTTTGTTTAGGATTTTTACTTCTATTTTTTCTGATTTTATAAGAATCTTAGGTTAGTTTAATTTCTATTTAGTCAATTCAATAAGAAGATTTTAATCAAACATCTCTGGTGTTATTAATTTAGCCATGCAGTTAATGCTTAATTTATGTGTAATACGAACCTCTTTTATATTTAATATTTACTTATCTCGATCATGTCACGAAAAAAAAAAATACTCGAACGTGCAAATTTTTACTCCCAATTTTTTTTTTTTTTTTTTTTATGTTATCTACTTAATTATACGATTGCAAGTAACGGCGCGCTACGCACGCGCGACCTTACTAGTCCTGATCTAAAATCCAAGTATTGAAAAAAATATCGTTATCGTAATTAATAGTATAATAGATTTTCTTAAATCTTTTTTGAAAGGGCCCAAATGATGAGTTTGAATATATATATATATATATATATATATATATATATATATATAATAACACAATAAATCTAGGTATATTAATACGATGGATCAGATACCGAGCTATACGAGCTCTTTTTGAGCCGAATGCCCATATATTGTCTCCATTATGAAATTAGGTGGATGATAGGTTCAATTTTTGAAGTGACACAATTTTAAACTATTCTTCTCATTTCTCTTTCCCTCTGAATTTTTACGTATCCCTTACATTGAGACAATTTCTCTAACACTTCTAAAATTTGCACTATGTAATAAGTTAGTATGTTTTTATAAAACGAAATAGCTATATACACGATCTCCATTCTACTAACATAATAAACACTTGTAATCCGACATCAAGAGCCGGCATCCAAAACACAAAAAGACATTGGGCGCTTAAAATCTAGGTGTCAAGCCATCCACTTGCTATCAATTTAGACATAGGCGCCTTTGACTTTGAACTTTGTCTATATGTCACGTCCCTAATAAAATCTAAATTTAATTTTACCATATTACCGAAAAACAAGTAAGATGTAGATATTAAAAATCATAATCGTGATGCAATTAACTACAAGGTATAATTAAAATTAAAAATATATTTAACTTTCTTAATTAAAAAAATTATCATTTTATTTGTTTTTAGTAGAATTAAAGTCATCCTTTTTGCCAAACTCCAACAATTCAGTAATGCATTTACATGGAGCTCAATAGCAAAACTTGGATAGTCAAATGATGCAATTATATGGAGCTGGCATGGAGACTTTGAAAGTCATCGTCTACTAGAATATAGCATATTTCAAAGGGTATATTGCCGATTATTAATTTGACTGAGAAAACAAATTAGATCATTGTAGCAATGTGGGAAATACTTGTAAAATTTACACAAAAAAATCGGCTCTATTTTAAAAAAAAAAAATCACTAATGCTACAGGAGTTATTTTTGCCTAAATCTCAACTTTTCTAAAAGGACTAAAGTTAATAAATATTACCTTTTGTGGTTGGTTCAAACTTTTTTTTTTTT
>BSUD01000007.1:12214409-12226772 GCA_033239045.1 Fagopyrum esculentum
CTAAAAGGACTAAAGTTAATAAATATTACCTTTTGTGGTTGGTTCAAACTTTTTTTTTTTTTTTTAAACAATTTCGTTTATTAGGCCTTTTTAGTTTTGTATTTAGTAAATGTATCCTTGAGAGAAGAGTATGTAAAGTTTGAGAATAAATACAAAAGGTTGGGGTATATATACTTAATTGAAACATTAAAAAGCTAGTTACTACTCTAGTTTCTCAAAAAGGCCTAGTTACCAAAATTACTTTTTTTTGTGGTTGGTTCAAACTAATTTATTTTTCTGAAGTATTTTAGTTGTGGTTTAGAAAATAAATTTTATACGTTAAATTTAAAATTTATAAATCAACTATTTTATCATATTGATTGTTGGTTTTTTTTTTGTGTGTGAAGGAGATTCGGAGGTCTCCGACGCATCTGGACACGCTTCTTATAAATAAAAAATGGTTAAGTGGTCATCACTCTGGGGATAGCCTGACCCCTTACATCAGCATGTAAAATATCCAGAAAACTAATTTAGTTTGCTCAAGTATTTTAGTTCGAAATATATATCATGAATATTTTAACTAAACTTAATCGTTTTTTATTAAATAATATGGCTAACTTTTGTCAAGATTAAATTAAAAAAAAATTATAAATAAAAAACATGATTAAAAATCTATTAAAAAGATTATTGTTAGAGTATTATATTTATACCTTAATGTATTATTTGTATAAAATCTCTAGATCTGAATAATAATTATCTTGAATTTAACCAAAATACCAAAAAATGTATTATTTGTATAATGCTTGAACTCCCTATTTGTCAACCTTAAATAAATTCTCGAAAATATTTAATGTAAATAGATCGGTCTGATATTCTTTCAAAAAAAAAGAAAAAAATCGTCCAAAAAATAAATTTTGAGGGGCACGATTACCTAATATATATTTGACGTCAACGACCGACATTACGACCCGGATAATTGTAGGTTAACGATCTCGCATAACATATATTAATTCGATATGAATAATAATTATACTTGAACTTAACCAAAATGCGTGTATTATTTGTAAAATCTTTAGACTATCTATTTATACATGTTCAAAAAACATCAACCTTAATAGCTAATCGATGCGGGATAACAAAATCCCTAAAAATATTTAACATAAATAGACCGGGTTAATAATACTTCAAAAAATCGTTCCAAAAAATAAAACTTTAGAAGCACGATTACTTAATATATATTTAACGGAAGCTAATTATTTGATAACTAAACAAAATAAAAATAAAGTAATTTAAGAGTTTGTTTAAAATTATAGAAACAACATTAACGTCTGACATTACGACCTAGAATGATTGTACGTAGGTTAACGACCCAAATAAGTGTAGGTTAACAAAATTTCTGAAAATATTTAACGTAAATAGATCGGGCTAATAATCCTTCAAAATATCGTCCCAAAAAATAAACCTTTAATATTAACGGCCCAAATAATTGTAGGTTAACGATCCCAACTAACATATATTAATCTGATATGAATAATAATTACACTTAACCAAAATGTCAAGAAATGTATTATTTATATAATATTTAGACTCTCTATTTATACAAATTCTAAACCCATCAACCTTAGTAGCTAATCGATGTAGATAACAAAATCTATGAAAATATTTAATGTAGCTAATCGATGTAACACCCTAAGTTCTGGGAACTCGAAGCGTTACGGGCTAGGACCTCACAATGGGTCTCGACCCTCAGAGTAACAACAATAACATCGAATCTTGTAACAAGGCACAAATAAATGAAAATCAAACTGTGTAAAAAGCCATAAGGTATACCAAAAGGGAAACGCAAAGGACTCTCAACCGAGTTCAAAACAAAAGGGAAAGACAACAATAGAAATCTAAACCCGACCCGTCCTATTATATACGGGAACCCCGGTTGACCACTCCATCCGGATCACTCAACAACATTCCTAACCTGCAAGGTATCTACAATATCGGTATAAACCGTTAGCTAACATTCTAGATATCATAAAGACAATAAAGACGCAACCACATATAACAGCATAAACATATAACATGCTCGCACACAACCAGTTATTATCTTTCATAAGTTATCCATTACCAATTCAACATCTTTTGTCACACGAGAATCTCCCAAGACTCGCCTCCGATCCGTTTCCATTACCGAGAATAATAGATCAAATGTATACTATCTATTACATGTGGGCCTGGTCGCAAGAGCACCTTTCAGTCTCTTGTAGAATTGGACAAGTGGTCATCGCTCGGTTATAATACACTTGGGCCAATTAAGGTATAAGGTCAATCCTAGTCCGGTTTTCCGTCATAACGATAAAGCACACAAACACAACCAATACGGTCAAACCAATACACGGAACACGGCTAAGTAAGTTCAAGGGTCTTATCTCACTCAAAGGTAAACTCAAGAATCAGCTAACTGCTCAGCTTCCCGAAGGAAAGGATAAATGCATGCTCAGACAAGGCATCGCAAATCAAAAACCGTATGAATGCTAGAAGTTCCCTACTTTTAGTCTCGATGATCGCTAACTGATCTTAACATGTAGGAGAAGGATTCCTAGTCTCAAGGTTCGCAAGGAACGTCATTAACAACACATCTCAAGAAGCATAATCAATTCATGGGAATCAACAAGCCACTAACTAGCATTCACACTAATCATCTAGGTCCAACCTAGCATGATATGGCATAAGAAAAGGGCAAGATCGAGAAGCAAGGATGGAAGCAACTCACCAAAGACGAAAGTTACTATAGGTAAACCGCAGGGGTGACAGACAGGAGACATGGGGGCGGCAGAGCTTGCGGCCGCAGGGGCGGTCTGTTCCAGACGTGGGGGCAATTTTGCGACAGAAGCGGCGGCGACTCTTTTGACAACGGTAACACAAAAAAGGGATCAAAGCTCAACTCCTTCAATCCACACACGGCAATTCTCAATCAATTCAAGGAAGCCTGGAACACATACTCGTCAACAACGATGGATAAACAAGAATCAAGACTCGATCTTGTTTCATGTGAAGAAGAAGAAGACGAAGAAGAAAAGAGAAAGAGGAAGAAGAAAAGAAGAAGGAGAAGCATACAACAGGTTCAAGAACGTTGGAAGGATCAAGGGGACGAAGAACTTACACGTTGTGCAGAGAATCACAAGGAAAGGCCGCAGCTTTGCTAGAGGTTTAAAAAGAATGTAAGCAAGAAGAGAAAAACGGAAGAGAAGGCGGGAATATATAGAGAACGGTTAGGAAAGAACAAAGGGAGGTCAAATTAGGGTTAGAAGATAAAAGGAAAGCCGACCCAAAAGAGAGAAGATCGGATCTTCTAAAAAAGGAAAGAATAAAAGACGGAAAATATAACAGATCACGCGATATGGGGTCACCCACTGTAATTGCATGTTAAATTATGGGTCCCCCTTTCCCATGTGATTGCATGTGCTTTGTCGCTTCTCTCTCATCCACGTCTCTCTCTCTCTCTCTCTCTCTCTCTCTCTCTCTCTCTCTCTCCCCCTCACACACACACACACACCATATTCATCCATCCATCTCCATCCAACTTCAACCCTTATACTTAAGATCGACAACTTCTTTACAATCGAAAATCCCGAACTCATTCATCTTCTTGATCAAGGTTAAATTTGGTTTCTTCTTCTTAATCATCTTTTTCAGCTAATTATTAGAGAACTACGTTTTCGAGAAGAAGAGCTTGATAAGATGACAATTGATGTGGCAATAGCGGCATCTTCAAGATCCATAAGCTTCTGAAGCAAAGCTTTGTGTAGAGATGTACAAAAGAATGATTCTATGGTGATTAGACTTATATGTGTTTCTAGTATGAGTTTGATATGACTTTCTGGTATGTTTGTCTAGTATGAGTTTCTAGTATGTTTGTCTGGTATGATTTTTGGTATGAGTTTTTGGTATGGTTCCTAGTATGTTTGTCTCGTATAAATTTCTAGTATGTTTGTTTTGTATGGTTTCTGGTATGAGTCTGGTATGGGTTCTGGTATGAGTTTGACATGAATTTTTGGTATGAGTTTGACATGAATTTTTTATATGTGTTTCTCGTATGATTTCTGGTATGTATTTTTGGTATGCTTTTCTGGTATGAGTTTGATATGTTTGTTGGTATGAGTTTGATATGAGTTTCTGATATGATTTGTTGATGTTCTTCTTGTTTATATTGAAATGATTTTTCTGGTATGAGCTCTATATCTTTGTCTTGTATAGATTCTAGTATGAATTTGATATGAGGTTGTGATATGATTTTCTGGTATGGAATGTTGATAAGAAGAAGATGACGATTTTCTGGAATGACAATTTTCTGGAAGACGGATCTTAATTGTAATATCCGGAATTTTTATTCCGTTTATTCTGTAATAAACCCGATCTCGATCAGTTGATCTATATCCGTTTACTTAGTTAGACACATTATTATAAAATTTATCATTTTATGTAGATTTCCTTCACATAAAATGATGGAATCCTTTAAAAGTTTATCATTTTATGTAGCTTCCCCTTCACATAAAATGATAGGATCTTTATAAAATTTATCATTTTAGGTAGCTTACCTTCACATAAAATAATAAGTTTAGCCCTAATTTAGAATATGACAAGGTCCGGACAAGTCTGCGACGAAGCTGTGACAAGGTCCAGACAAGTCTGTGACGAAGCTGTGACAAGGCCAGACAAGGCCGTGACGAAGCTGTGACAAGGCCAGACAAGGCTGTGACGAGTCTGTGACAAGGCCAGACAAGGCTGTGACGAGTCTGTGACAAGCCCAGACAGGCTGTTGACAGCCCAGCGCCAGCAGCCCAGTCGCCCAGCAGCCTTGTCCGCTCCAGCCAGCAGCCCAGTCGCCCAGCTGCTTGTCCGCTCCAGCCAGCAGCCCAGTAGCCCAGCTGCTTGTCCGCTCTAGCCCAGAAGCCAGTCGCCCAGCTGCTGTCCGCTCCAGCCCAGAAGCCAGTCGCCCAGCTGCTGTCCGCTCCAGCCCAGAAGCCAATCGCCCAGCTGCTTGTCCGCCAGTCCAACCTTCTGCAGCCTCCAGTTCAGCCCAGCAGCAATCGCAGTCTTCAGCCCAGCGTCACGTTACTCGCCACCTCCTCCTGCTGAACAGCCGTTACAGCTCTTCCCCTTTCTGTAACCGTTCTCTTTCCTATCATATCCCCCGAATCTCGCTCTTCCCTTCTGCGTTTTATTTTCTTCCGTTTCTGCGTTCCTTTGCTGCTGCATCACCCTTCTGTAATCGATCTGCTGCATCGCCTTCTGCTTCGACCTACTGCACGCCTTCATCGAACCATTGGACCTCGACCTGCTGCAGATTTCGACCCTACCGAAACCAGGTTAGTGCAGCGACCTTATTTGTTTCCGTCTTCAATTCAATCTCTGTGCTGACCCATCTGCATACAACCTCACCACCCTTCTCTTCTTGCCTTCTACCGACGTTGCTGTGCCCAAACTGCAGCCACCTACTGAACCAAAGGGGCTAAGTCCGTTGTTTTGCAGCCACGGTAACGAGTCTCCAGTTGCTTAAGACGAGACAGGACCTTACGGAGACCTTCTGCATACACTCTCCGGTAGGTCTTTCTCTACTCTCCTTTCCCCACTCTTAACCAATCGGAGTAGTGATCTCCCTTCTTTTGTTTCGCTTCAACAACGTAGTCCATTGTGAGGTTGCGAGTCAGGAATCAAAGAACGCAGAACCAATCTACTGCAGCGAGTAAGCATTTCTGTATGTTGTTTGTTACTCCCTTTACAACTAGATTGTAATGTCTCTAGCTATATTGATTCATAATGTTATTTAGGCTACTGTTGTTCGGCCTTAAGCATAGATAAAATAGTGTTAAGTAGCTGCTGGGAATTTCACATAAAATGATAGACAAAAGGCTGCTGTAATTTATTTTATTTCCTTCAGCTTTTAGGTTACCAACAGCCCATCTTGTCGATCAATTATAAAACGTTTGGATAAAGATCCACCGTTGAATTTTGGATATGTTGTAGACGGATATATGTAGTTTAGCATATTAAAATTTGGGGAGAAATGAACGGTCGGATTGAAAGTTATGAGCTCCCGAAGTTAGGTAGTTGAGCAGCTTTGGTAAACTTAAAATTTGGCTAAGTATAGGAAAGTAGAGTGAAGGACCGACTTTGGAAATTATTATAAAAATATCGGCTGAACAGTTTGGAGAAATTCTTTCTTCTAAGGTTAGATAGAACCTCATAGATGATCTAGAGATTTAATTCGGAAATTTTATAAGCTGTTAAGAATTTTATATTTAGAGCCGAAGTTAAACCTTTTTCGATTCTTCCGGAAAATAGAAACATAGGAAAGATGTCAGTTTCGAACCAAATAAAATTGGCAAAATTGGCAAACTAGCCTTTTAAGCAAATCAATTGAGAAAGAAGACTCATACTATTTGAGATTGGTATTTTGACTCCCTATAAAATAGAATAGAGGAAATAGAGTACAAAAGAAGGCAAAGTTTGACAACCCATCGGATGTGACATGTTGTACTATCTCACATGTCACATCAATCAGAAAAAGGAATTTCCAACATTCTTACTTTATCACCTATTACCCAAAAATCCGCTTACCCAAATAATGTCACAATCATACCCAAAAATAAATTTGTCAAAGTACATAAACATACTCGAAAATAACATACCCAAAAAATCAAATATCAAAATAAAATCATATCCATAAATTGGATAATATTTTATATTTATACCCAATTTAAATATCACTTAATACAAAAACCATACTCAATTTAAATTTGTCATACCCAAAATTTTCAAAACTCGATATTATACACAAAAATCAATATCAAATGACATTTGATCATTACCCAAAAATTCGCTTGAATTTGATCATTATAACACAGTTTGGGTAACCATAAAACATACCCACGATATCACTTTAAAAATATACTTAATAATAAGAAATATACTACAAAGCCAATACACATATAAAAGCATACCCAAAAACCCGTTTACCCAAATAATGTCATAATCATACCCAAAAATAAATTTGTCAAGAAATACATTGCCTCTATTTTCACAATCATACCCAAAACCATACCCAAGAAATATACTACAAAATCAATCCATGTAAAAAAGATACTTAAATCAAAAGTAAACATCTAATCACCATCATTTCAATTAGAGAAATTATTACCCCTATTTTTTAGTTTCCATACCTATTTTTTCTTCCTTTTGTATAGAGACCTAGTTTGCAAAAGAGAATTTCAAGGGGTCCTATTTCCCTAATTAATTCAATAAAATTCTAAGAGTTAGGATATAATTTTAGAACTTCAAATAGGAGTTTGGACATGAATTTTAGGGTTTTCGAGAAAATCGGAACCAAGGGTAAAATGGTCATTTTACCCTAAAACTAATACTGTAACTAGTACGTCTTAATACTTATTTGATCTTAGAAGTTTTAGACTTCTATCTACGTGAAAGTGTGCTAATACACTTATCGCCTTTGACAGGCAACTGAGTGGGTACAGTTTACAGAGCGAGTGGTTTATAAAGAGTCGAGCGTTATAACAGGTAAGTCCTTTGGGCTTACTTAGCTGACTACTAAATATGAGTATAAATGATGATGGTGGTGTGTGATTGACATGTTAGAGAGATAGGTTGTGATATATAATTACCGACCTGTATTTTGGCCTAAGAGTAACGGGCGGTGGCATTCCGCTCAGTAGCTCGCGGGGCGCTGGGGGTTTCTTTCGGGACTAGTCCACACATGGTTTGTAGTGATGCTACCAATGGAAGTCAGCTAGACCTACACCAGTTGGATAAGGAACGGAGGCGAGAACTAATAATAATTCTCGTGCCACAACTTAAATTGAATAATGTGAATCACTTAAATAATAGATAATAATTGGTTGAGTGCCAGCATGATGTTTGTTTATTTTTGTTTCTGCTTGTGTTTGTGCTGTTATCATTTTGCTTATATTTGGATAGTTAGCTAACTGTTGATATGTTGTTTAGACTTGACATAGGTTAGAGCAGATGCCGAGTGATCCAGATGGTAGTGGTCAGCCGGGGTGTCGTACTTTAGGACGTTTTTCAGTTTCTGCATTTGTGGGTTTTACAGTTGAACATTGTTTCCTTTCGTACTTTGTTATATTCCGTTTTCCGGCTGTTGTCGATCTGGTCACATTCATGCATTATTAAGAACTATTTTATGATTTCTGATTTTCCTTATCTGTGCCTTGTTGTAAGATCTCGTTAAGTTGTTGTCAAACTAAGGTCGGGACCCACTGTGCGGTCCTAACCAGTAACTCCCTAAGTTGTAAAATTTGGGGTGTTACATTAATAGAGAAGAAGATGGCGATTTCCTGATACTCGAAATTGGGAGGATTGTGCACGAAAGATTATAAAGAGAGTACAAATTGGGCGATTTCAAGATATTCAGTTTCCATTCTGATCGTAACTGCCATGAGAGAATATTTCACAAATAGGTAGAGAATAAAAATTTGAACCCTAAAATATTTAGGGACATATTTACAAGTATTCATAGAGTCGAAAAAATTGTAAATTTTACAAGTATTCATACAGTACTACAATTATCTAATTGTTTTCTCAGTCGGAATAATCATCGGCAATATACCAAACACAAATAATAATAAATGTGTGTCTCGAGTATCAACTCATACAAAGTAGACGATGACTTTCAAAGTCTCCAGCTCCATATAAATGCATCATTTGGACCAAGTTTTGCTATCGAGCTCCATATAAACGCATTACTGAATTGTTGGAGACTTGGAGTTGTGCAAGAGGATGACTTTAAATACCCGTAATTTTCAAAAGAAATGATTTGCGATGTAGATATGGATAATGAAACAAAATTGACTATTCAATTCTACTTAAAAACATATAAAATGATAACTTTTTAAATTAAAACAGTTTATTATTTTTTAATTAGCTTGTAGTTAAATGCATGCTTTACTATTATTATTTTCAATCTCTATATCTAATCAGTATATCAGATATGGATATCGATATTGATATCAATGATATCGATATGAGATTAATATCTGATATTTGATATGTGTGTTGGACAATATGGTGAAGTATATCAGATATCAACAAACTTGGTATCCATGTTATAATAAACCATGTCCTCCACATCCTCATATATTCAACAGAGAAGATGTTTGTAAAAAAAAATAAAAACTGAACCTTGCAAAAAATCAGCAGAGAAAGGTAAAAGGCAAGTGAAGGATGTGGAGGTACAACTCACAGTCACAGAGAAGCAGAAGAGGTCGGAAATGACGATGAGATTGTGAAGAGAAAGAGGGTAGTGGGTACAGATGGCGGGGAACTTGTTCAGAAACAGAGAGAGCAATAACGAGAGTTAGGAGAAGAATTGATATTGGTGAATTTGTAGACTCCATAAATAAGTAAAGTATGTAGATATGAGTATATCACTTTGATATCGATATATTTAATTACTAAACACGGATATCAGATACGTGATATCCATATCCATATCTGATATCAGGATATAGGAAATGAACAGCCCTTAACTTACATAGATTTTGTACAAACTTTAGAACCGTCTAGAAATTGTCCCAATGTAACGTGATATGTAAAAATTCAGAGGGAAAGGGAAATGAGAAGAATAGTTTAAAATCGTGTCACTTCAGAAATTGAACCTATCATCCACCCGATTCCATATTGGAGTTTTGTATGACAATAATGACTCTATGGTATATAGTTTCAAACCCATCATTTGGGCCATTTCAAAAAAGATTTAAGAAAATATATCATACTATTAATTACGATAACGATATTTTTTTTTCAATACTTGGATTTTAGATCTAGGATATGAGTCCTTACAAATGTGCAAGCACGTGTTAGGATGCACAAGTAGAAATGTGCAAGCACAAGTCAGTTTGTGTATATATGTTGATCCATGGCTTAGAAATGTGGAAGCACAATAGTCTTGAAAAGTGAAGAAAATGGGCTTTTCTTATTCCTTCTTCATCTTGAAACCTTTTCTTCTACTCCTTGTAATTCTTCACCTGTTAGGATGCAGCAGCAGTAGTGATTCAGTAAGGTGTGTTGAAAGCGAGAGGGTCGCCCTTCTCGATTTCAAGAAAAGCTTTGTGTCTCGTTATCCTGACGACAAGCTTTCTTCTTGGAAATCTTCCGAGGAGAATTGTTGTGATTGGGATGGAGTTTTCTGTGAGGATGGGCATGTTGTAGGAATAGCTCTAGGATATGAGTCCTTACAAAGCAATCAACTTCGACCTTCCTTGATTCAACTCGATTACTTAGAATTTTTGATCTTGTCATGGAATAACTTTGCCATGAAAATCCCAGACTTCATTGGTTCTCTTACAAACTTGTTCTATCTTGATCTTTCAAATTCCGGGTTTTACGGTACCATTCCTTCTCATCTCGGAAACCTGTCCAACGTCTTTTATTTAAATGTCGGTACAAATTTGTTGTCTAGTGAAAGCTTAGGATGGCTCTCTAACCTTCCTTCTTTGGAAGTCCTTGATATGAGTTATGCTAACTTTAGTGAAGCTACAGATTGGTCTTCTGCAATTGGGAACATACCTTCACTATTTTCCTTCACGTGTTCATCGTGTTCTCTTCCCTCAGCAACTTCTGATCATTTCAATTCTTCTTTGAATCTACAAAGGCTTTCATTGGTATTTATAAAAGAAAGAGTCTAGACATCTCTAACAACTTGCTATCCGGCATTCTTCCTGATTGGTTTTGGTTACGAGTAACTAGCCTCCAGTTTCTTAATCTGGCAAACAATAACTTATCTGGATCCATTTTAACCTCAGTAGGAGGTATACCAATTCTGAATGTGCTAGTTTTGCATAACAACAAATTCTCAGGTGAGTTGCCTTTGTGGTTGAGGAATTGCAGTAGACTTGGAGTTCTAGACTTGAGCAAAAACAACTTTTCTGGATTCATACCATCTTGGATAGGTGAAAATCTCAAAACTTTGGTTGTTCTTTCCTTAGGGTACAACAATCTTTCAGGAAATCTTCCTTCAACTTTGTTTCATCTTACTTCTCTTCAAATCATAGATCTTTCCCACAATTCTTTGCATGGAAATATCCCTTCAAGTGTCCAAAATTTCACTTCAATGGTTCATAATGATAATTCAACTTTTATGACTTGGGAATCTGATGGCACTACTGCTGTCGATACACCGCTAAAAGAGGCGTCTTTTTTTCAAGCATTCATCGAATGGAAAGGATTGGAGTACCGATTTCAGAAAATCCTTCACATGGTAAAGCTTATTGATCTCTCAAGCAACAACTTCAGTGGTGAAATTCCCATCGGATTTACGGCATTATTGGCCTTAAACTCACTAGACTTGTCTAGTAATCACTTAAGTGGAAGTATTCCCAAACATATTGGTCAGCTCAAGTCTTTGGAGATTCTTAACTTATCCAACAACAGACTTTCTGGTGAAATCCCTTCGAGCATGTCAGCCCTATTTTGGCTTGATTTCTTCAACGTTTCACACAACAATTTGTCAGGTGAGATCCCAACAAGCACTCAACTACAAAGCTTTAATCCATCTGCCTATGGTGAAAATCCGGGGCTTTGTGGTTTGCCATTACCAATCAAATGCCATAAAGATGAAGCAGCACCAGCTCCAAACTCAGAGGGAAATACTAGTGTTGAAGGATTTGACATGGAATCATTCTATTCCGCCATGGGGTTTGGATTTGCTTTCGGGTTCTTGTTTGTGCTTGGTACGATAAATTTCATAGCAAACTGGAGGTATGCTTTCTATAGGTTTGCCAGTGACTTTGCAGATTGGATCATGCTTGTTGTAGTACTGAATGTTGCTAGGATCTCAAGGAAATTCCGTTCTTGACGGGTAAACACTCGAATTTCTATTTATTGTTCATCTAAAATTACTTTCTTCCATATTGTTGCGAGTGTTTTTACATGTTTCTAATTCATTATTTTGTCACAGAATACTGGAGCTCTTGATCAGTTATGTTCTACTCGGATCACCTTGAGATGGAACCCTTTGCTGTAACAAAAGGCAGTATAGTATTTACGTTGTGCAAAATAAATGTAATGCAAGATATTGCAGTCTCTTTCATTTGCTGAGATATGTTGTCATTGTTGTTTTATATATGCTTCCTACTTGTACTCTTGTAGTTTATATGCAATATTTTCATGTATTAGCTTAAATGCTTAATGATTGAAATGGTTCAGGTTTCTAGTTCAAGATATTGTTTATGTATGTAGAAGACCGTAATGCCCTCAGGTTTTTAGTTCACAATGGAGTATATATATATATATATATATATATATATATATATATATATATATTTTTTTTTTTTTTTTTTTTTTTTTTTTTTTTTTTTT
>BSUD01000007.1:12227075-12254530 GCA_033239045.1 Fagopyrum esculentum
TTTTTTTTTTATTTTATTTTTTTTTTCTTTCAACCCTTGCATTTTGTTAAGGAAAATAAACCGTAGATTTTTTGTGGAAAAAATCTTGAAAGTGTAAAAGAAAGTCCATATCGTAATATTATGGACTTGGACCGGACCGGACCATAATTTCCTGTCAGCATGAATTCTAATGCCCTCCTCGCTAGTTTCTAGGAGATGTATATGCTTTCTTTCACCCCTTCATTTTGTTAAGGAAAATAAACCATAGATTTTTTGTGGAAAATAAACCGTAGATGTATTAGCATGAATTCTAATTGCCCTCCTAGCTAGTTTCTAAATTTTTGAAAATGATGTTAATATATAAGAAAAGGATATGGAATATTACAGCTGGTCCAGTATGAAGTCAGAAGAGGGCAGACATGCATTAAAAGAACAGACGAGCAACATAACCAGCAATATTACAGCTGCTTCAGGTTAGAGAATTGCTTCATTGCGAAAGACGGTTGCGTTTCTGCCCGCCCAAATGTGGTACATAGTGGTGTTGAGCATCTTTGATAGTTTGGAGGCGTGTTTTGTATAATGTTGACCCCACTAGGAGGGTTAATCCAGTTGAAAATCTAGGAAAAGACTTTTGTAAACGCAATATTAACAGATCTAAAAGAATAAACTTATATGAAGTACAATCTAGAGCGATTGTCTCTATAAGCGAGATTTAGATACAAGATTTGTTGACGAGGTTTGTAACAAAGCTTTACGTCCTCGGATCTCGGTATTGATCCAATCTACTATAGTTTTGTAAGCCCAAAGTCAAAAATAAGAGTTACAAAGGATACACGTGTAAGTGTAAAATCAAGAACAAAGATAAGCAAGAGTAGAAAAGAACACATAAACGAACAAGAACAACACACGAGTCTGAATATCCAAAGATCTTCTTGGTGGTCCATACAACAGGTGGTTTGAAGTTTCCTTTCAAGCTAGCAGCCGTCGGAGGCTTAGTTAAGCACTCAACCTCACTTTATGTTGCGGAGGAGAACACTCACACACAAGCAGAATCTCAAGAGGAGATGATACTTTTCTCTCAAGAATAGCATAAGCAATAGCTGGAGTAGAGAATGGCGAGAGGAGAAGAGAGGAGGTCACTCCAAAAAATGAAGAATGTAAAATCATTCACAAGTCTTTTTTTTCTAAACAAATCAATCTATAACCATCTGAGCATCAGTACCAGAAATAAATGCCAACAAGTTTCTTCTAAAGTTTTTTAAGTCACAAATTGTGGCACTAACATTTTCATATGAGCCTCCAACAAGTTTTGTTTGTTTGTGAACAATAAAGCATGAATTTCCGATGTCTAATGCCATATTTCTTCTAGACATAACAAATTCACTTGTTAAAGTAGACATATAGGATGAGCATGACTCTTCAAAAACCATTACTACAAATCCTTGATTACCAACATGCTTCACTCTCATCTGAGATTTACAATCAACTTTATTAGACACAATCTTCCTCTAACCAGTAGAATTTAAACCATTTTTTTACCTTCTCTAACACAAAATACCGTCAAGAAATAACTCCTGTACCAAAATGTTTGGAACATCGACGAAAAACAAAACCACAAATTCTACGTAACTTTTGAAAGAACAATTCAGTTGCATCTAATGTGGAAAACACATTTCCAATATAAGGCCTCATATAATCATCACAATATGGAACTCATTGTCTTGAACCATTTTCAGAAATATCAAACAAAGATTCAAAGCCATCATCAATAGATGATATAAAAGAGGATGATAACCCAACAAAGAAATTTGTAATTAATAGTTAAAGACCTAAAATAAATAAAAAACACAAGAAATTAAAAATGATAAAGCCATTTCATAAATATAATTCATGAATCTAGGACATGTAGTTCATATTTCTAATTACAATAGTACATTTTACCACACATTAATGAGGTAACGTTGAATAACTCAAAATTCAGATGATAATAGTTCTTTTTTTTTTTTACGAAAGTTGCTCAACTTCACAAATGATTTTTATTTTTATGTTTTATGTTTTTTTTTATTTTTTGTAACTTTATTGAAAGAATTTTGGTATGGTTTTGGTTGAGTTTCTAGTATGAGTTTCTGATATGAATTTCTGGTATGGTTTCTAGTTGAGTTTCTGACATTGTTTCTAGTAGAAGTTTTTGGTATGAATTTTCGGTATGGATTTTGGTTGAGTTTTTGGTATGGCTTCTGGTATATATTTCTGGTATGGTTTTTGTATGAGTTTCTAGTATGGTTTCTAGTTGAGTTTCTAGTATGGTTTCTGGTATGAGTTTTTGATATGAATAAAAATATAATAAGCTAAGATTACTTCAGTAACTCGGTGCATTCAATGTGCAAAACATCTGTAGGGAAGTAGACAACATGTCTCGTCATCATTTAGTCATAAAGGATTGTCATACAAATGCATTAGGTGGGCGCTCTCAACTGTCTTCATAATTGATAAGAGCAATAACCTTTCTAATATGAGATGCTAATATGATACAGAATCATTGACAACAATTCCAATTCCGGTGAGTATGTACAACCCTCAGCCGTCTTACACAAAAGGAGTTGTGCAAACCAGTAACAACGGTCATAATCAGCTTTTCTCAAGCAACTTAGATGGGTATATAAATGTAAATGTATACTAAAACATTCATCTTTTCATGAGTCAATCCTTTTTGCAGACAATCTATCTCCATATCTGCCTTTTTCTCATACCAAATTAGGTCGAGGAAGAAGTGAGCCATGAAAGCTCGTATGAAAATCTGGACCAAAAAGCTTATAATATAGAAGGAAGGAACTGTAAACACATAGAATGAATTGAATCTGATATCTCACTCATACGTGTGAACTGTGAATACAAGGTTTTATATAACCAGTACAATCCGTTAGGGTGGTTAGCATATTAGCCTTATTTACATACTACACCCTTTTACTCTATATATTGTAGATATATGTCCTAGCCCCCCCCCCCCCCCCCCCCCCCAAGTGGGACAAGAAGGATAAGTCCAAGCTTGCGAGAGAGAAACATATGATGATGTTCTCCTAATACCTTTAAGAAAATGTCTACAAGCTGAAGTGTTGAGGGGACATGAGCAGTGGAGATGAAGCCTTTCTGGACTTCATCGCGTACAAAATGGTAGTCTATTCGGAGGTGCTTGGTGCGCTCATGAAACACAGGGTTGGCAGCAAGGTGCTGAGCTTCTTTATTATCACAATAAAGCACAAACGGGCGAGGAAGAACTACATGCAGATCATGGAGTAAGTCAACGAGCCATATAATCTCACTGGTACGTGGTCATTGACATTGCACGGTATTCACTCTCAGTTGAGGATTTACTAACCGTATACTACTTCTTGGTTTTCCAAGAGACAAGAGAACGACCAAGGAATAGGTAATAACCGGTTATAGAACGGCATGATAAGGGACACGAAGCCCAGTCGGCGTCACTATAAGCAGTGAGGGTTAAAGCGGATTGAGGAGAATATGCAATAGCAATATCCATGGTGCCCTTAAGATAACGCAAGAGGTAAGTGGCATCATGCCAATAAGGGAGACGTGGTGATGCCAAAATCTGGCTAAGCTGTTGCACTGTGTAAGCAATGTCTAGTTGAGTGAGAGTAAGATACAAAAGGCGGACAATCAAGCGTCTATAAGCCTCAAGATCAGATTACAAATCACCAAAATTAGGAGACAAGTGAGTATTCCTTTGCATGGGGAAACTAGCAGCTTTGCAAGCAAGCATCTGAGTGTCATGAAGAATGTCATGAATATATTTACGTTGATTGAGAAGCAAATCAAAAGAATCTCGAGCAATTTCCATGCCCAAAAAGAACCTAGCAAGGCCAAGGTCCTTGATTGTGAAATCACGATCAAGTGCACCTTTGAGAGAAGCAATTAATCACAGAAGGTATATCACCTATGATCAACATATCATCAACGTACACCAAAACAATGGTGATACATGAGGTAGATTTCTTCACAAATAGAAAATAGTCTTGATGGGATTGAATGAAATTAAACTGAAGTAGGAGTTTAGTGAACTCAATGTTCCATTGTCGACTAGCCTATTTAAGGCCATAAAGGGATCGTTTCAATCTGTACACGTGACCAGGAGGCGCTTGAGTATACCCTTGAGGAATCAAAAGAAGCACTTCCTCATCAAGATAACCATGGAGGAAGGCGTTGTTAATATCCGGTTGATGCAAAGTCCAGGAATTAATGAGCAGCAGCTAGAGCTAATACCACACGAATAGTAGCTAATTTAGCAACGGGGCTAAATGTATGCTTATAGTCCTTGTCCTTAATCTGACTGTAACCCTTAGAAACCAACTGGGCTTTGTGTCTTTCAATGGTACCATCCAGATAATATTTAAGTTTATATATCCATTTAGAACCGATGACAACCTTTCTTGGAGGAAGTGGAGTGATTTCCCATGTGTCATTCAATTCCAGAGCTTGAATATCCCGGGTCATGGCATCAATCCAAGGAGGAGAATGGTGATAATTGGATGGTTCAAAAGATTGAATAACACTGCATATAGCATGAATATAGTGAGGAGAATGAGATGCAAGATCAAAATGATCAAGGGAAGAAATGGAGTTACAATGATAGTCTTGGAGATATGTAGGTTGGGTAATGGTTCGAGAAGGTCTAGTAGGAGAAATAATTAAGGAAGGAGTCGATGCTGGTGAAATAATTAAGGTGGAAGAAGACGAAGTAGGAGAAGTAGTAAATGGAACAGGAATAGGGTGAGCAAATGAAGAACATGTTGTAGAAGGTGATGATAAGGGATCAATAGGATGAGGAGAGGGATGAAAAGAAGTATGTGGATGAGCGGATGTGGGAAGAGGAGCAATGGTCACTAAATGATCAATTCAGAATCAGGAGTGACTAAGGGAAGAGGAGAAGAGGTAGATGGATTATTTGGAGGAAAAAGGGATTCTTTGAAAGGAAATATGTGCTCTTGGAAGACAACATGGAGACTGATCAATATTTTGTTGGTGTGAAGATTGAATAATTTGTAAGATTTTTGACCTGGAGGGTAACCAAGCAAGATGCATGGAGTAGAAACAGGCTCAAGCTCTTGTCTCGTTTGGGAAGTAAACTGAAGCAGATGCAACCAATGACCCTTATGTGAGTGTAAGATGGTTTTGTATTGTGGAGCAATTCAAAAGGTGATTTTCATGCAAGGATTGAGGATGGCATCATGTTGATTAAATAAGTTGTTGTGAGGATACACTCAGCCCAGAAATGAAGAGGTAAATTTGCATGGAGACGAAGAGCACGAGCAGTTTCAAGCAAATGCCTATGCTTACATTCTACTCTAGCATTTTGTTGAGGCACATATGGTGTGGACTTCTGGTGAATGATACAAAAGCAAGAAATAGATCCTGGAGTTGATTCTTCATAAGCTCGGCTCCATTGTCTGACATGATGATCTAAATCTCAGTATGAAATAGAGTCTTCACATAAGCAAGGAAATGTGTAAATATCTTGGACATTTGTTGCTTATTAGACATGAGAAAAGTCCATGTACAACGAGTAAATCCATCCACAATAGTCAATAAATAACGAGCACCACACAAAGCTAAGGTGTGATATGCCCCCCATATATCAACATGAATCATGCTAAAGGCATTTTTAGCTCGATAAATGCTAGGAGCAAAAGGTGTCTTATGTTGTTTGGTTGTAATGCAAGCATGACAATCCAGAGTTTGCAACTTTGAAGTGAGACAAGCATCTACATGATGCAATTTAGACAATGACATATGACCTAATCTGACATGAAACAAATTTATATCACAAGGTTTATTAACAAGATTGCATTGGAAACAACACAAGTGGTAGGCTGGAAGTTAGAGGATCTGATCTTGTAAAGGTTGCCTTCCTTGTAACTAGTGGCAATGATGGACTTAGTGGTAAGGTCCTGAAATAAACAAGAATGATAAGTAAAAGTAACCTTCATAGGCAAATCAATGATCAATTGAGAGATAGACAAAAGATTATGCTTGAAATGTAAAAGATATAGGACATTGTAGAGTGTGATGACTAGAGACAAAATCACATTGCCTCGATAATGGACTTCCTTCACTGAGCCATCTGGAAGACCAATCAATATTGGTTTATCAAGCTTTGCTAACATAGAAAAATGATTTTTGCAAAAGGTGATCGATATGATCAGTGGCACCAGAATCCAAGATCCATGTGTTCATGTTAACTACAATGTTCACAAAATGAGAAATGATACCTGCAAAATTAATGGATGGATTGGACTACTTATCCATCATTAATTTGAGAACTTCTTGACACATTGCATTGAGCATAGAGGGATCCAAAGCAGATGGAGACACAAAAGTATCTACAAGATCCAAAGGAGTATCTCCAACTGCCATTTCAAGATTATTTGCAAACCTGTAGTTCTGATTATATGCATTTGTGACACCTATTTCATTTCTAATTGATTACCAGTTAATTAACCCTGTTTAAAGCAATAAGCGGAAAAGCGGAAAAGCGGAAAACGTAAAATTTTAAAACTTTATCTTACAACCATCTTCACAACATATATACATACTAACATACGTCATAAAACCCTGTTTAACAAAAACACAACTGTTTTAAAACCATGCAAAACATCCTAGGCGGTAGCATCCCATAACAGCCCACCTGATATGATCTCAAATCTAGGTGTTGGGTCCAATGTCCTTGCCTTGATCAGGCCGAGCCTGAGTAGCTGAAAAATATGTGGATATAACAACAATGAGCCACACGCTCAGTAAGGGTATACAAATCGCACTCTCCTAATATATATAAGTATCTAATATCCCGTCCCCAAAGGACACTCTATACCCTTCCTCACATTCCAAAGTCGATCAATGCATACATATCCACATTCACATATAATTCCACAACCATTCACATCACATTTCACATAAACATTCAAGCATGTTATCACACGTCACATATAAACATATCATCTCATATAAACATCTCATATCATCTCATCACATATAAATAATCATAACATAACATATAACATGCTAGACTCGATTGCATCGATGCATAGGTGATAATTAACTAACTAGGCCCAACTGATCGTACGATATATTTTCTCATTGCTTTCGTATTTCTTTTCTTTCTTTCTTTCTTTTTTTTTCTTTTCGGTTGGCCAACCCGATAGCGTCCTAGGCCCCCTGTAGATCAGGTAGCGACCTCGGCTATCTTGTCCTAAGACCCCCTATAGATCAGGTTGCGATCTTGGACTATTTTTCTTATCTTGAGGCCCCCTGTAGATCAGGTAGCGACCCCTGGCTGTTTTTCTTATCTTGAGGCCCCCTGTAGATCAGGTAGCGACCTCTGAGGCCCCCTGTAGATCAGGTAGCAACCTCGTCTCCCGGAAACCCGTGCGGGACCCAATTGGGCTAATTAATCAATTACCATCCTATATTATCACTTCCATATCATAACTCAAATTCATGCTTTCATCATATTCTTTCATCACATTCTTTCCACTATCATCTCATGTACCTCATGCATGCTTTCATAAAGAATATCAATTCATCATCATCGTCGTCTCACTCATATACATATAAGCATGCATACAACCATAACAAACAGATATATACACACAAGCATGCATAAAATCATGGCATATTAAATACATAACATATATTAAGCAAGTGTAATTCATATACACTTACCTCGCAGGTAAAAACAATAAAACCTCGCAAACCAACTATTGAGTCCGTTTCCCACTCGGACTATCCTCTTTTATCGTGCTTGGATACGCTCACAAAGCAACTAAGCTATAGTTAAGCCGAAACCTTCAACAACACCTGTTGAGAATATCATATTCTTCGTATTAAACTTCTCGCTTCAAACACCAGTTAAATTCATTCCTTTGAATTTAATTAGCTTATAGCATTTTCTAGAATCCCAATTTAATTAATTAACCTTCAATTAATTAATTAAATTTTGCCAGAATAACGTTTTGCCCGCAGGCAATTTCTGAACCCACCTGTCATCAAATCTCATCAAACAAACAGCCCATAATCACCAGAATAATGTAACGAGCATAATGGAATTTCCAATTATCCATTTTGACAAGCCTAAGGTCAATTTAGGCTAACTCGCAATACGGAAAACGAATAAATTCATAACTTATTCGTTACTAACCCGATTGACGATCCGAAAGAAGATTCGGAATCACAACGACGCAGGCTACGCTCGGACACCATCAAATTCACCGGAATTTGAGCGACAGAACCTCCCTAGTATCATATATGCTCGACCAAGCCTTCCCTTGCGCGGAAATGTAGAAACTCGGTACCAAAATGAAGAGAATGAAGAGAGGAATCCAAAAACTCAAACGGATTTGAAATCGGATTAGAAACGGAGAGTAGATCTGAGTTTGAAGGTTGAGAGAAATCAGAGCTTTTACGAGGAAACATGAAAGAAAATGAATTAATAAACGTTATTTCAGCTATTTATAGCGAAGACGATAATTATCCTTTAGCGGAGTCGATGATTATCCTTTCACCGATCCGAAAGCGGTTTAAGCCCCTTTCTCCAAACTTCTCGAAATTGGAATAATAAATCTGGAATATTGTATGGATAATTATTCCGCAATTGTATCAAAAAACGCGTATTCCTTAGCCGTCTTCCTTAGCCGCTAAGAAACGAAATAGCGACTCTTTTGGCCGTTTTGCCTTTCCATGTTTTTTCATATCTAGGACATGTCCGATGTCCTGATCATTTTTCTCAACTACATTTTTATTAATTGAAACTCCCAAATGCTCCAAATAACACCGGGTTGTAATATCATCTAGGAGGAGGTTACCTCGAGAGGTATCTCGTGTTAAAACGGATTTAATTCCTTAAAATTCTCGATTAGGTCATCTTCGATTTTTGACTGTTACAAATATCTCCCACTTTAAGAAATTTCGTCCCGAAATTTAAGAAAGGACGTAGAACCAAACTCGTAGATATATCAAAAGGATGCACAACCGGATCACAATTTCTCGAGGTTTTTACTCAAAAAGATAGGGGTATCTAGCTCTCATATCTCGCTCGGTCTCCCATGTAGCCTCTCGAACAGAATGATGTCCCCATCTGACCTTCACCATCGGAATCTCCTTGTTCCTCAATCTTCGAACATGCCTGCCTAAAACCTCAACTGGTTCTTCTGGGTAGGACAAGTTCTCAGATGCTTCTATCTCAGGTTCGGGAATGATATGACTCGGATTTCTGACCTATACCTCCGTAGCACCGATACATGAAAGACGTCATGCAATCTTGATAACTCTGGTGGTAAAGCCAACCTATACGCAAGTGGTCCGATCTTCTCTAAGATCTCATATGGACCAATGTATCTCGGTGCTAACTTCCCATGCCTACCAAATCTCATAACTCCTCTCCAAGGAGATACCTTCAAAAACACTCTATCGCCTATCTCATATGTCATCTCTCGTCTATGGCGATCAAAGTAGCTCTTTTGACGATCTTGTGTTGCCTTCAAGCACTGCTTTACTACTTGTACTTTCTCTATTGTCTGTTGTACAAGTTCAGGACCCTCTATCTGTCGCATGCCCTCAAAATCCCAACATACAGGTGTGCGACACTTCCTTCCATACAAGGCCTCGTAAGGGGCCATACCAATACTCGAATGGAAACTGTTATTATACGCAAATTCAAGCAATGGCAGGTTAGAATCCCAGTTACCTTTAAGCTCCAAAACACAAGATCTCAACATCTCCTCTAAGGTCTGAATCGTTCTCTCTGATTGTCCGTCTGTCTGAGGATGAAATGCCGTACTGAAATGCAATCTTGTACCTAAGGCAGTTTGCAGACTTCCCCAGAAATGCGAGGTAAACCTCGGATCTCTATCGGATACAATCGATACAGGGACTCCGTGCAGTCGAACAATCTCTCTCACATACAACTCTGCCAGCTCATCTAAGGAGTTATCTTGTCTCATCGGTAAGAAGTGAGCAGATTTCGTCAATCTGTCTACAATCACCCATACCGTGTCATTCTTTCTGAAAGTCCTAGGAAGTCCAACAACAAAATCCATTATAATCCGCTCCCACTTCCACTCAGGAACTGATAATGATTGTAACTTTCCTGCCGGTGCTTGGTGTTCAGCCTTCACTTGCTGACACACTAGACATCGAGCCACAAAATCAGCTACCTCTCGTCTCATCCTAGGCCACCAATAGATCTTCCTCAGGTCATTAAACATCTTCGTACTCCTAGGATGCATGAAATACCTCGAGGAATGTGCCTCTTCAAGTAGCTTCTTCTTTAACTCCTCAATGTTTGGAACGCATATCCGTGCACCTCTGTATAACACTCCCTGATCAGACAACTGGAAGTGTGTAGTGGTAGCATCTCCCACTTTAGCTTTCAACTTCTTCAGTGTATCATCCTCATCTTGTCTAATTGAAATCTCATCAAGAATCAACGGTCTTACCTGAATGTTCGCTATCAACTCAGATCCTCTTACATCCATCTCTACTCTCATAACTTTGAGAGCTAATAGATGCTCAACTTTGTAGTTGACCTTACCGCCTTGGTCACTGCTCTTTCTGCTGAAAGCGTCAGCTACCACATTCGCCTTTCCTGGATGGTACTCTATAGTGCAATCATAATCCTTGAGTAACTCCATCCATCTTCTCTGCCTCAGATTCAGATCCCTTTGAGTGGGAATATACTTCAGGCTTTTATGGTCGGTAAACACCGGAAATGTATCACCATAAAGATAGTGCCTCCAAGTCTTAAGAGCATGAACTATAGCAGCAAGCTCTAGGTCGTGTGTAGAGTAGTTCTGCTCATGAGGTCTCAACTGTCTAGATGTATATGCTATTACCTTCCCTTCCTGCATTAGAACTCCTCCTAAGCCACTCCCAGATGCGTCGGTGTAAACCACAAAGTTACCCTTATCTAAGGGTACAGCCAGAATAGGAAACGTAGTCAATCTTTTCTTAAGTTATTCAAAGCTCTCTTGACAACTGTTATCCCATATAAACTGCTGATTCTTCTTTAGCAAGTTAGTCAATGGGCGCGCGATAATCGAGAAGTTCTTTACAAACCGCCTGTAATAACCCGCAAGTCCTAAGAAGCTGCGAATCTCTGTAATGCTCTTCGGAATTTCCCATTCTGTAATAGCCTTGATCTTGGATGGATCAGGTTGTATACCATCTCGTGATATCACATGCCCTAGGAAGGCAATCTGATCCGTCCAAAACTCGCACTTGCTGAACTTCGCGTACAACTGTCTCTCCCTCAGAATCCCTAAGATACGTCTCAAATGTTCTCTATGAGTATCTGCATCTCAGGAATATATCAAGATATCATCAATAAAGACCACGACAAACTGATCTAGATAAGGTTGGAAGATCGAGTTCATCAAAGCCATGAATGTTGCAGGTGCATTTGTCAACCCAAAAGGCATAACTGTAAACTCATATTGTCCACACCGAGTACGAAAAGCTGTCTTCGGTATTGAATTCTCTGCTATCCTCAACTGCCAGTATCCCATTCGAAGGTCAATCTTTGAAAACATTGTAGTACCCCTTAATTGATCAAGCAAGTCCTCTATCCTCGGTAAGGGATACTTGTTCTTGATTGTGATTTTGTTCAGCTGACGGTAGTCTATGCACAATCGTAAACTACCGTCTTTCTTCTTCACAAAAAGCACTGGTGCACCCCAAGGAGAAGTACTCGGGCGTATAAAACCTCTCCCGAGTAACTCCTCTAGTTGTTTATTTAACTTCATCGGCTCTAGAGGAGCCATCCTATAAGGAGCAATTGATATAGGTGTTGCACCTGGTAATGTTTCAATCTCGAAGTCTACCTCTCTACTCGGAGCTAAACTAGGTAAATTATCAAGGAAAACTTCAGGAAATTCTCTGACAACATCCACCTCAGATACTCCGGGGCTAGCAATAGCAGAATCTGACATACTAGCCAGATAAGCCTGACATCCTTCCCGAAGTAATCTAAAAGTTGTTACTGTAGATATGAGGCAAGTAGGAATAACATTCCTCTTACCGGTGAAAATCACCTCTCTCACCTCATCTACCTCCATGGTAACTTCCTTTGTAAGAATCAATAGAAAAGGCAGATCCCGACTCTAGTTGCTTCCTCAAGCAAGGATATAAAATATTGTACACGTCTCTCATTAGCGTAGATAACTCCATCTAGTATGGACGCAGTGTTCTTCAATCACTCATCCATTACTAATGGATCAGTAGTCCCCTCAAACGACTTTGCTCATTGGCAGAAAATCTTTTCAAAATTATTGTCCATCTTTACTAGAATAATAACCGCTTGAGACACTGTTGTGTATATGGTGGTATAACTTCTCTCAAATATATCAGTAAATCATATATACCAACCATATCCGATGGTGGTAGTGATATTGGCTAAACTGGCACCTTAAGGTGCTCCTGATCATTTCTACCCTGAGCATGTACACACTCAGTCGACCCTTTGGTTGTGCTCCGCCATCTAAAAGAAAAAGAAACTTTCAAAAGCTTTTCAGAAAACTTCTCACAACCCAAGCCAAGGAATCATATCCCTGCTCTGATACCAACCAAAATGTGACACCTATGTCATTTCTAGTTGATTACCAGTTAATTAACCCTGTTTAAAGCAATAAGCGGAAAAGCGGAAAACGTAAAATTTTAAAACTTTATCTTACAACCATCTTCAAAACATATATACATACTAACATACGTCATAAAACCCTGTTTAACTAAAACACAACTGTTTTAAAACCATGCAAAACATCCTAGGCGGTAGCATCCCATAACAGCCCATCTGATATGATCTCAAATCCAGGTGTTGGGTCCAATGTCCTTGCCTTGATCAGGCCGAGCCTGAGTAGCTGAAAAATATGTGGATATAACAACAATGAGCCACACGCTCAGTAAGGGTATACAAATCGCACTCTCCCAATATATATAAGTATCTAATATCCCGTCCCCAAAGGACACTCTATACCCTTCCTCACATTCCAAAGTCGATCAATGCATACATATCCACATTCACATATAATTCCACAACCATTCACATCACATTTCACATAAACATTCAAGCATGTTATCACACGTCACATATAAACATATCATCTCATCACATATAAATAATCATAACATAACATATAACATGCTAGACTCGATTGCATCGATGCATAGGTGATAATTAACTAACTAGCCCCAACTGATCGTACGATATATTTTCTCATTGCTTTCGTATTTCTTTTCTTTCTTTTTTTTTCTTTTCGGTTGGCCAACCCGATAGCGTCCTAGGCCCCCTGTAGATCAGGTAGCGACCTCGGCTATCTTGTCCTAAGACCCCCTGTAGATCAGGTTGCGATCTTGGACTATTTTTCTTATCTTGAGGCCCCCTGTAGATCAGGTAGCGACCCCTGGCTGTTTTTCTTATCTTGAGGCCCCCTGTAGATCAGGTAGCGACCTCTGAGGCCCCCTGTAGATCAGGTAGCGACCTCGTCCCCCGGAAACCCGTGCGGGACCCAGTTGGGCTAATTAATCAATTACCATCCTATATTATCACTTCCATATCATAACTCAAATTCATGCTTTCATCATATTCTTTCATCACATTCTTTCCACTATCATCTCATGTACCTCATGCATGCTTTCATAAAGAATATCAATTCATCATCATCGTCGTCTCACTCATATACATATAAGCATGCATACAACCATAACAAACAGATATATACACACAAGCATGCATAAAATCATGGCATATTAAATACATAACATATATTAAGCAAGTGTAATTCATATACACTTACCTCGCAGGTAAAAACAATAAAACCTCGCAAACCAACTATTGAGTCCGTTTCCCACTCGGACTATCCTCTTTTATCGTGCTTGGATACGCTCACAAAGCAACTAAGCTATAGTTAAGCCGAAACCTTCAACAACACCTGTTGAGAATATCATATTCTTCGTATTAAACTTCTCGCTTCAAACACCAGTTAAATTCATTCCTTTGAATTTAATTAGCTTATAGCATTTTCTAGAATCCCAATTTAATTAATTAACCTTCAATTAATTAATTAAATTTTGCCAGAATAACGTTTTGCCCGCAGGCAATTTCTGAACCCACCTGTCATCAAATCTCATCAAACAAACAGCCCATAATCACCAGAATAATGTAACGAGCATAATGGAATTTCCAATTATCCATTTTGACAAGCCTAAGGTCAATTTAGGCTAACTCGCAATACGGAAAACGAATAAATTCATAACTTATTCGTTACTAACCCGATTGACGATCCGAAAGAAGATTCGGAATCACAACGACGCAGGCTACGCTCGGACACCATCAAATTCACCGGAATCTGAGCGACGGAACCTCCCTAGTATCATATATGCTCGACCAAGCCTTCCCTTGCGCGGAAATGTAGAAACTCGGTACCAAAATGAAGAGAATGAAGAGAGGAATCCAAAAACTCAAACGGATTTGAAATCGGATTAGAAACGGAGAGTAGATCTGAGTTTGAAGGTTGAGAGAAATCAGAGCTTTTACGAGGAAACATGAAAGAAAATGAATTAATAAACGTTATTTCAGCTATTTATAGCGAAGACGATAATTATCCTTTAGCGGAGTCGATGATTATCCTTTCACCGATCCGAAAGCGGTTTAAGCCCCTTTCTCCAAACTTCTCGAAATTGGAATAATAAATCTGGAATATTGTATGGATAATTATTCCGCAATTGTCTCGAAAAACGCGTATTCCTAAGCCGTCTTTCTTAGCCGCTAAGAAACGAAATAGCGACTCTTTTGGCCGTTTTGCCTTTCCATGTTTTTTCATATCTAGGACATGTCCGATGTCCTGATCATTTTTCTCAACTGCATTTTTATTAATTGAAGCTCCCAAATGCTCCAAATAACACCGGGTTGTAATATCATCTAGGAGGAGGTTACCTCGAGAGGTATCTCGTGTTAAAACGGATTTAATTCCTTAAAATTCTCGATTAGGTCATCTTCGATTTTTGACTGTTACAAATATCTCCCACTTTAAGAAATTTCGTCCCGAAATTTAAGAAAGGACGTAGAACCAAACTCGTAGATATATCAAAAGGATGCACAACCGGATCACAATTTCTCGAGGTTTTTACTCAAAAAGATAGGGGTATCTAGCTCTCATATCTCGCTCGGTCTCCCATGTAGCCTCTCGAACAGAATGATGTCCCCATCTGACCTTCACCATCGGAATCTCCTTGTTCCTCAATCTTCGAACATGCCTGCCTAAAACCTCAACTGGTTCTTCTGGGTAGGACAAGTTCTCAGATGCTTCTATCTCAGGTTCGGGAATGATATGACTCGGATTTCTGACCTATACCTCCGTAGCACCGATACATGAAAGACGTCATGCAATCTTGATAACTCTGGTGGTAAAGCCAACCTATACGCAAGTGGTCCGATCTTCTCTAAGATCTCATATGGACCAATGTATCTCGGTGCTAACTTCCCATGCCTACCAAATCTCATAACTCCTCTCCAAGGAGATACCTTCAAAAACACTCTATCGCCTATCTCATATGTCATCTCTCGTCTATGGCGATCAAAGTAGCTCTTTTGACGATCTTGTGTTGCCTTCAAGCACTGCTTTACTACTTGTACTTTCTCTATTGTCTGTTGTACAAGTTCAGGACCCTCTATCTGTCGCATGCCCTCAAAATCCCAACATACAGGTGTGCGACACTTCCTTCCATACAAGGCCTCGTAAGGGGCCATACCAATACTCGAATGGAAACTGTTATTATACGCAAATTCAAGCAATGGCAGGTTAGAATCCCAGTTACCTTTAAGCTCCAAAACACAAGATCTCAACATCTCCTCTAAGGTCTGAATCGTTCTCTCTGATTGTCCGTCTGTCTGAGGATGAAATGCCGTACTGAAATGCAATCTTGTACCTAAGGCAGTTTGCAGACTTCCCCAGAAATGCGAGGTAAACCTCGGATCTCTATCGGATACAATCGATACAGGGACTCCGTGCAGTCGAACAATCTCTCTCACATACAACTCTGCCAGCTCATCTAAGGAGTTATCTTGTCTCATCGGTAAGAAGTGAGCAGATTTCGTCAATCTGTCTACAATCACCCATACCGTGTCATTCTTTCTGAAAGTCCTAGGAAGTCCAACAACAAAATCCATTATAATCCGCTCCCACTTCCACTCAGGAACTGATAATGATTGTAACTTTCCTGCCGGTGCTTGGTGTTCAGCCTTCACTTGCTGACACACTAGACATCGAGCCACAAAATCAGCTACCTCTCGTCTCATCCTAGGCCACCAATAGATCTTCCTCAGGTCATTAAACATCTTCGTACTCCTAGGATGCATGAAATACCTCGAGGAATGTGCCTCTTCAAGTAGCTTCTTCTTTAACTCCTCAATGTTTGGAACGCATATCCGTGCACCTCTGTATAACACTCCCTGATCAGACAACTGGAAGTGTGTAGTGGTAGCATCTCCCACTTTAGCTTTCAACTTCTTCAGTGTATCATCCTCATCTTGTCTAATTGAAATCTCATCAAGAATCAACGGTCTTACCTGAATGTTCGCTATCAACTCAGATCCTCTTACATCCATCTCTACTCTCATAACTTTGAGAGCTAATAGATGCTCAACTTTGTAGTTGACCTTACCGCCTTGGTCACTGCTCTTTCTGCTGAAAGCGTCAGCTACCACATTCGCCTTTCCTGGATGGTACTCTATAGTGCAATCATAATCCTTGAGTAACTCCATCCATCTTCTCTGCCTCAGATTCAGATCCCTTTGAGTGGGAATATACTTCAGGCTTTTATGGTCGGTAAACACCGGAAATGTATCACCATAAAGATAGTGCCTCCAAGTCTTAAGAGCATGAACTATAGCAGCAAGCTCTAGGTCGTGTGTAGAGTAGTTCTGCTCATGAGGTCTCAACTGTCTAGATGTATATGCTATTACCTTCCCTTCCTGCATTAGAACTCCTCCTAAGCCACTCCCAGATGCGTCGGTGTAAACCACAAAGTTACCCTTATCTAAGGGTACAGCCAGAATAGGAAACGTAGTCAATCTTTTCTTAAGTTATTCAAAGCTCTCTTGACAACTGTTATCCCATATAAACTGCTGATTCTTCTTTAGCAAGTTAGTCAATGGGCGCGCGATAATCGAGAAGTTCTTTACAAACCGCCTGTAATAACCCGCAAGTCCTAAGAAGCTGCGAATCTCTGTAATGCTCTTCGGAATTTCCCATTCTGTAATAGCCTTGATCTTGGATGGATCAGGTTGTATACCATCTCGTGATATCACATGCCCTAGGAAGGCAATCTGATCCGTCCAAAACTCGCACTTGCTGAACTTCGCGTACAACTGTCTCTCCCTCAGAATCCCTAAGATACGTCTCAAATGTTCTCTATGAGTATCTGCATCTCAGGAATATATCAAGATATCATCAATAAAGACCACGACAAACTGATCTAGATAAGGTTGGAAGATCGAGTTCATCAAAGCCATGAATGTTGCAGGTGCATTTGTCAACCCAAAAGGCATAACTGTAAACTCATATTGTCCACACCGAGTACGAAAAGCTGTCTTCGGTATTGAATTCTCTGCTATCCTCAACTGCCAGTATCCCATTCGAAGGTCAATCTTTGAAAACATTGTAGTACCCCTTAATTGATCAAGCAAGTCCTCTATCCTCGGTAAGGGATACTTGTTCTTGATTGTGATTTTGTTCAGCTGACGGTAGTCTATGCACAATCGTAAACTACCGTCTTTCTTCTTCACAAAAAGCACTGGTGCACCCCAAGGAGAAGTACTCGGGCGTATAAAACCTCTCCCGAGTAACTCCTCTAGTTGTTTATTTAACTTCATCGGCTCTAGAGGAGCCATCCTATAAGGAGCAATTGATATAGGTGTTGCACCTGGTAATGTTTCAATCTCGAAGTCTACCTCTCTACTCGGAGCTAAACTAGGTAAATTATCAAGGAAAACTTCAGGAAATTCTCTGACAACATCCACCTCAGATACTCCGGGGCTAGCAATAGCAGAATCTGACATACTAGCCAGATAAGCCTGACATCCTTCCCGAAGTAATCTAAAAGTTGTTACTGTAGATATGAGGCAAGTAGGAATAACATTCCTCTTACCGGTGAAAATCACCTCTCTCACCTCATCTACCTCCATGGTAACTTCCTTTGTATAACAATTAATCAAAGCTATATGAGTTGATGACCAATCCATTAATATAATTAACATCACATCAAACTCTCTCAAGAAATCATCCATGTCAACACGAGTGCTATACTACGACCATTAGGGACCGTGTCCAGTGAATTTCTAGTTGCTTCCTCAAGCAAGGATATAAAATATTGTACACGTCTCTCATTAGCGTAGATAACTCCATCTAGTATGGACGCAGTGTTCTTCAATCACTCATCCATTACTAATGGATCAGTAGTCCCCTCAAACGACTTTGCTCATTGGCAGAAAATCTTTTCAAAATTATTGTCCATCTTTACTAGAATAATAACCGCTTGAGACACTGTTGTGTATATGGTGGTATAACTTCTCTCAAATATATCAGTAAATCATATATACCAACCATATCCGATGGTGGTAGTGATATTGGCTAAACTGGCACCTTAAGGTGCTCCTGATCATTTCTACCCTGAGCATGTACACACTCAGTCGACCCTTTGGTTGTGCTCCGCCATCTAAAAGAAAAAGAAACTTTCAAAAGCTTTTCAGAAAACTTCTCACAACCCAAGCCAAGGAATCATATCCCTGCTCTGATACCAACCAAAATGTGACACCTATGTCATTTCTAGTTGATTACCAGTTAATTAACCCTGTTTAAAGCAATAAGCGGAAAAGCGGAAAACGTAAAATTTTAAAACTTTATCTTACAACCATCTTCAAAACATATATACATACTAACATACGTCATAAAACCCTGTTTAACAAAAACACAACTGTTTTAAAACCATGCAAAACATCCTAGGCGGTAGCATCCCATAACAGCCCATCTGATATGATCTCAAATCCAGGTGTTGGGTCCAATGTCCTTGCCTTGATCAGGCCGAGCCTGAGTAGCTGAAAAATATGTGGATATAACAACAATGAGCCACACGCTCAGTAAGGGTATACAAATCGCACTCTCCCAATATATATAAGTATCTAATATCCCGTCCCCAAAGGACACTCTATAACCTTCCTCACATTCCAAAGTCGATGAATGCATACATATCCACATTCACATATAATTCCACAACCATTCACATCACATTTCACATAAACATTCAAGCATGTTATCACACGTCACATATAAACATATCATCTCATATAAACATCTCATATCATCTCATCACATATAAATAATCATAACATAACATATAATATGCTAGACTCGATTGCATCGATGCATAGGTGATAATTAACTAACTAGCCCCAACTGATCGTACGATATATTTTCTCATTGCTTTCGTATTTCTTTTCTTTCTTTCTTTCTTTTTTTTTCTTTTCAGTTGGCCAACCCGATAGCGTCCTAGGCCCCCTGTAGATCAGGTAGCGACCTCGGCTATCTTGTCCTAAGACCCCCTGTAGATCAGGTTGCGATCTTGGACTATTTTTCTTATCTTGAGGCCCCCTGTAGATCAGGTAGCGACCCCTGGCTGTTTTTCTTATCTTGAGGCCCCCTGTAGATCAGGTAGCGACCTCTGAGGCCCCCTGTAGATCAGGTAGCGACCTCGTCCCCCGGAAACCCGTGCGGGACCCAGTTGGGCTAATTAATCAATTACCATCCTATATTATCACTTCCATATCATAACTCAAATTCATGCTTTCATCATATTCTTTCATCACATTCTTTCCACTATCATCTCATGTACCTCATGCATGCTTTCATAAAGAATATCAATTCATCATCATCGTCGTCTCACTCATATACATATAAGCATGCATACAACCATAACAAACAGATATATACACACAAGCATGCATAAAATCATGGCATATTAAATACATAACATATATTAAGCAAGTGTAATTCATATACACTTACCTCGCAGGTAAAAACAATAAAACCTCGCAAACCAACTATTGAGTCCGTTTCCCACTCGGACTATCCTCTTTTATCGTGCTTGGATACGCTCACAAAGCAACTAAGCTATAGTTAAGCCGAAACCTTCAACAACACCTGTTGAGAATATCATATTCTTCGTATTAAACTTCTCGCTTCAAACACCAGTTAAATTCATTCCTTTGAATTTAATTAGCTTATAGCATTTTCTAGAATCCCAATTTAATTAATTAACCTTCAATTAATTAATTAAATTTTGCCAGAATAACGTTTTGCCCGCAGGCAATTTCTGAACCCACCTGTCATCAAATCTCATCAAACAAACAACCCATAATCACCAGAATAATGTAACGAGCATAATGGAATTTCCAATTATCCATTTTGACAAGCCTAAGGTCAATTTAGGCTAACTCGCAATACGGAAAACGAATAAATTCATAACTTATTCGTTACTAACCCGATTGACGATCCGAAAGAAGATTCGGAATCACAACGACGCAGACTACGCTCGGACACCATCAAATTCACCGGAATCTGAGCGACGGAACCTCCCTAGTATCATATATTCTCGACCAAGCCTTCCCTTGCGCGGAAATGTAGAAATTCGGTACCAAAATGAAGAGAATGAAGAGAGGAATCCAAAAACTCAAACGGATTTGAAATCGGATTAGAAACGGAGAGTAGATCTGAGTTTGAAGGTTGAGAGAAATCAGAGCTTTTACGAGGAAACGTGAAAGAAAATGAATTAATAAACGTTATTTCAGTTATTTATAGCGAAGACGAAAATTATCCTTTAGCGGAGTCGATGATTATCCTTTCACCGATCCGAAAGCGGGTTTAAGCCCCTTTTTCCAAACTTCTCGAAATTGGAATAATAAATCTGGAATATTGTATGGATAATTATTCCGCAATTGTCTCGAAAAACGCGTATTCCTAAGCCGTCTTTCTTAGCCGCTAAGAAACGAAATAGCGACTCTTTTGGCCGTTTTGTCTTTCCATGTTTTTTCATATCTAGGACATGTCCGATGTCCTGATCATTTTTCTCAACTGCATTTTTATTAATTGAAGCTCCCAAATGCTCCAAATAACACCGGGTTGTAATATCATCTAGGAGGAGGTTACCTCGAGAGGTATCTCGTGTTAAAACGGATTTAATTCCTTAAAATTCTCGATTAGGTCATCTTCGATTTTTGACTGTTACAGCATTAGCATGACTACTTGCAGCTTTATCCTCCTTTACTTTGAACTCTTTATACCGGTCAGGTATACCTGTTAATTTAAAATAGGCATCTCACATATGACCTTTCTCCTTACAATAAGTGCACAGTTGATCAAACTTTTCTTTCTTAAAATCCCTCCTACTACCCCCAGCTTGTTTGTATGGAGGTGATCGAGACACAACAAACACATCATGTGCAATAGGATTATGACAGGTAAGCTCCTTTTGTTTTTCAACTTGCAAAATCATATGAAAAACTCTTTTTTTTTTTTGAAAGATTATGTATATATATCAAGAAAAGAGGGGAAGTTACAAAGCAACTAGCTTAGAGCTAAAGAGCATGGATTAGTCTAGATAAGAAAGAGCATAGAATGTGATAGAAGAAGTTGTGAGAGTTATTGCGAGGGGAAGCTGATGCCGAGAATCTTTGCCCAGCTAAGTGTGTACGCAATAAGTCTTAAATTTATACTTGTTATAATTATCCTAATTCTTAGCGCACCCGCAGTGTACGGGACGAATGTAGAAAGATAAGTACTCCAAGGTCGAACACAAAGTCTAAGGTGAAATCGAACTAAGTTGTGATTGAATTTAGCAAGGTCTAATCTAAGCAAGGAAAAGGGAAAATCGCAAATTGTTTTTGTTGGTTTTAAATGATCAAATCAAAGGTCACAACTAATGCAAACAACCAAATCAAACTCAATCGGAAAGATCGGCACAAATAAACAAGTCGAACAAAATGTGATCAAGAGAGAAAGAAAACGGATTCTAGGGGTTGGAAATTCCGGTTATGGCTTAGAACTCAAGTCATCTATTCTTTGGATTGATTATGACATATTGGGATTAAGTGTTTCTAAAATGGGACCAATTACCGGGTAAGTCTCATGATCCAACTAGTCCATACCTAAGGTCTCATTACCGGGTAAGTCTCTAAGAACCTAAGGATAGGAATTTAACACAAACCGGATTGTTTAATTAGGGATCTAACCTATCCTTACCGGGTAAGTCTCGGAAAGGGAAGTCCTAATCAACTATCCTAGCACCATTAATCCAACGGCGGCTTATTAGGCTCACCATTACCTACGGTTTTGCTATTCTAGATTCTAAGGGTAAGGATTACCGGGTAAGTCTCTCCTAACACTTAGTCTCTACACTAGGAAACCCTAGGGTAGGTTAACTCAGCAAAAACTTAGGGTTTCAACAATCTTATGAACCTAAGGTCAGATCCTTCGAATCAGGAAAATCACGGTTCGTTCTACAGAAACCACGGTCGTGGTTCTTCAAGAACTACCCGTGATTCCTAACAGTAGCTACGTCCATAAACAAAAATCATCCAAAGGTAAAGCTAAGTTCATCCTATCATAGATCTAGCCATAACCATCCTTTCCTAACCCTAGAATCACATCAATCTAGCCTACAACATTCATATTGGAATTCAAATCAAACAAGCATAGATTCATAATCTCCATAACAAGAAAAATGGGAGAAAGAAGATGAACAAATAAACTCCAAACACAATCCAAATCTGAAGATCGAATTAGAACGACTTACAACCCTTCCAAAGGAAGGTTCAAGAGTTCAAAAACTTCTAGAAAATAATCCGAAATACAAGAGTTAGGGGTATCTTCTCCTCTCCTCTTCAATGGCAATGGCTCCTTTCTTCTTCTTCTTGCACTTTCCTACCTAGAAAAATCCTTCTTCTTCTTGGAATATATTTGTTCAAAACAATAGAGAATGTGTGAGCTGCTCCCAAAACTACCCAAATCCCAGCTGCCTCTAACAACTATCAAGGACCACTTTTATAACCAATTTCTTCATGAGCTGGCCATGAGAGTCGTGGCACAGCTGTCACGAGAATCTTGCAAATTCCACGGTTATTTCCACGGCCGTGGTCTTTCAGATGACCGTGATTCTGTGCAGAGACTTTGTTTTGGATCATTAGGCTGTGGTTTGGTGCATGGCCTTTGTTTGCAAGGTTCCTTGAGTCATTCTTTGTGCTCTTAATGAGTTGGAAACGAGTCCTCTGAATGAGCGTCCCTCGAACGCATCGTTTAAGCTCGAAACTTCCCGAAATACCTACAAAACGCACACAAGTCCGTGTAGACGTCTATCTCGACAAAATACATGTTTTGAGTGCAAAACGCATTGGACTAGTGCTAGATAATGCATGATTGAGCGAGAATTCTACCTAAATGTGCATCTAAAACTATGCTATAAATCGTGTTATCAAAATACCCCATACTTAAGGTTTGCTCGTCCCCGAGGAAATTCCCAATTATAGACTACGAGATGACATGATTCATGTATGCAGAAAAATGGCAAAATCTTTTGGTTTTGTGCTTCTACTATTGGATCACCTTCATAGTCATGATCAATGGCAATTGAATAAGCAATTATGTATCAAATGACAAAGTCATGGAAAGACAATTGTACTTAACTCAAAGACATGCATGAGTTGGGAGGACGGAGATGTCAAGAAGATCAAGAGTCTATCCAATCTAGACTACTAAGTCTTACAAACATGCAAGTAGGTCATAAGGGCTTGTGACATAAAAGGCCAAGAAACGTTGTAGTTGGGAGGGGGATTTTCTAGGTGTGTGATGCTAATCCGGGAATGGAACTAACTTCACTCCTTGTCCTCGATCAACTTCCCCCAAGTGCATATTTTTCCCTATCTTTCTTTTTTTTCTTTTTCTTTGATTCATTTTTTGAGACAATGGCATTGGTGTACAATAGCCGAAACCTCGGTGATTAGCCATCCTCGGGCTTTTTCTCTTTTTCGAGGTGCATCCACACCGGGCACACATACCAAAGCTCGCTAGGGCTATTGGTTCATTTGACTTTGGCAAGGTACCAACACCCGATCATGTGAAGTGTACCGAGTTACTTGTCATTTAAACCAACGCCCCCAAACCTATTTTGGCTACACTTTCACAATAATTTCGGCATTCCATTCACGATATTCTTTTCATTACATCTTCACCCCGCACTTGCTTTTCACACATTCAAACACACTAGCATGCTCCTATTCCCGGATGGGTTTAAAAGGAGGTCAAATTTATATCAATTGAGGTGCTCAAGCAATCATGATCAAGATGAGAAGTAGAGAAAGATGAAATGCCTTATTCATTCCTAGATGGTATGTAAGAACTATCACGTAATTTCGATTTTCAATACTCAATCCATTCTAGGCAATCATCATGCTCTCAAGTCATTCATGGAATTCAAGAGAAGTAGTTCAAGTCCACATATGTATTTATCAATTCAACACATAAGGCCATTCATAGCCAATCACAAGACAAGTTTTCATCATTAGGATCATATCCAAGCCTAGAAAGCACAAATTTTTTTTTAAATTTTCTGATTTTTATGGAATTTTCGATTTAAGTATGTACAATGCAAGAGATGTGCAAATATTAACCTATCCTAGATGCTCTTCATGCAAAGGATCATGCAAACCCCACCCCATACTTAGAAACACATTGTCCCCAATGTGGTATACAAGTAAAGAGAGTGAAAGAAGGTTCTCACAATGTAAAATGGTTTTCTTTGGTATTTGGGAATTCTCAAGAGGATTGATGTTGGATGATCCTTTCAATCATGGTAGGGAGCTCTAAGCATCCTTCAAGCTTTGAAACCCGCGCTAGGCACCGCTAGCCGTCCAAGTTCCGCGTCCGCTCCACCCATAATTGGTGAGGGTTTCATCATCATCATTTCCAAGAGAGGCCTCCAATGCCACTAATGTTCTAGCACACATAAAATAGACAAAACACACAAAGCACACAAAACAGAAAAATCTAAGCTAAAATGAAGGAAAAATGTTACCGATGGGTTGCCTCCCACCAAGCGCTTCTTTAAGGTCATTAGCTTGACCAAACTCGGGAGTGTTTATGCAAGGTGAAGTGGGGCAATCATGTCTACCGGTGCTCCCGGAATGTATTTCTTCAAGCGATGTCCATTCACTTTGAAATTTCCACAATGCTCCCCTCCTATTTCAATTGCTCCATGGGGAAAGATCTTCTTCACCACATATGGCCCGGTCCATCTTGATTTGAGTTTTCCGGGAAAGAGCCTTAGCCTTGAGTTGAAGAGAAGGACAAGATCTCCTTCACTCAACTCCTTTGGAATGATCCTCTTGTCATGCCACCTTTTGGTTCTCTCTTTGTAGATCCGGGCATTCTCATAAGCTTCCAACCGGAGTTCCTCAAGTGCATTGATATCAAGCAATCTCTTCTCTCCCGCCTCCTTGAGGTCAAAATTTAGCCACTTAATGGCCCAATAAGCTCTATGCTCCATTTCCACCGGAAGATGGCAAGACTTGCCATAGACCAACTTGTAGGGAGTGGTGCCAATAGGTGTCTTGAAGGCGGTTCTATACGCCCATAGTGCGTCATTGAGCTTCATGGCCCAATCCTTTCTTGTCCTAGACACCGTCTTCTCGAGGATGGCCTTGATCTCTCGGTTGGAGATCTCCACTTGGCCACTAGTTTGAGGGTGGTAGGGTGTTGCCACTTTGTGAGTCACCCCATACTTAGCCAAAAGTGCTCCAAAGTTCCTATTTGTGAAGTGCTTCCCTCCATCACTAATGATCACCCTTGGTGTTCCAAACCTAGGGAAGATCACTCGGTTGAAGAACCGCACTACTACCTTGGCATCATTCGTAAGAGAGGCGATTGCCTCTACCCATCTTGACACATAGTCCACCGCCAATAGGATGAATAGATTTCCACATGAAGAAGGGAATGGTCCCATGAAGTCTACACCCCACACATCAAAAATCTCAACTTCTTGGATGTTGTTCAAGGGCATTTCGTTCCTCCTTGAGATGTTCCCCGTTCTTTGGCAAGCATCACATGCCGCTACAAAACCTTGCACATCTCTAAACAAGTTAGGCCAATAAAAACCGGATTGCAATACCTTGGCACACGTTTTGTGTGAGCTAGCATGGCCTCCACATGGTAAGGAGTGACAATGCCGGATCACACTCTCCATTTCATCTTCGGGTATGCATCTCCTAAGCACCCCATCCGGGCCTCTCTTGAATAGAAGTGGCTCGCTCCAATAGTAATGCCTTACATCGTTGAAGAACTTCTTCCTTTGTACATACGTTAGTCCGGGAGGCATTGATAGCATGAATTATAGTCTATATTTGGGGGTTTGTTTGGACGTTTTATCTTTCATAATCTGCATGTTTGTATGTACATTATGTGATTTTACTACCATTTCATCTACCTTTGCGAGAATCGAGGTCTACACCTAGTTTCGTTGTAATTACAGGTAATATGGTACGTTTTGCATCAAAAAGGAGCAAAAGGAGTCAAGAGTCATTTGGAGCTACATTCAGAAAGCACAACCATGGATTAAAGATTTACTTTGGAGCAAATTCGAGAGATTTCACATTCTGATCACCTCGGTTGACCAGAGATTCACCTCGACCGAGGCGATCCAGAGACGCCGACTCGACCGAGGCGAATACCTAGGACGCGGCGAGAATATTTTATTCTTGGAAGAGATCTTTTAATTTTGGAAAGTGATCTTATATTTTTGGGCTGAGCTTCTGGAAGGAAGGAGATATGCAGAATCATATATTTTACCTATTTTTATGGGAATATATCTTCTTAAGATTTATTATCTTTGGAGGTTTATTTTTCCTATAAAAAGGGTCGGATTTCCCATAATTCCGACATCCGCTTACAGCTGGAAACCTCGCATACACGCGCAGCAGCCGCATCCTACTCCAAGTTGGGAGTTGTTGAAGAACCTTTTTGAAGGTTGAAGGAAGATTGAAGACTATAGCTTTATAGCTTTTTGGAGGGTTTTGTAAGATTGTCTTCAATTCCTTTCCTTGTTGTCTTGTCTTGTTGGATTATTATCCAAGGAACGATTTTGTGTGATATTTGATTCAGTTATTGAAGTGTTTTCATTAAATTCTTCTTTGTTCAAATATTCACCTTCTTCCATATATCTTAATACTTTCATTATGATGATGAGTGGCTAATTTCCTTGTGTGATTCTAGGGTGATTGGCTGAAGGTTGTGGGAAAAACAATGATAGAATAATCTTAGATTCCAGTAGGATCCTGAAAGTTCGAGTCTTTAACCTTAAACCCTAAGCATCTC
>BSUD01000007.1:12254540-12275604 GCA_033239045.1 Fagopyrum esculentum
CCCAACAAGACGATCACGATCTTGCGGCCCAGTTGCGAGAGACGCAGGAGCTGCTACGTCTCAGTAAAGAAGAGCTAAGGCAAGAGAAAGAGGAAAATCAGGCCAGGACTGCAGCAATCGAAGCTGAGATTGCAGCAATTCGGAACCAGATTCAACCTCGACCGATGCAGGATCCAGTAGTTGATCCTCGACCGAGGCAGAATCCAGTACCTGACGCCCCGGCCGATGTACATCCGCTTCGGATGCCAGTCCGAGATGTTCTTCTTGCAGGAATTCCACAAACTCTAGGTCAAAGGATGGACCCTAATCAACAGCTGAGGCGTCCAGGAGTGAACCTAGGAGATCCAGCGGATCATGACTACGAACTTCGACCGCAAGTTCTAGCCATGATTCGCCAATGTCAATTCGGAGGGCTGGAGAAGGAGTCGCCGCATCAACATCTTCAAAACTACGAGATCTTGATGGAGACCTTGCGACCTTCCAGAATTGAAAATAACAACTACAAGCTAAGACCTTTCTACTTTTCTCTTAAAGATAGAGCTCTTACTTGGTATCAATCTCTTCCTGCAGGAAAGATCAGCACATGGGAAGAGATGACCACGGAATTCTTGACCAAATTCTTTCCCCCCTCAAAAACTGCTGAAATGAGAGGGAAGATCAATGCTTTCATCATGAAGGACAAGGAGAGCTTATCCAAATCATAAGAGCGGTTCAAGGATATCCTTTTGGATTGCCCACATCATGGGATTCCAAAGATCGAGTTGTTGGAGATCTACTTCAAGGGGCTGGACGGAAACACCCAGTTCAATCTCCAACTATTCTCCGCCGGTACATTCATGGATATGGCGGTTGATGAGGCTTGGGACTTCATTGAGAAGCAAGCCTTGCACATGGAGAAGTACACCCACCAAGGAGCTGAAGGTGGAGTTAAAAGAGTCAACTTTCAAGAGACTCAAACCAACAACAACCAACTCACGTCCTTGAAGAACGACGTGAAGCAGTTGAAGGAGCTATTGATGGCTCAAACTAAGAAGGAAGAGCAAGGGCAAAGGAACAACAACAACAACAATAACGGGTACCGTAACAACAACAACGGACCCCGAAACAACAACTACAACAACAATAGAGGATCCAATAGCAACAATTGGAGGGCGAATAACCAAAACAACGGTAACAATCATTCAAACTCCAACTCTAATGATTCCTCTAACCCTTTCCTCTCTTCTCCTTCTTCTTCTTCTACTCCATTGAAGAGCCAAGGGCAAGGATCAAGTTCGTCTCAGCCGGAAAAGAAGGACGCAGTTCTGGAGGCAATCTTGATCAAGCTTAATGCTATGGAGAATTCTATGACTTCATTTTCGAGGGCTCAAAAGTCCTTCGAACAACAACTTGCTAATAGGGCGAATGAAGCGCCAAGAGATCCAGGGAAGCTTCCAGCAAAGACGGAAACTAACCCTAAGGGCCAGTGCATGGCCATCACGACGAGGAGTGGACTCAAAACTGCAGATCCAGTACCTCGCTCGACGCAGACCACCTCGGTCCAGATCCAGTCGAAGAACACCTCGACCGAGATGCCAACCGAGGCGGTACAACAGAAAGTAGGAGGAACGACAGAAGTTTATGTTCCACCTCCTGCGTATAAACCACCACTTCCATTCCCCCAGTCCAGAGCCAGAGCACATCTTGACAAGCACTTTGGTAAGTTCCTTGACTTGATGAATAAGCTCCATATTAATATTCCTTTCCTTGATGCTATTCTAGGTATGCCCGCCTATGGGAAGTTCTTAAAGGAGATTCTATCAAGGAAGAGGAAACTGGAGGATGTTGGTGAAGTTAGGATGACATCTAAGTCTTCGGAGCTTATAAAGATCATGAAGGAGAAGATGCCACCTAAATTGAGAGATCCCGGCTCATTTTGCATTCCCATTCAAGTTGGGGATGTCACTTGTGAAGCCCTTTGCGATCTAGGAGCCAGCGTGAGCATCATCCCGCTGGAGCTATGCATTAAGATCGGTCTTGGAGAGCCCAAACCGGTCAAGTTCCGACTCTACATGGCGGATCGCTCCATCACCCATCCCGTGGGCATTTTGGAGGACGTTCCGGTCAAGTTAGGTAACTTCTATCTGCCTATAGATTTTGTCGTACTTGACATTCCCGCAGATTATCCAGTTCCTATCATTCTCGGGAGGCCATTTCTAGCAACTTCGGGTTGCAATGTGGATTGCAAGAACGCCAAGTTGAAATTCAACGTTGGCGGCGATGAGGTGGAGTTCGCGCTACTTGCAGCCATGAAAGGAGAGCAACTAACTGAAGATATCTTCAACATCTACGATGAAGAAGAATCAAGAGAATTGGTGAGCTCCATCCTTATTAACGATCCACTCGAAAGAGTTATTAGCTTCAGTTTAATGGAGGAAGGTATAGATGCTTCTTGTGATGCAGATATACGGAGCTTAAAGGCACTGGAAGAAGATCCAGGAGCTAAAACTGAGAAGCTAGTCCAGGAAACGAAGATTTCCAGCCTCGGATCCAGTAGCAGTACCTCGACCGAGGCACCTTCTGGGCAGAGCGAGGCGTCTGAAGAACACCTCGGTCAACGCCTTTGCGCCTCGACCGAGGTCGACAGCGAGACAATTCGAACTGAGATTACAGAGAATAACAATTTTTCTACTCCCTTCTCTGACATTCACCAACTCTCTGATAATAAAGGTCCTTGGTATGCTGATATTGTGAATTATCTTGTGTGCCAGGAAATACCACCCGGATTAACGTACTCTCAAAAGAAGAAATTCTTCAAGGACGTACGACATTACTACTGGGATGAACCGCTGCTGTTCAAGCGCGGGCCGGATGGGATGCTTCGAAGGTGCATTCCGGAAGATGAAGTTAATAGCGTCATAAGGCATTGCCATTCACTTCCTTGCGGAGGGCATGCTAGCACCGATAAAACATGCGCTAAGGTATTACGTTCCGGTTTCTTTTGGCCTACATTATTTAAAGATGTGCAATCTTTCGTTGTTTCTTGTGATGCATGCCAAAGAACAGGGAACCTATCAAGGAGGAACGAAATGCCACTTAACAACATCCAAGAAGTGGAAATATTTGATGTATGGGGGATTGACTTCATGGGACCTTTCCCATCCTCCGGAGGAAACCTCTACATTCTCCTTGCAGTTGATTACGTCTCTAGATGGGTTGAAGCCATCGCTTCTCCCACTAACGACGCCAAGGTGGTTGTGAAGTTCTTGAATAGAACTATCTTTCCACGATTTGGAACTCCACGCATCATCATCAGCGATGGAGGAACGCATTTCATCAACCGGAAGTTTAAGGCACTTCTATCGAAGTATGGGGTAACCCACAAGGTATCAACCGCTTATCACCCTCAAACTAGTGGACAGGTCGAGATCTCGAACAGAGAAATCAAAGCAATTTTGGAGAAGACCGTCTCTAGGACAAGGAAGGATTGGTCCATGAAATTAGACGATGCTCTTTGGGCGTACAGGACCGCATTTAAGACTCCCATAGGCACCACCCCTTATAATTTGGTGTATGGGAAATCTTGCCACTTGCCCGTTGAGTTGGAGCACAAAGCGTATTGGGCTATCAAATGGTTGAACTTTGACATTAAGGATGCTGGTGAGAAGCGACTATTGGAACTTAACGAGCTGGAGGAGCTGCGTTTGAACGCCTGTGAGAATGCCAAAATCTACAAGGAAAGGACGAAGAGATGGCATGACAAGCGTATCGTTCCAAAGGAGCTTAACGAAGGAGATTTAGTTCTACTCTTCAACTCCCGCCTCCGTCTTTTTCCAGGTAAGTTGAAATCTAGATGGACCGGACCTTACGTTGTGAAACATGTTTTCCCTCATGGTGCAGTTGAGATATGGGGCGAAACTAGCGGAAGCTTCAAGGTCAACGGTCATAGACTTAAGAAGTACCAACCGGAAACGCCGGTTGAGGAGGTCGCGCCGATCTACCTCGTTTGAGACGCATCATGGTCCAGCTAGCGACCTTAAATCAAGCGCTTCTTGGGAGGCAACCCAAGGTATTGCTTTCTTTCCCGTTTTCTAGTCTAGTTTAGATAGTTTTTGTTTTTGCTTTGCTTTGCTTTGTTTTTGGTGTTCTGGACAGACAACAGGAAGGAGCACTCCTGGAAAGAGAGAAGTTCGAGATTCTGAGAAGAAAGAGGCACCTCGGTCACTGTCAGAACACCTCGACCGAGTTGATTCTTGAAGCAACCGAGGCGACTAGGGTTTCTGCAGAACCGCCTCGGTCCGTACCACCTCGGTCCAGTCGAGACCATCTCGACCGAGGTGACAGCAGATCTCGTGACGGTATAAAAAGGGAAAATTACTTTTCACTTTTTATTTTTCACCCATTTCGACCGCGGCGACAGCGCACCTCGTTCTCCCTCGTTTCTCACTCTTTTTCGACGATTTCTGCTTCAAAACTGCAATTGAGGGGAAGAAGAATCGATTGCAACTACAGATCTGCAGAAAGATTGAGTGTTTCGACCGAAACGAGGTAAACAAAGTTCGAAAACCCTAACCGACTCGTTTACTGCTTTTTGGGCTTTGGTTGCCCTTGATTTTGCTGAGGAAACCCATAAGTACCCCTTAGGAAGCAATTGTAGTGATTTTAGGGGGAAAAGAACTGAATTTCTGAGAATTGAAATCGAAACTGCTACGCCTCGGTCCAGTCGGTCTGCACCTCGACCGAGGTGATTTTTTGAGACTTGTCAGTCAACCGAGGTGGTCTGACAGTGCTGTTTTGAGAAGATGAGTTCAGACAGATTACTGGCCCTTAGAGATAGATCCTCACCTTCCCCTTCCCCTTCTTCTTCCCGTCCCTACCGCCCGGTTATCCACGAGAGATGCCGGGTAGACTATGAGAGGATAGCGGGCCGTCCAGTTATCGCACCACGATTTCTGGAGGTATCCGCTTTTGACTGCCTAGGGTTAGAGGCTGACCTTAGGAGGATGATCGCCACAGTCGGGCTGGATCAGTTTTCTGAGATCCGAGCCCCAGCCTACATAGAGCCGACACTCGAGTTTGTCAGCTCCTTCTCCTACCTACCCACAGAGGGATCTGTGAAGTACCGGCTGATGAGCCGGAACTTCATAGTTCCATTAGAGATTTGGAGAGAGATCTTTAGCTTTCCTGCCCCTACCGCTGTAGACTTTCCCTCCCGATCAGTAGCTAGGGAGTTTTGGGGACAGATAGCCCACATCACTACTCACGCAGACAGATGGCGCCCTGGAGATTCCAGGGAGAAGGTCATCTTTCACCCAGCCTTCAGACTCGCCCACCGGATATTCAGTGAGATGCTTCTGGCGCGTACTGAGACGCCCCAGAAGATCAGACAGGGGGAGCTCTTCTCTTTATACTGCATGGTCACAGGAGGTTTCCCCGACTTTGGCTTGCTCTTGGCAGAGGATCTGCACAGGATCAAGGCCAAGGCGAAGGGGGATATTTGCTGTGGAGGTCTAGTCACCCACATCGCCACATACCACGGGATGGACCTCAGTGTTTGCACATTGGCGGCGGCTCCGAAGCCGCTGGGTCTGCAGGAGATGATTACGCGGAGGATTCTTGTCCCCCGTGGATTGACCACTCCGTACGTTGCCATGCCTTGGGAGCGGACAGCGCCTCAGGGCATCAGATGGTCTGCACAGTTCTCTGTCTACGACCCACATTTTTGGCAGACAGCGTGGGCTCCGCTTATGGAGGATTACAGAGAGGGAGCAGCTGCTGCTGCAGAGGAGGCTGAGGAGGTCGATGAGGATGACGACGACGAGACAGTTGACGAGAGAGGAGGCGGCGTCCCGATGGACACAGGGACAGATACTGCTGGGATGAGCGCGCCTCCCATTATTGATCTTGATGAGGATGAGGAGGATACTGAGCCGGCGCCAGCTGAGACTTCTCCAGTCAGGCCCGCTAGGCGCAGGAGGCAGAGAGTCAGGGACAGAGCAGCACACCGACGGATCGACGACCTGACGGATCAGGTTATCGACACATATGCTGCACTTTCATTGGATATCCGGGAGATGCAGGAGCGGCAGCATCATCAGCACATGATGGCTCAGCTACAGTTCCAGCATGTCATGGGCTATCCCTATGATCCTGCTCAGTTCCCCTACATTCCACCACCACCACCGGATCAGGACTTCTGAGGAGCTGCAGGCTTTATTTATTTATTTTTATGCAGTTCGGCTCTTTATCCGGTGAGTCCTCTTTTATTCAGACTTTTATTATACCCACTGGGACAGTGTGTCTCAAGTATGGGGTAGTTGATGTATTACTTGACTTATTTGACTTCGATGTATTATTTGACTTATGATGTATTTTATTATTTCGGATATTTTCATATTTATGCTTCATTCCGCATTTATATGTTTATCTGAGATTTCATGCATACTTACAGGTTATTTGATTGAGAAAAACGTCGAAACCGAAAAAAAAAAAATGGTTTTAAAAAAAAATTTTTCGACCTCGACCGGGACAGTTCTGGCAAAACGAGGTGTTTCACCTCGGTTGAACCAAGAACATCTCGACCGAGGTGGGTTAACTGAGAGTTTTCGAAAACGATTTTTGTGTTACTTATCTGGATATGATCTCAGTGAAGATCTTGTCTACTGACTGGTTTTAAATTCCTTTATATGTTTGAAATGTTTTATAATATGTTTAAGTTGCTAAATGCTTTGTTTGAAATTATTGGCATGTTTAATATTTTGTTTTTATCCAAATTATGTTGAATTTGAAGGTTGACACCGCAGCATAAGTTCTCTCACATTCATCTTGGAAAGACCAAGGCAATTCATTCTCTTCTTCTTCTTCTTCTTGATCATGCTTAGCCCCTCATATACATTTTGCCTCCTTTACCTATCCGGGAATTTGGAAGCAAGCGAAGTGGTGAAAGCAAATTAAAGTTGAAGATGGCTGAAAGTGAAAGTGTTAGAATGCAATTCTAGGTTTGGGGAAGTCAATCATGAAGATGAGTAACTCGGCACCATTCACATAGCCGGGTGTTTGTGTCTTGCCAAAGTCGGATTGAGCGATATTCCTAACGGGTCATGGTATGTGCATCAAGGGTTTGATGCATCTCGAGAAATTGATGATTGCAGATTTCCTAGGCTTCGGTTATTGTGCACCTCTGTCCATGCATCCCAAAAAGTAAAGTAAAAGAAAAAGTGTGAAATAAGCAAAGCTTATTGATGGAAGATGTTGCAAGTCAAAGTGGAAGTGAAGTTCATCCTTTTCCCGGATTCTAGCACCACATTACCTTACATACATCCCTACCCTTCACGTTTCTTGACCTTTTCTTTTGGGAAGCCCTTGAGACCTTGAGCTTGTTGATTGACTTAGCGGTTTAAATCGGATTATACATGATTAATTTTGATAATTATGATTTATTATGCATTCTATGATTTTATGCAAAGATGAACAACTTTCCTATATTTATAAAATGTGTTGATCATATTGAGTTTTTAATTCCAGGAAGTATTCTCTTAGAGTGATCTATGATAGTTTCACACCATAAAATGTTTTTGAAAGACTTTTCATTGATTTTCTTGACTTATAATCCATTCTATCTTGATTTCTATATGAGGAACTTGCTTAGGGACAAGCAAGGGCTAAGTATGGGGTATTTTGATAGCATGAATTATAGTCTATATTTTGGGGTTTGTTTGGACGTTTTATCTTTCATAATCTGCATGTTTGTATGTACATTATGTGATTTTACTACCATTTCATCTACCTTTGCGAGAATCGAGGTCTACACCTAGTTTCGTTGTAATTGCAGGTAATATGGTACGTATTGCATCAAAAAGGAGCAAAAGGAGTCAAGAGTCATTTGGAGCTACATTCAGGAAGCACAACCATGGATTAAAGATTTACTTTGGACCAGTTTTGAGAGATTCTACATTCAGTTATGAGTCACCTCGGTTGACCAGAGATTCATCTCGACCGAGGCGATCCAGAAACGCCGACTCGACCGAGGCGAACACCTAGGACGCGGCGAGAATATTTTATTTTTGGACTGAGCTTCTGGAAGGAAGGAGATATGCAGAATCATATATTTTACCTATTTTTATGGGAATATATCTTCTTAAGATTTATTATCTTTGGAGGTTTATTTTTCCTATAAAAAGGGTTGGATTTCCACAATTCGATGAGCCCGCTTACACCAAAAAAGGAGGCTGCATACATCGATTGCATCTCGCATACAAGCGCAGCAGCCGCATCCTACTCCAATTTGGGAGAGATTTGAAGAACCCTTTTTGAAGGTTGAAGGAAGATTGAAGACTATAGCTTTATAGCTTTTTGGAGGGTTTTGTAAGATTGTCTTCAATTCCTTTCCTTGTTGTCTTGTCTTGTTGGATTATTATCCAAGGAACGATTTTGTGTGATATTTGATTCAGTTATTGAAGTGTTTTCATTAAATTCTTCTTTGTTCAAATATTCACCTTCTTCCATATATTTAATACTTTCATTATGATGATGAGTGGCTAAATTTCCTTGTGTGATTCTAGGGTGATTGGCTGAAGGTTGTGGGAAAAACAATGATAGAATAATCTTAGATTCCAGTAGGATCCTGAAAGTTCGAGTCTTTAACCTTAACCCTAAGCATCTCGTTCGGTTGATGAACATCTCGGCCGGGGTGGAATTCTTCTGACCGAGGTGACTTATCCGACCTAAAACAGAAAGTTAAGTGTTAGAGTTTGCCAAATCCTATTCTTATTACACCTTCCTGGTTCAATGCAAGCTTAGGATGAGACTTACCCGGTGATTCCTTAGTTTGTGTATTAACGATCATAAGTGTAGGTAATAAAGGTTTATCCTTTATTGGGGTTTGAGTGTGCTTCCATCCCATCTTTGTGAGTTAGCCTGAGACTTACCCGGTAAAGGTTGATTCTATTCCCTTAGATGGTATGTTAGTTTGAGGTTATAATTCTTTATCTTGATTCCTTGAGACTTACCCGGTAATAGGAGTTACGGTTTAGGATTAGTGTGTAGTGAGACTTACCCGGTGATCTACTCCACTTTAGTAACACCTTCCCCAAGCAAAAATCTCAGCTTTGTCCGCTTATCTATAGATCTTGAGTTGGAACCACAACTAGATGCTTTAATCCCTAGAATTGCATGTTTGCTTTATTGACTTCTTATTCATCTTTGATTGTGTTAATTGCTCTTGTGGTTAGTATTGATAGAAGCATACCGTATTGACTTTGTTTCACCGAGTCCCTGTGATCGACCCCTGGAATTTTCTTGCTTTTACTACGATTGACCCGTACACTGCGGGTTCGCATCCTTGTTTTAAGCTTAAGTCTAGGGTTATAAATTTAAAGCTTGCACACACCGTTTGGATCTGTTCTATAGGCTCGTACCTCTGAATCCTTAGACTCTAAGGAGACAGGAAACTAAATCTGACTCGAGGTGATTCTTGGTATTTGTCAGTCGACCGAGGTGGTCTGACAGTGCTGTTTTGAGAGATGAGTTCAGACAGATTACTGGCCCTTAGAGATAGATCCTCCCCTTCCCCTTCCCCTTCTTCTTCCCGTCCCCACCGCCCGGTTATCCACGAGAGATGCCGGGTAGACTATGAGAGGATAGCTGGCCGTCCAGTTATCGCACCACGATTTCTGGAGGTATCCGCTTTTGACTGCCTAGGGTTAGAGGCTGACCTTAGGAGGATGATCGCCACAGTCGGGCTGGATCAGTTTTCTGAGATCCGAGCCCCAGCCTACATAGAGCCGACACTCGAGTTTGTCAGCTCCTTCTCCTACCTACCCACAGAGGGATCTGTGAAGTACCGGCTGATGAGCCGGAACTTCATAGTTCCATTAGAGATTTGGAGAGAGATCTTTAGCTTTCCTGCCCCTACCGCTGTAGACTTTCCCTCCCGATCAGTAGCTAGGGAGTTTTGGGGACAGATAGCCCACATCACTACTCACGCAGACAGATGGCGCCCTGGAGATTCCAGGGAGAAGGTCATCTTTCACCCAGCCTTCAGACTCGCCCACCGGATATTCAGTGAGATGCTTCTGGCGCGTACTGAGACGCCCCAGAAGATCAGACAGGGGGAGCTCTTCTCTTTATACTGCATGGTCACAGGAGGTTTCCCCGACTTTGGCTTGCTCTTGGCAGAGGATCTGCACAGGATCAAGGCCAAGGCGAAGGGGGATATTTGCTGTGGAGGTCTAGTCACCCACATCGCCACATACCACGGGATGGACCTCAGTGTTTGCACATTGGCGGCGGCTCCGAAGCCGCTGGGTCTGCAGGAGATGATTACGCGGAGGATTCTTGTCCCCCGTGGATTGACCACTCCGTACGTTGCCATGCCTTGGGAGCGGACAGCGCCTCAGGGCATCAGATGGTCTGCACAGTTCTCTGTCTACGACCCACATTTTTGGCAGACAGCGTGGGCTCCGCTTATGGAGGATTACAGAGAGGGAGCAGCTGCTGCTGCAGAGGAGGCTGAGGAGGTCGATGAGGATGACGACGACGAGACAGTTGACGAGAGAGGAGGCGGCGTCCCGATGGACACAGGGACAGATACTGCTGGGATGAGCGCGCCTCCCATTATTGATCTTGATGAGGATGAGGAGGATACTGAGCCGGCGCCAGCTGAGACTTCTCCAGTCAGGCCCGCTAGGCGCAGGAGGCAGAGAGTCAGGGACAGAGCAGCACACCGACGGATCGACGACCTGACGGATCAGGTTATCGACACATATGCTGCACTTTCATTGGATATCCGGGAGATGCAGGAGCGGCAGCATCATCAGCACATGATGGCTCAGCTACAGTTCCAGCATGTCATGGGCTATCCCTATGATCCTGCTCAGTTCCCCTACATTCCACCACCACCACCGGATCAGGACTTCTGAGGAGCTGCAGGCTTTATTTATTTATTTTTATGCAGTTCGGCTCTTTATCCGGTGAGTCCTCTTTTATTCAGACTTTTATTATACCCACTGGGACAGTGTGTCTCAAGTATGGGGTAGTTGATGTATTACTTGACTTATTTGACTTCGATGTATTATTTGACTTATGATGTATTTTATTATTTCGGATATTTTCATATTTATGCTTCATTCCGCATTTATATGTTTATCTGAGATTTCATGCATACTTACAGGTTATTTGATTGAGAAAAACGTCGAAACCGAAAAAAAAAAAATGGTTTTAAAAAAAAATTTTTCGACCTCGACCGGGACAGTTCTGGCAAAACGAGGTGTTTCACCTCGGTTGAACCAAGAACATCTCGACCGAGGTGGGTTAACTGAGAGTTTTCGAAAACGATTTTTGTGTTACTTATCTGGATATGATCTCAGTGAAGATCTTGTCTACTGACTGGTTTTAAATTCCTTTATATGTTTGAAATGTTTTATAATATGTTTAAGTTGCTAAATGCTTTGTTTGAAATTATTGGCATGTTTAATATTTTGTTTTTATCCAAATTATGTTGAATTTGAAGGTTGACACCGCAGCATAAGTTCTCTCACATTCATCTTGGAAAGACCAAGGCAATTCATTCTCTTCTTCTTCTTCTTCTTGATCATGCTTAGCCCCTCATATACATTTTGCCTCCTTTACCTATCCGGGAATTTGGAAGCAAGCGAAGTGGTGAAAGCAAATTAAAGTTGAAGATGGCTGAAAGTGAAAGTGTTAGAATGCAATTCTAGGTTTGGGGAAGTCAATCATGAAGATGAGTAACTCGGCACCATTCACATAGCCGGGTGTTTGTGTCTTGCCAAAGTCGGATTGAGCGATATTCCTAACGGGTCATGGTATGTGCATCAAGGGTTTGATGCATCTCGAGAAATTGATGATTGCAGATTTCCTAGGCTTCGGTTATTGTGCACCTCTGTCCATGCATCCCAAAAAGTAAAGTAAAAAGAAAAAAAAAAGTATGGGATAAGCAAAGCTTATTGATGGAAGATGTTGCAAGTCAAAGTGGAAGTGAAGTTCATCCTTTTCCCGGATTCTAGCACCACATTACCTTACACACATCCCTACCCTACACGTTTCTTGACCTTTTCTTTTGGGAAGCCCTTGAGACCTTGAGCTTTGTTGATTGACTTAGCGGTTTAAACTGGATTATACATGATTAATTTTGATAATTATGATTTATTATGCATTCTATGATTTTATGCAAAGATGAACGACTTTCCTATATTTATAAAATGTTTTGATCATATTGAGTTTTTAATTCCAGGAAGTATTCTCTTAGAGTGATCTATGATAGTTTCACACCATAAAATGTTTTTGAAAAACTTTTCACTGATTTTCTTGACTTATAATCCATTCTATCTTGATTTCTACATGAGGAACTTGCTTAGGGACAAGCAAGGGCTAAGTATGGGGTATTTCACATTCTGATCACCTCGGTTGACCAGAGATTCACCTCGACCGAGGCGATCCAGAGACGCCGACTCGACCGAGGCGAATACCTAGGACGCGGCGAGAATATTTTATTCTTGGAAGAGATCTTTTAATTTTGGAAAGTGATCTTATATTTTTGGGCTGAGCTTCTGGAAGGAAGGAGATATGCAGAATCATATATTTTACCTATTTTTATGGGAATATATCTTCTTAAGATTTATTATCTTTGGAGGTTTATTTTTCCTATAAAAAGGGTCGGATTTCCCATAATTCCGACATCCGCTTACAGCTGGAAACCTCGCATACACGCGCAGCAGCCGCATCCTACTCCAAGTTGGGAGTTGTTGAAGAACCTTTTTGAAGGTTGAAGGAAGATTGAAGACTATAGCTTTATAGCTTTTTGGAGGGTTTTGTAAGATTGTCTTCAATTCCTTTCCTTGTTGTCTTGTCTTGTTGGATTATTATCCAAGGAACGATTTTGTGTGATATTTGATTCAGTTATTGAAGTGTTTTCATTAAATTCTTCTTTGTTCAAATATTCACCTTCTTCCATATATCTTAATACTTTCATTATGATGATGAGTGGCTAATTTCCTTGTGTGATTCTAGGGTGATTGGCTGAAGGTTGTGGGAAAAACAATGATAGAATAATCTTAGATTCCAGTAGGATCCTGAAAGTTCGAGTCTTTAACCTTAAACCCTAAGCATCTCTTGAATAGAAGTGGCTCGCTCCAATAGTAATGCCTTACATCGTTGAAGAACTTCTTCCTTTGTACATACGTTAGTCCGGGAGGCATCTCCTCACACACTAAGTAATTCACAATGTCGGCATACCACGGTTCACTTCCTCTAGCCACTTGGAATAAGCATTCTTCCACCAATTGCAATTGTTCGTCCCGGAATGAATCATCTATCGGGATGTTGTCTTTCCCAAGCTCCAATGGTGGGAGTCTACTAAGGTGATCCGCTACCGAGTTCTTGGATCCCTTCTTATCTCTTATCTCCAAATCAAACTCTTGAAGAAGAAGGATCCACCGAATCAACCTTGGCTTGGCATCCTTCTTCGTAAGTAGGTAACGGATCGCCGCATGATCCGTGTAAACTATGACCTTCGCTCCAACAAGGTACGAGCGGAACTTCTCAAATGCATACACCACCGCCAATAACTCCTTCTCGGTAGTAGCATAATTGAGTTGGGCATCATCTAGCGTCTTGCTAGCATAGTAAATAGCATGAGTGCGCCCTTCTTTCCTTTGCCCCAAAACAGCCCCAACGGCCACATCACTTGCATCGCACATGATCTCGAATGGTAAACTCCAATCTGGAGGTTGCATGATAGGTGCGGAGATCAAGGCGTTCTTCAACCTACAAAACGCTTCAAGACAGTCCTTGGAAAAGACAAAATCAACATCCTTCATTAGTAGGTTAGTTAGAGGCTTAGAAATTTTAGAGAAATCTTGAATGAATCTCCGGTAAAAATCGGCATGCCCTAGGAAACTCCTTACCCCCTTCACCGAGGTAGGTGGTGGCAACTTCTCTATCGTTTCAATCTTAGCCCTATCAACCTCAATGCCACGGTTAGACACCAAGTGTCCTAACACAATCCCTTCACTTACCATGAAGTGGCATTTCTCCCAATTTAAGACAAGATTTGTCTCCTCACATCTTTGTAATACTAATGACAAGTTAGCCAAGCAATCATCAAAAGAAGAACCATAAACAGAGAAATCATCCATGAACACCTCCATGATATTTTCTATGTATTCCGAAAAGATAGCCATCATACACCTTTGAAAGGTGGCGGGTGCATTACACAACCCAAATGGCATCCTCCTATATGCAAATGTACCCCATGGACATGTAAAAGTTGTTTTCTCTTGGTCATCGGGGTGGATAGGGATTTGAAAAAATCCGCTATACCCATCTAGATAGCAAAAGTGAGAGTGTTGAGCTAATCTTTCTAGCATTTGGTCAATGAAGGGGAGGGGAAAGTGATCTTTCCTAGAGGCCATGTTCAATTTCCTATAATCTATACACATTCGCCATCCCGTGACCGTCCTAGTAGGTATTAGTTCATTGTTCTCATTAGTTACTACCGTCATTCCACCCTTCTTAGGTACTACGTGAACGGGGCTAACCCACTTACTATCCGAGATAGGGTAGATAATTCCCGCATCTAGCAACTTAATGATTTCCTTTTTGACCACCTCTTTCATTATAGGGTTCAACCTCCTTTGATGCTCTATAGAGGGTTTGTGGTTATCTTCCATCATTATCTTATGCATGCACAAAGATGGCTTAATACCAACCAAATCATCAATAGTATAACCAATGGCCTTCCTATGCAATCTCAATTCATGTAGCAATTTAGCAAGTTCATCATCACTCAAGCATGCATTAACAATCACCGGATATGTAGAATTATCACCAAGGAATGCATACTTTAAATGAGAGGGAAGGGGTTTGAGTTCAAGTGAGGGAGGACCTTTTTCGGTTGAAGACGATCCAAATAAGATTGGATGCGATGAATCCAAAGCAAATGAAGACTCCCCTTGGTTCCTAGAAGCTTGATCATCATTAAGAGCTGATTCAGGGGAAACCACGGTTGGAATTACGGTTGGTTCAACTTCCACGGCCGTGGTTCCTTCCAGGCTTGTTTCTCGGAGTTGTCCAGAGAGTTTGACGGCCGTGGTTCCTAAATCTCGGCCGTGGAACTTGCAGCTGTTCACAATTTCTTCATGGCTCTCAAATCCAACCCTTGGCTCTTCTTCCAACGCCTCTAAGGCTTTGATCTCTTCATTGCAATTCTCCTCTATGTCTTCCTTCATCATACTCAAGGTAAGAACCTTTTCCAAGGGATCCTTGATCAAAATCGAGCTCACCATTTCTCTAGATTCCTCTTGCTCGACTATGTTGAAGATATCCTCATCAAGGGTTGGCCCTTTCATCATTGTGGACAGCTTGAACTTGATGTTCTCCTCTCCAATGTTGAAGGAGAGAGTCCCGTTCTTGCAATCCACTAAACATCCGGATGTGGCTAGGAAAGGTCTTCCTAGGATGATGGGAACCGGGTAATCCGCCGGAATGTCCAACACTACAAAGTCGATAGGTACATAGAATCCTCCTAATTGCACCGGAATGTCTTCAAGAATCCCAACCGGGTGAGTGATGGATCGGTCCGCCATATAGAGGGTCATCTTGACCGGTTTTGGCTCTCCTAGCCCGACCTTGTTACTAAGTGCAAGCGGTATGATGCTTACACTCGCCCCAAGATCACAAAGGGCTTCGTACTTCACATCTCCTACTCCAATTGGAACACAAAAAGAGCCCGGATCCCTTAGCTTGGGAGGCATCTCCTCCTTCATTGTTTGGATCAACTCCGAAGATCTCTTGGTCATCCTAATCTCCCCATACTCTTCCAACTTCCTTTTGTTGGAGAGTATTTCCTTCAAGAACTTTCCGTATGCCGGCATTCCTAAAATGGCATCCATGAACGGAATGTTAATATGTAACTTAGACATTAGTTCAAGGAACTTACCAAAGTGATTGTCCAAGCGAGCTCTTGCTCTTGATTGCGGGAATGGTAGTGGCGGCTTGTATGGAGGCGGTGCCACATAAGTTGGCTCTACATCCTTGCTCTTCCCTCCATCTTCATGCTTTCTTCCCTCTTCTACCACTACTTGACTTCCCTTAGCTTGGTCCTTGGGCAAAGGATCCTTCATACTCAACCCACTCCTTGTTGTGATAGCCAAAACTTGACCTCTTGGGTTGTCTTCGGTTCTTCCGGGAAGCTTCCCCGGATCTCTATGTGCTTCTCCTGCCTTTTGAAAGACTTGTGCTTCCAAGACTTTTTGAGCCTTAGAAATTGAAGTGACGGTGCTCTCAAGTCCACTCAATCTTCCTAGCAATTGCTCAAACATGACTTCGGTCCTATCTTTTGGAGGTTGAGTAAAACCGGGTGGAGGTTCTTGTGAAGCTCTTTGTGGTGGAGTTGCACTTGTGGAGGCGGGAGGGTTCAAGGCTCCATCCGGATTAGAGTAAGAAAATCCGGGATGGTTGTGGTTTGGCCGGTAATTGTTGAATTGCCGGTTGTTGTTGAAATTTCTTGGGCCTTGGTAATTGTTGAAGTTGCCCCTTCCCATATAATTCACATCTTCCTCCTTGGAAGACAAGTTAGCTCTTGGAGGTGCTTGAGGAGTTGCTTGGCTCTTCAAGGTGGTAGTACATAACTCTCTCAAGGATTTCAACTCGTTGTTGATGGCGTCAAGCTTGAAATTGCTCATGGTGACTTCACTCACCTCATACGCTCCCGCCTTTCTTCCTTCGCTCTTCCTATGAGAGTACTTTTCAATCACTAGAGCTTGCTTCTCCACAAACTCCCAAGCATCATCTACATGCTTCTCCATAAATGTCCCACCGGAAAGAGATTGAAGTTTGAATTGACTATCTTCATCAAGCCCCTTGAAATAGATCTCTAATAGCTCAATCTTTGGTATGCCATGGTGTGGACAATCTAGGAGAAGGTCCTTAAATCTCTCCCAAGACTTGAACAGACTTTCTCTATCCCTCATCACAAAGGCATTGATCTTTCCTCTTAATTCGGTGGTCTTGGAAGGTGGGAAGAACTTGGTCAAGAACTCGGTTGTCATCTCTTCCCAAGTGCCAACTCTCCCTTGTGGAATAGATTGATACCAAGCTAAGGCTTTGTCCTTTAGAGAGAAAGAGAAGGCCCTTAGCTTATGGTTGTTGCTTTCCAATCTTGGTGGCCTAAGAGTCTCCATCAAGATCTCATAATTCATCAAGTGTTGATGAGGGGATTCTCCTTCCATCCCTCCAAATTGATTGTGCCGGATCATTTGTAGAACTTGAGGGCGGAGCTCATAGTTGTGGGTTGCGGGATCTCCTAGATTCACACCCGGTCGGTGTGCTCTTTGTGCCGGATCCATGCGTCTCCCTAGGGTTTGTGGCTCCTCAATAGCAATGGGAACAACCCTAACATTGGCCGCCGGCTGCGGTTGTGGTGGAGGTGGTGGAGGTTGTCGGCGATTAAGCTCTCCTTGGACAAGGGCTTGCCTAATCTCTTCAATCTCCCTCCTTGTTTCTTCTTGCCTCTCATTGGCAAGTCTCCTTTCTTCCTCCAAGAGCTCATCTCTTAGCCTTATTTGCTCTAAGGCTTCATCCAATTCAGCTTGAAGATTTCTACCGGCCATCTCTCTCTCTTTTCGGATGTTCTTAGATCTAGATCGAAGGGTTTTCTCCGGTTCGGGATCGAATGGAGCTAGATCCTTGCCACGAGATCTTCGCATACACCTAAAGAGAAGTAGATGTCCTGAAAAGCAAAGACACAAACCAAAAAGAGATCAAAAGAAACAAGAAAGATCTACACTAGAATCAATCACAAAATAGACTCAATCTAGACCTAGTCCCCGGCAATGGCGCCAAAAACTTGTCACGCTAGAAAGTGTGTACGCAATAAGTCTTAAATTTATACTTGTTATAATTATCCTAATTCTTAGCGCACCCGCAGTGTACGGGACGAATGTAGAAAGATAAGTACTCCAAGGTCGAACACAAAGACTAAGGTGAAATCGAACTAAGTTGTGATTGAATTTAGCAAGGTCTAATCTAAGCAAGGAAAAGGGAAAATCGCAAATTGTTTTTGTTGGTTTTAAATGATCAAATCAAAGGTCACAACTAATGCAAACAACCAAATCAAACTCAATCGGAAAGATCGGCACAAATAAACAAGTCGAACAAAATGTGATCAAGAGAGAAAGAAAACGGATTCTAGGGGTTGGAAATTCCGGTTATGGCTTAGAACTCAAGTCATCTATTCTTTGGATTGATTATGACATATTGGGATTAAGTGTTTCTAAAATGGGACCAATTACCGGGTAAGTCTCATGATCCAACTAGTCCATACCTAAGGTCTCATTACCGGGTAAGTCTCTAAGAACCTAAGGATAGGAATTTAACACAAACCGGATTGTTTAATTAGGGATCTAACCTATCCTTACCGGGTAAGTCTCGGAAAGGGAAGTCCTAATCAACTATCCTAGCACCATTAATCCAACGGCGGCTTATTAGGCTCACCATTACCTACGGTTTTGCTATTCTAGATTCTAAGGGTAAGGATTACCGGGTAAGTCTCTCCTAACACTTAGTCTCTACACTAGGAAACCCTAGGGTAGGTTAAACTCAGCAAAAACTTAGGGTTTCAACAATCTTATGAACCTAAGGTCAGATCCTTCGAATCAGGAAAATCACGGTTCGTTCTACAGAAACCACGGTCGTGGTTCTTCAAGAACTACCCGTGATTCCTAACAGTAGCTACGTCCATAAACAAAAATCATCCAAAGGTAAAGCTAAGTTCATCCTATCATAGATCTAGCCATAACCATCCTTTCCTAACCCTAGAATCACATCAATCTAGCCTACAACATTCATATTGGAATTCAAATCAAACAAGCATAGATTCATAATCTCCATAACAAGAAAAATGGGAGAAAGAAGATGAACAAATAAACTCCAAACACAATCCAAATCTGAAGATTGAATTAGAACGACTTACAACCCTTCCAAAGGAAGGTTCAAGAGTTCAAAAACTTCTAGAAAATAATCCGAAATACAAGAGTTAGGGGTATCTTCTCCTCTCCTCTTCAATGGCAATGGCTCCTTTCTTCTTCTTCTTGCACTTTCCTACCTAGAAAAATCCTTCTTCTTCTTGGAATATATTTGTTCAAAACAATAGAGAATGTGTGAGCTGCTCCCAAAACTACCCAAATCCCAGCTGCCTCTAACAACTATCAAGGACCACTTTTATAACCAATTTCTTCATGAGCTGGCCATGAGAGTCGTGGCACAGCTGTCACGAGAATCTTGCAAATTCCACGGTTATTTCCACGGCCGTGGTCTTTCAGATGACCGTGATTCTGTGCAGAGACTTTGTTTTGGATCATTAGGCTGTGGTTTGGTGCATGGCCTTTGTTTGCAAGGTTCCTTGAGTCATTCTTTGTGCTCTTAATGAGTTGGAAACGAGTCCTCTGAATGAGCGTCCCTCGAACGCATCGTTTAAGCTCGAAACTTCCCGAAATACCTACAAAATGCACACAAGTCCGTGTAGACGTCTATCTCGACAAAATACATGTTTTGAGTGCAAAACGCATTGGACTAGTGCTAGATAATGCATGATTGAGCGAGAATTCTACCTAAATGTGCATCTAAAACGCATTTGAGGTCCTTGAACGATTTTTCCATTTGAGGGAGAAGTGAGTCTTGATTGTGTTGATGATGTTGTGAGCGCAAGATGTAGGATGTGTGCTTTTGTTGTTGTAGAGGAGATCATTACGGGCCTTCCAGATGAAATATATGTAACTTATCATGGTGGCAATACGTACATTGGAGATCAGGTCTTCTTTTTGAGGCGTGATGGTGCTAAACCAGGTCCAAAGACAGTCTCTGTAAGGCAGAGGTTGGGGTATTTTGATCCAGGCAGAGATGAGGTTTAGGACAAGTTGAGAATAACTGCAGTGGTGGAGCAAGTGATTCTCATCTTCAGGGAGGAGATTGCAGGTGTGGCATGTGTTGTTTGTGACGATATCCAATCGCGAAGCTTTGAGAGTGTAGGGAGGCGGTTGTGGCCTGCAATCCAGGCAATGGCGCAACACTTGGGAGGGCAAGGGACTTTCCAAATGGTGTTGTAAAGGTATGGAGGAGAAGGAGCGGTTGAAGGCCAACAGTGGTGGTACGCAGCAGAAGTGGAGAATTTATTGTTGGTTCCGGAAGTGAGGTTGATGAAGTAGTCTCCATTCATCCTAGAAAGGATTTCGTCTCTAACCTTAAGCAGCTGGCACCAGGAGTGACTATGATTGAAGTTTGCATTGCACGTCCATATTGATTGGGACTTGAGGATATTGTGGGAGACCCAGTTGCCCTAGAGGCTGCATTCAGCATTGTTATCATGAAGTTCATACAGGAGTTTAGAGAGACATGCCTTGTTCCAGGAGAGAGCCTCCTTAAAACCCAGCCCACCATCAGACTTAGGAAGGCAGACCGTGCTCCATGAGATGAGAGCTCGCGAGCTAGACGCCTTCCCCGCCTAAAGGAAGGAGCGTAAAAGGCTCCTAATCTTGAACATGATTGTAGAGGGAATAAGGAGAGTGGAGCACCAGTAATGGTGAAGAGTCATGAGGACGGAAGCAATGAGTTGTTTCCTACCGGCGTAACTGAGATGCCGTGCACTCCAAGAAGAAATTTTGCTTGTGATTTTTGTAATGAGGGGGGTGAATTCGGAAACGTTCAATCTTTTGCTACCCACCGGAATACCAAGGTAAATGAAGGGGAGGGATCCTTTGTGAAAGCCGGAGGAGGAGGCAAGGAGATCGCCATCAGACTCGGAAAGCCCACCCAGATAGATTGAAGACTTAGAGAGATTGATGTTAAGCCCAGAGTAAGAACCAAAGAAGTCCAGAGTACGCTTCAGAATGCTTATAGAAGGTGCATCACTCTACAGAACAGCATGAGGTCATCAGCGAAGCAAAGATGGGTAATTCTTGGGGAAGAGCATTTGGGATGCACATTAAAGTCCGGATTTTGAGTATTGATGTTAAGCATGGTGGAGAGCACCTCCATAGCAATGACGAAAAGCGGGGGGGGGGGGGGGGGGGGG
>BSUD01000007.1:12275614-12368962 GCA_033239045.1 Fagopyrum esculentum
GGGGGGGGGGGGGGGGGGGGGGAGAGGGCATCCTTGTCGAAGTGCTCTCGAGCCATGGAAGTAGCCAACTAGCGAGCCCTTAAAATTAATTGAGAAAGAGGCAGTGGAGATGCAGACATTAATCAGCTTAATGAACCGAGAGGGGTACCCCATAAAACCAAGGCAATTCAGAATGAATTGGTGATCAATCATGTCGAATGCCTTGGCAATGTCGAGCTTCAGTGTACATCTAGGGGAGATGTGGCGCCTGCTATATTTTTTGAGAATCTCTTGGCAGAGGAGGATGTTGTGTTTGATCTGTCTGCCTTTGACAAAGGCCCCCTGGTATCTTCCAATGATTGTGGGGAGGGTAGCGTTGAGCTTGTCTGCAAGCAATTTAGCAATGACCTTGTACGTAGTATTGCAGCAGGAGATAGGTCTGTAATCTTCAGGCAAGGCGGGGTTTGGTTTTTTTGGTAAGAGTGTGAGAGCAGTGTGATTAACATGGCGGGGCATGATGCCAGTGGTGAAAAAATCCATCACTGCATAGGTGAAGAGTTTGCCGGTGGTATGCCAGGAGGATTTAAAAAACATAGCATTGTATCCATCGGGTCTTGGAGCCTTGAGATCACTCAAGCTAAAAACGGTTTTTTTTATTGCCTCCGGAGTGAATCCGTCATTGATGAGGTCTAAATCAGTGGAGGAAATCAAGGGTAGTGGGCAATTAGGGAAAAGATTCTGTGGATTAGCTATGATTGTGGGATTTAGTATCTTGGAGAAGTGGTTAACGAGGATAGAGGTTATTCCGTTCACATTTGAAACAGGCCCAGCGGCGGGATTATCGGGATCATATAGGAAGCAGATGGCATTTGAAGCCCTGCACTTAGCAATGTGTTTGAAGAAGTACGATGTGCATTGGTCCCCATATTTAATCCATGATTCCTTGGAGAGTTGTCCGAGAGTGATCTGCATATTGGCCTGGAGGTTTCGGAGGGAGGCAAGGGTGTCACGTTCGGACGCCAGGAGAGCCTGGTCAAGAGGATTGGAGATGAGTCTGGATTGAGTAGTCTCCAGCGATAACTTGAGGCTCTCGATGGATTTGCTGAGGGCCTCCAGAGATGAACTGGGGAACTTCTTAAGGGCGCTCTTGAGTCTCTTGAGGTTACCGTAAAGGTGATCCATGTTGCAAGATCGGACTGAAGCGTTGTGAGGGGTCCAGAAGCGATCAACAGTGGCATGAAAGCAGTCATGGGAAGCCCACGAGTTGTTGAAACGAAATTGACGGTGAAGCTGAGGTTCTTTGGTGTTTAGGGCGAGAATGGCCGGAGAATGGTCGGAGATGTATGGATTGTCAAAGAGCATAGATGATGTAGGGAAGGCAGTAGACCACATATCGTTGATCATGACTCGATCAAGCTTGCACCAGAGTCGGGAGTCCACCTGCTTGTTGTTCCATGTGAAGGTGAAACCGGAGGAAGCATGGTCAGAAATGTCATTCGTTTGGAGGCATTCAGCAAGTTCAGTTGAGTGATGAGATGAGGAGATTGCTTTATCAGATAGCCTCTCAGCTGGGCATAGAGTCGTGTTAAAGTCACCAAGAATGACCCAAGGCTTGTTTGATGTGAGAAGTTTGATGGTAGAAATGTTGGGCCAAAGAGTTGCGCGATCAATAGGGCTATTGTGAGCATATATGAAGGTACATTCAAAGCTGGAGGAGTTTGGGGGGGTGAGTGGGGATATGGTGCAGTGAATGAGCTGATCATTAACGAAGGATGTGGAGAGGCATAAGGCGGAGAGATCCCACCAGATCCAGATTCGACATCTAGCGTTAGGGGAGACGTTTGAGGTAGATGACCATTGAGGAAGGATGGGGAGAGATGACAACTTGTCGGCATGGATTTTGGTTTCCAAGATCGCAATGATATCCAAACGGTGCCTTTGAACCAGTTCTCTAACAGCTTTACGCTTGATAGGGTGGTTAAGACCCCGAATGTTCCATGATCCGATGCTAATCGACATGGGAGAGGGTGGTAGTTGTGGTAGCATCCTTGATGCTATCACAGGGAAGTATAGTTGAGGAGTTGTTATTCGGTGAGATGGGTGAGTTGTTGTTGTCTGGACACACTGTGTCCGATGGAGGATTTTGGCTTATGTTTTGGGAGGTTGGTGAAAGGTGGGCAGTGGAGGGATTTTGTTGGGTGGTCGTCCGACCAGTGGAGGGGAGATTGGTCCATGGTCTGGCGTCGGTTTTGTTTGCATGCTGGATGGTTGTTGAGGCAGATAGGAGAAGGGAGCGATCTGGAGTAGGTAAAATGGGGTTTGGGTTAGCTAATGGGGGTGGTTGAGGTCTGCTTTTTTTGTAGTGGACCTTCCTAAAACCATCCGAGTTGGTCTTGTTGTCCAGAGAGGCCTTGAGAGGTGTTGTGACACAACGGTGCCCAAATGTGAGGCACTTAGAGCAATGCTCAGGCAGCCATTCGAACGAGATTTTATGAGTGATAATCTCATCGTCCGGCCCAAGCAGGGTAATTTCACGGAGTAGAGGCTTTGTGGCAGAAATCTCAACAAGTATCCTCGCATGGCCAAGTCGGTTGTGATTAGCGGAACATTGATCAGTGAGAAGGGGGATGCCAATGGCCGAGCCGATTTTAGCCAGCATGAGGGGGGACCAGAATCTGTAGTCGAGGTCATAAAGAGAGACCCAAACCGGAATGGTCGAAAGGCTTGAGTAGCTAAGATCCATACCATGACACCAACGCTTGAGGAGAAGGGTAGTGGAACCATTGACAAACCAGGGGCTACCCGCAAGCACGGAGTTAAGATCATCTTCGGAAGAGAAATGAATAACATAGATACCATGCTCATTCTTGAGTATTTTAGGCTTGGCAGTGGAGTTCCATGCAGAGCCGGCAAAGGAGGATATTTTGTTGAAGGTTAGAGGAGAGCCTAATGGGTAGCCGATAAGGGTGTGGGACCATCGGGAGATGGTGTCGGCTATGTCATCCCTTGAGAATTGAATGATGCCGTCCTCGTAACCAGGAGAGTATGAAAGTGGGACATGATTCCAATGAGAGCCAGCCGAAAGGACATCCTTAAATGAAGAGATTAGAGGAGCAGCCTGCATACTGCAATTAATGTTGCTTGGGGGTGTGATAGGGGGGGATGTGTGGGCCCATAAGGGAGGAGAGGGGGAGCTGAAGGGTTTTCATTAGGGTTTGGCATAGTTTGGACAGCTGAAGGGGCTTTGGTGACAAGGCAGGCGTCGTTCGTCAGGTCATGCGTAGGTAGGTGAGATGAGGAAGACGTCTGGCCGGAGGCACTCATAACACACGTCGATGGGGTTTCACTTGGGCCGGAGGTTGGGTTAAGAGTGCTAGTAGAAGAGTTTGATACGTTGGCCTGGGCACTAACAATCTGGTGAGGATGGTTCAACGTCTGAAGAGCCTGCGGAGGGCCTGAAGCTTTGGTTGGATTTGCGGTGTTAAGTAGGGGAGGAAACACAATCTTTGAAGAGATTTCCAGGTTGTGTTTGGCTATATCTTTCGTGATTCTGGCGTTGTTGGAGCGAATGATTTCCTCTGGAATGACTTCGAAAGGGCTTGGGGGGTCCGATGGAGCTTGTTGCTTGGATGGACTGAGGTGAAGCTGTGAGAGCTTAACAGATTGCTTTTTTGAGCGATTTGAGCCGCCCATAGTGTTTACAGTGGGGTGAGCGAGAAGGGGTGGGTGGAGGGAGGAGGCGGGGAGGCCACCTCCGCCAAGGGAAGGGATGGAGGGCGGCGGGGGCCCGACTCCAGGGGGAGAACTGGTGAAGCAGCGAGCACCAGAAGAGAGCGTTTTTTCAAGTCTTTGTCTATAGTGGTGTCATATGAAAAACTCTATTTTCAATAGGTAGAGTTTCAAGAGACAAAATATGACTGCGTATGTGCTCATATTGTTCATTTAAGCCTATAAAAAATTGCATAACCAGATTATTAGCCTCTCTACCAGTAATTTTCTTAAGTAATTCACAAGTGCAGTGAATGATACCACGACATGAACAAGAAGGAATGACAACAATAGAGTTTAGCTCATCCCACAATTTTTTATAAAACTTTCCATAATTAATGGCAACATAAGTATTCTCTTGTTTGAGAGATGACAGATCCTTGTGAATTTGATAGATTAATTAGAGGTGCATTAGATACCTCAAAACGTTCGACGATGTCCTGCCACAATGCCAGTGTTGATTCAACATAGGTGAATAATTCTGCAATTTCTGGTTTCATCGAATGCAAGATCCAACAACGGATCATGTAATCCGCTCGAATCCATCTTGTAAGTTAATCAATGTCTCCAATTGCAGGTTTACCACAGGATCCATCAATGAAACCTAGTTTCTGCTTGGCACCAAGGGCCATTCGAATGCTTCTCCTCCATGAAGTGAAATTGGATCCATTGAATAAGATGGAAACGAACTACATCCCAAGGTTGTCCGAATTGGACAAATACAAAGGATCATTATATTGACATCAATAACAACATGTCGATCCCGAATAGAATTAAGCAAAGGATATGTGGAACTTGAATCCTTACCAATAGTCATGGATCAATGGGAAGAAAAGAGGAAATGTGTATGTGTATGTAGATTAGAAGAGATCTATGTGTTCAGATATGGAAAAAAAAAAAAAGGAAGGATCTATGTCCATGGCCTCTGATACCATGTAAACACATAGCATTAACTGAATCTGATATCTCACTCATACGTGTGAACTGTGAATACAAGGCTTTATATAGCCAATACAATCTGTTAGGGTGGTTAGCATATTAGCCTTATTTACATACTACACCCTTTTATTCTATATATTGTAGATATATGTCCTATAGGAACAGTGTTGTAGAAAAGTGGTGGAAACAAGCGTGAAAACCGGAACTCTTGCTTGGAGACTGAACAGTAAACTGCCATTCACTACTACTTGCAACCTTTTGTTTCATATCTAGCAAGGCAGTGAATCCATCGGAAGTAGGTTCTGCATTGGACAGTAAAAAAAAATACATTTACTAAATGTGTTAATGTTATGGGTTTAGTTGGTAGAACAAAATATTAAAAAAAAAAAAACCAACTTAACAAATTTGGCCATTTACAAAAGAGAGAAGAAGGGACTAGAGAATACAAAGAGAACCAAATGTACAAAAGAGAAGAAGAGACTAGAGAAAAACAATTGCTGGCTCGAATCAATGCCTATCCACCTATTAAACTTGACAGATTCACTTAGGAAGAGATGTAGGAATTGATGTATATAATAACTTTTTATTTGATTTACAACCAACAAATTAAGGCTAGTTCACAAACTGATTTCGTTTTTCTCCGAATTTTAAGGAAGCAAATTAATGAATCCAACATCAAAAACATTACTGCTGTCAAAGATGAATAAATGTGCATTTGCTGCATGTAAAAACAGCCTTCAAGCAAACAAGGCTATTCACAGCATTATTTATATCTGAGTGTCTTGACAGTATAACCAATGATCATACAAAAAATGTAGTATATGGATCAACAAAGGATAAGTACTTCTCCAAAAGATGAGTTACTTTGGCTCAGCCATCCCAGAAGAAGAACCCACTTCGGCTCCTTGACCAGTTTCGTTGCACTGCCTCCTTTTCCCTGAAAAGGGTAATATTCAAGAGGATTTTTCAGAGATTCCGATACGATGAAGAGAAAAGAGTAGCAATAGAATAGCCTACGTACTGTTAGCACGTAAATCGGCCTTGTTCTTTTTCATGAACTCGTCCCAATTCATCTTCTTCAGCTCTTCTTGATCCTCCTTTGACACTTCATAATTTGGTGTTCTTCCAATTATGAAAGCAGCTCTATCAAGCATTACAGAGAAAATGCTTGTTATTAGTTTACATCTCATAGATATATAATACATAAGCCTAGGTTTTCTAAATCATTGATAATGAAAATAAAACACTTCATAATTTGGTTTTCTAAATCATACTCAGCTAAATTCTTTGAAACCCTAAATACAAGGTGATGCTTCTAACTATGTACAACATGTTGTAAGACGCACGCGACAACTTGACATAACTGCATTTCTTTATGTAGGGTTTGAGTAAATAGAGTCTATACTTATCGTATACGCGACAGGCATCCTCTTGTGTTGGGTAAGTTCCCAGGTGAAACTGCCTACTATTTAATTTGATTGCGGCTTGCCACCTCATATACTTATAGTATACTCCTCTCAGCGAAACAACCTTTTCTTCTTCATGTCTATGCTTCCTTGTTTTCAATTTAGGATTCTCCTGTTGAACTACCAACAGAAAACACTTGCCTTGTTATTCAATGTCATCCATAGCATGTACATTTAAACACAAAACTAGAAACCTGGATATGGATTGTCATTTTCTTGACCATTCTTGTCCTCCAATGAGCTAGAACCTAGCATATTTGCCAATATATCCGGTCCTGCTGATGAGTTAGGAATCTGTAACATGAAACAGTTAAGAAAAATTCAAAAAAAAAGTTTATATATACCAAAAATAATTGCTGTGAACTAGGTTAATGTTTGAGTTTCACTAGAACATACCAAAAATAATTGTTGTCACACTCCTTAGATTTCAATGACAAAATCGAAACCTAAAATCCTTCCTAATAGGTTTGAAATGAAACATTCAATGGTTTATGTTCAAAATATTACTCAAAATATGACACATATAGACAATATATTATGAGAAACTGTTTCAACAACCTTCTCTTTTCGGAAGCTATAGTAACCTACACAGGCATGCACATACCTGATCAATTTTGGTCTCAGGTGAAGGGATGGGAGGTGCATTGATCTGATTCATAGGACGTGTGCCAATTTGTGCAACACCTTCATCGTCAAAGTAGTATGGAACTGGAAGTTCCAAGACCTGCTGATTTGTAGGAGGAGTGCCAAAATGAGCAACACCTTCAGCATCAATATACTGAGGCACCAGTCCTATATATGACAAAGAGACATGAAAGAATATAAGCTGTAAGGTGAAGATATTATCTTATGGTAAGTGATTAAAGCAATTCAAGCTTCCCATTTGAAGTGTTCTAGTAAGCATGCTGACAAGCAATGTTTTAGAAAAACAAGATACATATAAGTTACAGCGTGAATGGAAGGAAAGTATACCTGTAGTATATCCTAAGAGCCTGCGCCGTCTTAGACTCACCATACTTAATCTGTCAAAACAAACTATAACTTTCAGTATAGTGTAAGATACACATTAGAAGTAGTTTTGACGTGTCATAATGCTCTTAGCCAAATTTTCAAGAAATGTGCCTACATGTATATATCTATAAAGAGAAATACTATAGAGGTAAAGGAGATAAGTTATGACGCCGGCGCGACAACACCAATGTCAAAGACAGAAACTTAAGCATCGAAGTACAATGAAATTACATACTGTAGTCAGAAAAGCTATTTTCACAGCAAACATTGTCCTACATTCAATGACGATAACAAGAGAGCATAAATGCATAATACAAACAACACTTGGATGATTAAAAGACACAAGTTTAAGATTTCATTCTAATTGTAAGCCTTAATCAATCTCATTTGGGTGTGTGGTCCACAGTAAGAACAGGAAAGGAAAGAGTTTTTGTTATGTATAAAAACATCAATCTCATTAGGATCTCAACTAAGAAACTCTCAACCAAACCTAAAAAAAATAGTGGCCATCCACTTTAATTATACACCTTGATCTTCCAACAAAAATTACACAAGCCCTTTTAGCAGTGATTGAAAAGACTAGAAAAAACAAACACAGCCAAAAGTAAATTTCCTAAATTAATAGTAAAAAAAATTTAACACTAGGAAATCAAAACCCCATGAACAGATCCACAAAACCAAATGCAAGAAACCCATGTACAGCTTATCAGAGCTGCTAAGACTTTATAAATCATTGGGTTGGGTCTGTGCATAATCGATCAACTAAAAAAGATATGATATTGAAGAAAACCCATCAAAGAGAAGCAAAATCCAACGCAGGTCCAATTTGAAGAGGAACCACCATAGCAGGTAAAAAGAAGGGACAATGTTAAGAAAGAGAAATACCAGAAGAGAGTGATGAAAAGGTGAAAATTTGATGAAGCTTTTGGGAAGATGGTGATGAATGAGGAATCAAATGGAAAGGTGGCAAAGAAGATGAAGAAAAATGTGTATACAGAACAATGGGTAATGTGTTGCTCATACATCTAGAACCACCTTTTTCCTTTGTTTCATGTATTATTCTGTTCTTGTCAGTAGTAACTCCTTTTTCTTCAGTTGTTATGATTTGTCTTTTAGTTACTGGGTTATGTTGTTGGGTTAGACAATTGATGATGGTGGATGCTGAATCATGAAAATTAAATGTATGACCCAATTGATAGTAGTAATTGAAATAATCACCCAAACCTAGGGGGTTGTTGGGGGTAAGAGTTTCTTCTTGGTATAATTAATGTAATTTAATTTGAACGTTAAAATGAGTATGACTTGACCATAGATCAAATTACCCATTCGTCATACTCATTTAATTCTCCAAACATACTCGGAGACAGCTAGTTTTCATGTTCTGAAAATCGGATTGAAATCAACAATCGGATTTAAATTACATACTGTATAACATAATCTGACATAATACAATGAGTTTGATATGTCATTAGAATAGTCTCGAAAACAACAATCGGATTTAAATTACATCTAACATAATCCGATCTAATAGAATGTCTTTGATATGTCATTAGAATAATCTAGAAATCAACAATCGAATTTAAATTACATATGATATAATCCGATCTAATAGAATGAGTTTGATATGTCATTAGCTAGAGTAGTCTAGAAATCAACAATCGGATTTAAATTTCATGGAATCGATATCAAATACATGTATATAATGTAATGTAATATCCTCATCTTGCAATATATACAGACACTTTATTGTGATCCGGGTTCAAGATTATGGTCTTAGTCTTAGATCAGACATAACTGTATTGTGTAAGTTCAAAAAAATAAGGACAACAAACTGAACCATTAAGTATCCGGTTTTGGATCATACAGTAAATTCTTGATCCGGATTTACGTTTTGATCCAAAAATTTGTAAATTTGTATTACGCATGAAGTTTTCTTACGTCAAATAGATTTTGTAGGCAACTTAGGTGCCAAGTTTACTATCTTGTCATGCAAATATTATAGAAAAAATAACAACATACTTACAGAGCAATAGCTAGACTCAAATTTCAGCATATACAATAACAAGGTTATGCATATCAATAATTTCAGACATAAGAGATCGTCATATAAAAATGGTGAAGTGAGATCATACGAGATCCAAATTCCAATCACCTAAAATAAGCAATGTATCACATAAAGATTTTACCCTAAAGGAGAAATGTTAGAATATATATTAGAGTAAATTACACAAAACCATCTCCTATATACCTCATTTTTCACTTAACCACCTCTTATTTTTTAATTTTCAATTAACCACCTATTATCCTTTTTACCTAACAAATCACCACCACTAACTTCTTCCGTTACTAACTCTGTCAAAATTTGGGCCCCACCTCTACCCTTCTTCCTCCTCTGTCAATTAGAACAACATATCCCCCATCCCCTTCTTCTGGTTTCTCATCAAAAATTTTGTATAAATTATATCAGAATCTTTTATCAAACTATTGCATAAATCAATCCATATATAATGTATATTTTCAAACATCTTAATCAAATCTTACTTCCATTTAAACTAAAAATCACAATAGTAATTTGATGACTGTAAATTTGTAACCCCTTACAATAAAATACAATCGAACAATTAATTTGAGAATCTCAATCCCAACAAAGCATATCTCTTCTACATAAGAAGCATCTGTATTTGGCAAGAAAATGAAAAATCTTACACCATTTATATCCTGATTATTTGTATTCCTATTAGACTCTTACCTTGACTTTCGATCTTCAGTTATGCAAACATGCTCTGTTTCTTCATCTTCTTTGGCTTTCTCATCTTTAATACCTCCATTACCAGTCACCTTGCCTTTATTTTGTCAAAAGCTTTACTGAACATATAGTCATAGGAGTAGCAGCAATATATGATATCTCTTGTTCCTTGTCTGATGTCGTCGGGTTTCATCGTCGTCGGCGGATCCAGTGAGGTGGCAATAGGAGCACCCGAGAATGAGTATGGCGTCGATTGTCGAAGGCAATAAGTATAGCCCTCTCATGGCCGCAAGTCCTCCGAATATGTACGGCACCGGAAATTTTCATGAAGAGTATGATTATAGTTCAAATTGTTTCTAAAGGGTGACAACTTCAACAAACAGTGGACATCAATTTCATCAATTTGATGTCAAATAACTCTGCAAAACTGAAAACATGCCCATGCCTCCATGCCTCATTGCCGATGTTATCCCGTAAATGTATTCTTCATATATCGACAAAACAATTTAAAAGTGTGCGACAATGGTGACCATCTAATTGGGTGAAGATAGGTTTGTTGAATCCACCACTCTTTCAGTCTTTCTGGTAAACTAAAGTCGAGTATGAGTTCGGGAGAGTGAAGACCGTCTTGTTGTGTGAAATTAGGGTTTTGTGTTTGGAATTAACAGCGTACTAACGGAGTTAGGGTGTAGTGGTGATTTGCTAACAAAATAGGAATAAGAGGTGGTTAAGTGAAAGTTTATAAATAAGAGGTGGTTAAGTGAAAAATGAGGTATATAAGGGGTGGTTTTTTGTAATTTACTCTATATATTAATCATATCTATTCATGATTCACCATGCAAAAATATTCGTAGTCCATTGATATACTTTAAAGTGATATTTTCAAGCATTCAAAAAAATATGTTATATTCGCAATTACTATGCTAAAATATTAGTATTTCATATGCTAAATTCACGTTAAGACGAAAGAAAATATCTAAACTATGTACTTAAATTTACAAATTTACATTAGAGAGGACGCACCTTACTCTCTCCGATCGTGTACGATTCCTCCTCTCTGCTACACGATCTTGTTGGTGTATTATAGATTACTGTGTGATGATCAACTATTATCTTTTCCTTGCATAACTGATCAAATTCAAAAGAAATAAAATGTTGTATGTACTATTATTGGGTCACAACCTTTTATCAACCAAGTCGATCTTGAATAATTATCAATGACAGAGAAAATGTATATGCGACTTTTGGAAACTCGACACTAGATGGACCCGATTATATTCACGGATGTAATTCAATATGTCTTTTTATCTATTCATAGTTCTAGTAAACTTATCGCGATGTAGCTTCACAATGACACTAATGTTGATAAGAAAACAAGACTTATCTTAGTAAACCTTTGACTTAGTAATGAAAATGCAAAGTTTATATCCCTCTCAGCCTTTCAGAATTACATGAAAACCTTGCAGACATAACTAGCTCTCACACACTATTTTCCATAGTTCCAAGTACAGTCCAAGTTTGATTACTTTAGCCTTCACTTATTTGCCGGATTCTTGCGACAACGATAAAAATGGTTACGTACATTTTTTGTGCCATTCATGTTCGAGTCACAAGCATAGGTGTTCCCGCAGTATACACACCTAGCCCTGGGAAGCTTTTTGTCATCCAGAAACTCAACATAACCATCCCAATACTCTTTCCTTTTTGGTCTTTTGTTTTTAACCGGGTATCGTTTGTATGCTTTTCGTGAAGATCCACCCTCTCCTGTATATCCAAATGATGTTTCCTCCTCCTCCATTTCATCATCAGCAAAATCTTCCTCAGAGTCATGCGACTGCTCGGCTTCCAAGCTACGCTTCCGTGTATTTTTCTGTATAGGATTGGCTTGCTGACCTACAAACACCAAACACTCGCCTTATCATAATCTCATCCACAACATATAGTGATTGATGATTTATTTGTATGTAAATACACAGACAAACCTGGAGATAGTTTGTCATGCTGTTCCTTTGGTGATTTATAACCAAACTCATTTTCTAGGACCTTCAATGACTCAGAAGCTAACATACTCAATGGATCTGTTATCGTCCATGAGCTAGCAATCTGTAACATGAAAACAAAATCAGTTTTCGCCTTATAGCCATACATTAAAGCATCTTGAATTGATTCATTCATATGATTAATATAATCTCTCTTAAGCAAAAATTCTGGTGCATGACTAGGGTTTAGTAGTCTCAGTTCAGCTAGGGTTTATATTCAGAGAACATATAAGTACACCAAATCCATCTTAACAGCATCAATAAGATAACTTCCTATACAGTCACATATGACATACCTCTTCTTGTTTCGTTTCAGTTGTTGGGCAAGTGCCAAATTGAGCAACAGCTTCTTCGTCAAAGTAATAAGGGGTTGGATGTGCAGCGGCTTGATTTTCAGGAGAAGTGCCAAACTGAGCAGCACCTTCATCATCAATATAATGAGGAAGCAATCCTATGACAAAGAAACAGAAGCCACAAGGTAAGGATATTCTCTTCTCTTATGGTATGTGATTATTGCAATTCAAGCTTCCCATTTGAAAAGTTTCAGTGGAAGAAGTATGAAGTATCCAAAGAAGATACAAAAAATTTAAAGCAAGAATTGGAGGAGTTTATACCTGTAGAATATCCTAAGAGTCTGCGCCGTCTTAGGCTCACCATAATTAATCTGTAAAAACAAAATATTACTTTCAGTACAGTGTAAGATACACAGTATAAATGCACATATCCATTTCAACAACAGACATGAAGTGCAAATGAAATTATATATTGTAGTAAGAAAGCTATTATACAAACAGTCAGCAGAACTCCAGCAATCTACTAAAACCCTACTGACAGTACGTGATAGTTGAATAACAATTAACATATGGGTTCGACCTTTGATGATTAGAGAGCATAAAACAAACAACACTTAGATAATTAAAAGACACAATCGTAAGTTCTCAATGTAATTGTAAGCCGTAGCCTCCTAGCCATGCCAAAAATCTCATTTGGGTGTCTGATCCATACTTAGATCTAGATTTGGGATCAAAAATAAGAAGTTCTTAATCAAATTCCCACTGAAAATATTGACGAAACACTTTACTGTAAAGTACACCAACTCAAAAAATCAAACACAGAACTAAGAACCCCTTGTAGCAGTGATTGAAACAAAACAACATAAGACGATTCAGATGAAAGAACCAAGAAAACTAAAATCCTTCCTAAATTCAGATGAGGTGTTGAAATCCATAACACAACATGAAATCGATCTAGACCCTATTATCAGACCCAGAAAACCAAAAGCAAGATACAACAAAAAGGTATAAGTTTTGAGGAATGACCATCAAAGAGAAACCAAATTCAACTAACAAACCTGAGTCGAAATCAAAGAGGAAGCACCATAACAGATAAAAAGAAGAGATATCGTGAAGAAAGAGGAGTACCAAGAGAGAAGAGGGATGACAAAGTGAAGGCGGCTGTTTGAGAAATGATGAAAATTGAGGAGGAATCAAGCGGTATATAATGGGTACATTTTGGGAGATGGGTGATGAATGAAGGACCAAAATGGAAAGACAGCTATGGCTTATGTGTTGCTCATGCATCTGACATCAGCTTTTTCCTTTGTTCATGAATTATTACATTCTTTGTTTCCTGTGTGCGGGAAAATTCGTAATATTCCATTCTTCCCGCTCTATATTAATACCTTTCTTGATTTGGTATGATGCCCCCGGTTCAGGGTTGACTGGTGGAGGTGGTTGCTGTCCGGTGATGGGAACCGGCCTGAATTATGAAAATCAACTGAATGACCCTTTTAACCCTAGTATTTGAAATATTAACTGAACCTATGTTGTTTGGGATAAGATTGTGTTCTTAGTATAATTAGTGTAATTTGATTAGGCTTCAAATTAGAGGAGTTGTTCGGATATAGACTAAACTTTTTATACGAATAACCAAACCTATGTTATAGTTACAAATACATTTGTAATGTTTACCACAAATATGAAAATCTCTAAAATGACAATTATTTTGGAAACAATACTCCATTCATTCACATAGTTGATAAAGAAAAGAAATTTGAAAAAGTGAACTGAAACAAGTATGTCAATGAATACACACAATCATCAAAACCCAGAAAACAGAAATGTAATTGTCAAAGCGTTTCTCCACCCAAAAAAAAAAATTGTCAAAGCGTGAATAATTATAATCAACGGTTGTTTTGAATGTGAAGTCATCATTTTCTGTTCTCGAGGGCATCATGAGCTGGAGTGGATCACAAATTGCTCGAGACGGTTAGAAGAGTGGATGTCTTCTTCTTCAACAGTACATATTCAATGGTAACTGCTGTCATTTTCAAATCCTACATTTCATCCTTTGCTTTAAAATTGTATTCAAGGCAATGCGATTAGGTTAAATGTAATAGGGTTTTATGGGTAGCCATTTCGAGTTGAGTAGAGGGTGTTTATATGTCTCGTTTAGGTTGTTGGATTTGTGAACTTGTGATTTCTATTATGTTTATGATATTTTTATTTTTGTCGGAAAGAGATGTGGTACCGTCTCTCTGTTAATTGTTTGCGCATATTTGATCATACTTATTATTAATTTGAGAAATGGGTTAAGTAGTCACAAAATATATCATTAGCAATAGAAAAGAAATTTCTTAATCTAATAATATACTTAATTTCAATAATTAGTCTTGTTGGGTCGGATGAAGGGCGGCTATACTGATTTGGTCCACTCTAAAGACACACATTAATTGTACAATATTTTCGATCCCACAAAGACAAAATTTCCATAAATAAAATTTACGGATCTCATCTTTTACGAAATCGGTTTACATTTGCTTGTACAAGAATATGTGGAGATAAGCATGTTTGGAAGCACAAGAAAACGTTCCTTTGCGGATAATTACGAAGATTTTTAAATGCACAAAATGTGTTTTCTAAAAATTTGTAACAAGAGATTGTCATTTCATAAAAGCCTATAGCCCATAAGTCATAACTACAAGAAAGAGTACTGCGACGAGAAGATGCCTTATATATAATAGTTCAAATCTTCTTCTTCTTCTTTCCGAAACTAAAGAACTGGATCCAATGGATCCAAGAGCAAGGCACTAATGTCAAATCAAAGTTAACATGCATTTGGTCTATGTAAAATTTTAACTATTGAACATCAAAGGCATCCTGCTGAGCATGATTTCTTTGATGTACAATAGCTAACTCAAAGGGTCTTGACAGTATGATCCCCAAAGAGCACAGGAAATTAGCTAACTTGCTCCTTAGCTACCTCAGAAGAAGAAGCACCTTCAGCTCCCTGAACCAGATTGTTTCGTAATGCCGGAACCCCAAGATACCCATATTGTGCTCTAGCTTCTTGAAGGCGCTTCATCCTCTCTGAAAAAAAGGTAATTATTAAGATCATATTTCAGGGAGTTAACTATATAGAGAGTGGTAGGGATAGGATTGCCTACTCTTTAATTTTCGATCCAATTTAGTCTTTTCCAAGAACTCGTTCCAGTTCAGCTTCACTAGCTCTTCTTTCTCCTCCATTGGAAGTTCATAATTCAGTTTCCTCTTACACATGAATGCAGCTCTAGCAAGCACAATGGATGAATAATGATTAGTATACAGAAATGAGCCATTCAAAACCTAAGCTATTCCAACAATATATTAAACACATTTTAGTGTTAATTATGTCATTCTTAATTTCAATTAGTTCTTGTCTTCTTCATTCCAACCTGATTTCCGGAACATATACCGAATGAGCCCTAAGAAGGTTTAAAACCACATAGCTAATGATACCTCATCATGCAGCTTACAGATTTAAGACCATTTCAGGTCTGAAACCCTAAACCCAAGCTCTGAAACCCTAAACACAAGCTAATGTTTAAACACTCTCAAGATGAAAACTCTAATTAAGCAGAATATTGGTCTAGTAGAGTTTTGTAGTATCACAGATACAAAGTAGGCCCTTACAATTTTACAATTTAAAATAATAAGAATATTGGTGTAGTAGAGCCTTTTTAAAATAAATCAGAGGGGCCTAGTTTGTATCCATAGAAACATAATAACCCTGTTTATGTTCACTGTTACAATAATATCCCACAAGCCCCTGCAAAATGATCGGAGAGCAAGATGACCTAGAAAGAAATGTTTCTAAGGACATGACAATAAAGACTTTCAAATCCAAAAAGCAATGGTGAAAGGCAGTAAGTAAATTTAAAAAGTGAAAATTACTCTCTTAAGTTGAGAGTAACTGAGCTTTCAAACAAAGTAGTTCTTAGAGATGCAATTACTTATGTATAGTGAAGCAACAAGAAAGTATACCTGTCATATGCATGAGCAGCTTCAACTTGTGATTTATGAGTTCCTAGATGAATCTGCTTCTTATCAACTTTGATGGCGGCTTGCCACGAATGATTCTTATAATACACTCCTGTCAGTGAAAATAGTTCTAGCTTTTCATTTTTATGCTTCTTTCTAGGTATGATTGGTTCACTTGGTTTCCTACGGAGCCTCTTCCTTTTCGGTTTGGCTTGTTCAGCTACAAATAGCAAACACTTGCCTTGTTATCCATACCTTGAAACCATTCCTTAGATTTTAAATTTTAAAAAGAAAAACCTGGAGGTGGCTGGTCTAGCTGTTGCTTCTGTGAGTTAGAATCATTTTCATCTGCTTCATCATTCTGATCCTTCAGCGAGCAAGAGCCAACCGGAATCAACAAATCTGATCCCGATGATGAGTTCACAATCTGTAGCATGAAACAAGAGAAACTTCATATATATATATACACATAAACATAAAGAAAGGAGTCAGAATGACACTAGTATAAATATTCAAGATTAGTGCACTTTCAAAAATCTTGGACATATAACTACAAGAAATTCATATCACCAGCGTCTATCACATGATGTAGTTTTGTATCGCGGCTAGTTGACTAATATCATTACATTCAAAAAACTAGTGTTGTTATGCTACTTAAATTTTAATGACAATGCCAAAACCTAAACTCCTCCCTAAATGGTTTGCAACAAATCAGGATTGCTCAAAATATGATACACACAAACAATGAATCATATGCATCTAGTGAACATATAGTGTTGTTGATATGTCTTGAATGTCACACTTTTCAGATTTAATAAAGGTCTTCGTCTGCCTTGAATGTCACACTTTTCAGATTTAATAAAGTTCTTCGTCCCCTCCCCCTCTTCAGGGATCCGGGGCATGTTTGCCCTGGGTGTGATCTGAAACTAAGCACTATTAAATTTGTGTCATTTCTTTTCTATTTGTTGAATTTTTTTTTCTCATATTTTTTCACAAGGACTATGATTCAAATTCTACACTAAAGTCTTTCACGTGATCTTAAGAGCCTAGACTTATATGTGTTCTTAAGACCTATCCAGGCGTATATTACCTCTTCATTTTGCTTTTCAGGTGAAGAAATTGGATGTGCTTTGACTTGATTTGCACCCGCATCCTGATTTGCAGGAGGAGCGCCAAACTGGGCAACACCGTCACCACCAATAGAGTGAGGTAGCAGTCCTGTGACAAAGAGACATAAATGAACGAAAGCGAAAGCCGCAAGGTAGGATATTCTCTTGTGGTAAGTGTTTATTGCAGTTCAAGCTTCCAACTTAAAGTCTTATAGTAAGCCAAATGACAATATCATAAAAGTCAGAAGTGGAAGCAAGAATTGAAGGCCTTTTATACCTGTGGAGGATCCTAAGATCAGTTTGCCGCGTCTTAAGCTCGCCATACTTGATCTGTACAAAAATACAATCACTTACTAGTACAGTGTACAAAACTGTTCATTAAGATATTCATTTCAACAATGAATAAGTATGTGCATTCAGAATTCATGCACGAGAGTTGTACAAATGGAAAATACAATCAGCTGAACTCGAACAATCAACCAACACACTACTTAGATCTGAGAATCTATTTACAGATGATGCATACAAGATCTCAATGTTTATGTAGATCGCTTGATCGATCACAACTAAACAAAAATTTTACTATTTCACAAATAACCCACTTTTCAGATTACAGCTAAGAAACTCTTGATTCAGATTCAACTCTTAGCAAAAGAGACAAACTCAAAACATTACATAATTCAGATGAAAAGAACCCAAAATCCTCATCGGAGAGAGAATTCAGATGAAAAAAACCAAGAAAACAATAAAATCATTTTACCCATCTTCAAGTCCACCAAAAGTCAACTTTCTGAATGAATATTACGTAAGAACCTCGAAATCCAAAACCCCATGAACAAACCCAGAAAACCAGAAGCGAAACACGCACACAGAACTTAACTTACAGAGCGACTGAGAATGTAAAAAACTCCTTTTGTAATAACAAAAAAGGTATGATTTTAAAATAAGCATAAAAGAGAAGCCAAATTCAAAGGCTAAATGGAGCAGAAAGAGAAGTACCAGAGATAGAGAGAGAAAAGTGAAGGCTACTGATGTGAGAACAACGTCCCCAGTTAAAGAGATATTTGAAGAGGGGTGTGATGGAAATGTTTTGAAGAGAAGGGTATTGAATAGAGAACCAAAATAAGGAGGTGTCAGGAAAGGAAAAAACTGGTATTTGTGATAGAGGAAGACCAGTAATGAGCGTTATGTTTCTTTTTTCTTTGAATTGCTCATGAATATTTCAATTTTGCCTCTCTCTATTAACTCTCTTTCTCAAAACTCATAATCACTGGTGATGCTGGAGTTTGTGGGTTATGAGTAAGTTAAATCACCCATTATCCCAGAAAACTATTAACACAAACATAGGTGGTTGTCTTTATTTTGTTGGGGTTGAATCAATGGTATACATTATATACTTTATACTTTGTACATATTTACTGATTTGGATTTTCTTAAACTACTAAATTTATCAAAATAGGGTGATTTTGAAAGTTTGGGATAAAAGATTATTAAAAACAACTGAGTTTTTAAGATATAAATAGTTATATAACGATAAGAATGCACGTTAAGTAGTTATATAACGATCAGAATCTCTATTTATAAGACGATGAATTTAAAAATGTATTAGTTGACATGGATTGTAAATGCGCGTGAGGTGTAAAACTGACGCATAGTTATAATGTACGTTAAGTTTCGGACATTATCTTGTGAAAATCCATTGGATAAAAAAAATAAGCATTTAAAAAATTTTAAAACTGACGTGTAGTCTCACTACGTGTCAATTTTAGTGACTTTGGTTGGGTAAATTTATGTGAAGAATTTGGTGGAGTAATCTATTTTTTATGAGCTTTTGTTTTGTAAATCCCTCTAATTTTTATCATTATAACTGATTACCACTATTACTCTATTAAGGTATATATTTACTAAATATATTTATGATATCGTACTCTTAATAGAGTATATATGGAAAAAGTCTAGTTAGTAAATTTGACTAATTTATGTTCGAACTCTAATTAGCCATAAACCATTGATTCTAGTAATATATCCAAGTAATTAATTGTATATGATTTGTATACAAAGGTGAGGCGCAACATTTACTATATAACTGGGAATGGAGTTTAATGGAGAGTCCAGAAAATTAATGTTGAACATTGGAGTAATTAATGTGGAGTTTAATTGTTGGAGTCCAACGACAAGTAATTCGATCAAATTTCGGAGGTTAAAATGTTGTATAATTGTGCCAATTTAGTTAAGGATGAGTTGGCTATGTAGGTATTTTGTAGTATAAAGTAGGCCATTTTTGTATCTTGTAGATAAACTAGATCTGTCTTATTTATTTATTAATAAAGATTAATTGAAAGGATTAATTAGTAATTTTAATTTAACTGAGTCCAAGCCCAACTTCAATTGAAGATCAGTAGGCTCAATCCGAGCCGTTCGAGTTACATAAGTCCGGGTCCAATCCGAGTTACATAAGTCCAAGCCCAATCCAAAATACAAATGTTGTAGCTAGTGAGTATCGAACTCTAGGTGATAGACCCTCCCTCCGACCCTTAGATCAGCTGAACTAATTGAACTTTGTGTATTCCTTTGTAAGCATGTCCACGGGTCGGACCCGCCGGGTCGACGGGTCCGGGAAGGGTGACCCGGACCCATATAAATGGTCAACCCGCCGGGTCACGGGTCGAGCACCTTTCCACTCCGGCTAACGGTTTGCTCAACCGCTACCGTTGAGGCGGGAACGGCGAGAATTTGTGCCGCGATCCTTGAGAGGGTAGGGAATCTCATTCTCTCCGGTCGGATCCACCATTCTAATATGTTGAAATCCTCTTCTTCTTCATCATTGGCAAACTCAAAAGAAATGGTTAGATATTCGTCGAGTTCCGAATGGAAACTCGACGTGGTTTTTGCCCTTTTTGGGCCAAACAAACCTCTAGCAATTGATTTAAATTTAAATAAAGTTGAAGATGAAGGACGAGGAGGGGGTTGAGAAGATTGACCTTGATCGAAAACACGATATTGAACCAATAATTCATCAAATAATTTTCTAACTCTAGCAATTATGGTAGAAACATGACAATCGGGATTTTGTTGTAATTCTAAAAATTCATAATAACTTTCTAAAAATTGTTTTAAACCATCCATTTTACGTCTAGTATCTAACACAAATGCAACAAGAAAAACATTGGGAATAGTTGTATAATAATCTAACCATTTAGTTCGCATTGTATAAATAGCTTGTGAAATATTATCAATTAAAAGACCTTGTTGAAGTGCAAATGCAATATTAATTGCTACATAACAAAATATGTTTGAAGTTGGTGTATAAACATAACTAAAAGTATTAGTATCATCATAAAAATATTTTAAAACCTCCATTAACCCAAGATTCACCAAAAACAAAATCACCGTCAATATGTTGTGCGGCAAAACCCCTTAAAAGATCTCGATATTCATATGATTCGGAAATCATTTTGTAAGTAGAGTTTCACCTTGTACAAACATCTTTTGAAAATTTTTTAGGATAAACGTCATTTTGTTTACAATATGCATACCATTTAGTATGTATACTTTTTTTAGACCAAAGTTCATTAAGAATTTTTCGAATAGGTTGTACTAAATCTCCAACGTATGCTAAACCTTCTTGAACACACAAGTTTAAAATATGAGTGGCACACCTAATGTGAAAAAATTTACCTCCAATCGCCGGCTTACAATAGTTGGTTAAATCTCTAATGGAAGCCGTGTTAGCGGAGGCGTTGTCAAAACCGATTGAAAAAACTCGTGAAAGTAATCTATATTCTTCCAAAACATTTGCAATCAAATGGGTAATGTTTTGAGCGGTGTGTTGTTCGTTTAAAACTCTTAATGCTAAAACTCTTTTGTTTAAAATCCAAAATTTATCAACAAAATGACAAGTAATACTCATATATGAATTTTTTTGAAAACCGTCAGTCCAAATATCACTACAAATAAAAACTTGAATATCACCATTTTTCATAAAATATTTAATCAATTCTTCTTTACACATTTTATATTTATGCATCATTTTTGTGTTAGCGGTTTGGCGAAAAATCAGCTTATATGCGGGTTGAACATGATGTTGCATCCAATCATTAAAACCAACATTTTGTGCAAAACTAAATGCCAAAGAATTTACGGCTAAAATTTTCGAAAATGCATCCATAGAAGAAGCATGATCATATGTAAATAAAGGAGGTTGGTTAGAGGTGGATGGTACCCAGTTAGTTGTGTTTGCCCTCGTGCCAATCCCATTTTTTCGGGATGCTTATTTCGAATATGTCTCTTGTAGTTCCCGTAGTCTTCTCCCTTTTTGTGCTTGTATTGTGCCGAACAAAAATTGCATTTGGCATAGTAAACCCCGTTGGCATCGGGAGCACCTTTTATGAACTAAAATCGGAAGACCGCCGCCGATAGTTGAGTGTTTGTTCAACGGCGGCTCCTCCGGGAATTGGGTCTCGGATTCTTGGGTGTTGGGGAAAGGAGGTGATTCCATGTTGATATCCTCCTCCTCGAGGATCTCGTGATCTCCACTTAATAAGCCCTCCCTTAAATCCGAACCGGTTGGAGGACCGCTAACGGAATGATGTCCTCGGCTAACACCTCCGCCGGATGAAGGACCGCTAACGGAACGTCTTCCTCGGCTAGCCATTTTTTTGAATAATAGAATGTAGTAGTAACAGTAAAATGAATAATCAATAACAAAATAAGAGAATGAGAATATGAGATTAGGAGAGTAATTGAATGTAAGAGTTGGAAATTATGGAGAGATTGAGAGAGTGAATAGATGATTGAATGAGAATTGGTGTGAGATGAAATGAATTGGGTTTGGGGTATTTATAGAAATGTTTTTGGGTTAGATTTATTATAGTTTTTTTTTTTAAATCTGACCGTTACCCGGGTCGACCCGCCAGGTCGATGCGTAAGGATCTCATGACCCTTACACGTACCCGCGACCCGGGGGAACCCGTACCCACCGGGTCAGAACCCGCCGGGTCACGGGTGACCCATGACCCGTGGGAATGCTTATTCCTTTGTTCATACACGGTATTAATACAAAATTTCAATTACACAATATTAATACATAATTTCAATTACACAAGTCTGTCATTTACACAAGTCCATCAAGCCCGTCATTTACACAAGCCCGTCAATTACACAAGCCCGTCAATTACACAAATTTGTCAATTACACAAATCCGTCAATTACACAAGGTTTGGTAATTTTGGTTACACAAGCTCAATTATAACTATAAAAAATTATAGACAATATCCTGTATTTATAAAGTTGATCAAATTCAGTAATTAAATAAACTGGGTCAATTGGTGAACTTTCAAAACTCTTGAATTTTCTTGTAAATAAAAACGTGGGTTATTTTATGTAATTATTCAGTAAGGGACAAATTTATAAATTCTAAAAAATTGGGCCAATAGTGTAATACAAAATCTAGGTTCTTTGTAATTTATCATACATTAATCTAAACCCTAACCAATTGGCCTGTGGAGGAGGCTGCGCGGAAGTGGGTGGCATCAAATGACGGAAGGAATAAAGCAATCTTACTTCCATTTGAGCAACAAATAGTGAACCTGGAGGACTACTTATTGCCATTACAGGCTCAATTACACAATTTGATCAGCAAATAGTGAACCTCAAGGATTAAAGCAATCTTATTGCTATTTGTCCAATTTGATCAGCAGCAAAAGGAAGCTTATTTCCATTATAGTAGTACAAGTCTCTGAAGTTGATGAAGATACCTTCTGCAGTTTTTGACCGCATAAAACTGTCACGAAAAAAGACCGAGTTGATCTTAACTTACCTTGAGCATACATGTGACGGAGTGGGCCTGATCAAAGTGATCGAGCGAGACAGGCCGAATCTATGACGATTGATCAGTGCAAGGACTGCTTCATCGTCGTCGGAGGCAGCACGTGAAGACGAATGCTGTCGGAAGCAGTTGGTGTTTGAACGAGGGACGGCTTCATCATGGCTGCTGCATTATCAACTACCTCCGACAGCCATCATCGGCGGACTAGTAGTTCGAAGTAGGGATACGAGACTCAAAGTGCAGGCTTCGAGTTCGACTGCTTTCATTGAACAGTTGGATTCGCAGTAGGCGACAGCGGACTAGCGACAGCGGACTGGTGCTAGCCCGGAAGACGCAAAAGGCGGTATCAGATGTGGGCAAGAGCGATAAACCCTAACTGCGGATACGTGAGATCAGACAATTAGGGAGATTTTATAGGATTATATTTTACGCTTTTCAATTATGCCGCTTTGATTAGTGTGTTTTAGATTTAAAAATTAATGTAATTATAGAGGAGCCTAGTTAGTCTACACTAAACAATTATCTCTTTACTTAATTGTAAGCAATTGAGGACCTTGAGGTGGCAAGATTAGTATCTTCAGGCGTTTCTTTACACATGAGATTATTTTCCATGCAACTTTACTAAAATAATAACTTAGTTGAGATGGCAATGGTTCAGATGATGAGCGGGCTTTTTTTTAGCTAAATTTTCAGGTGACCATTGGGTGAAAGGTGGGTCGGGTTGTTGGTCGGTGGTGGTTTTTAATATTTTCACGGAACTGCAACCGGACCATTAATCGGATTTCAACCTCATTTTTTCAGATTTTAAACTGTTTATATGGTACAATTAATCTGATAATCATCAATTGCGGTTGAGATTCTCATCCCTACTTTCTTAGACTTCTTTTCTAGTTACATTCAATTAAGATTCCTATAAAAATAAAATATTCAATTAAAATTGTTCATAACCAAGTAATGGATTTGGTTATTCACAAATGGTATTATTCTTTAGTTAATTTAGCATTGGGGAAAATGGCTAACTAGGTTTTTTTACCAATATTACTCTATTAAGAGTATCCATAGCATAAACACATTTAGTAAATATATCCATAAAATTTTTTACCGTTTAAATTTATATTCTCTCCATATATGTGTACTTTTTTTCTCTCATGCAGTTACGATCAAAATGGCAACATAATATCTTGAAAACGCCCAATTTGTAATCTCTCTCCCTAGAATCTTTCACACACAATCCTCCCAATTTCGAGTATCAAGAAATCGTCAACTTCTTCTCTATTAAGATCTATCATACCATGAAATCGTCATCTCTGCTTTGATTTAAAAATCACCATCTTCTTCGTTTCTAAATCGTCATCTCTCCATATCTGTGTAATTCAGGTATGCATATTATGCATACGAGAAACTCATATAAAAACATCATATCAAACTCATACCAAAAACTCATACTAGATAAATCATATCAATATACACAGGAAGCACATCAACAAAACATACCAGAAACCCATATCAAACTCACACCAGAAACCATACCAGAGTCATACCAACAACCATATCAAACAAACAAACCAAAAATTCATACCAGACATATCATATCAATATACACAGGAAACACGTCAACAAATCATACTAACTAGAAACCCATATCAAACTCATACCAGAAACCATACCAGACTCATACAAAAAACCATACTAGACAAACATACTAGAAACTCATGCAAGACCAATCATATCAATATACACTGGAAACACATCAACAAATCATAGCAAAAACTCATATCATACTCATACCAAAAACCATACCATACTCATACCAAAAACTTATACCAGAAACCATACTAGACAAACATACCAGAAACTCATATCAGACAAATCATCTCAATAAACAAATTTCGAAACTAATTTCTCAATCTTATGAACAAAAGAAACAAAAAATTCTTACGATTTTATGATCTTTTTCGCATCAAGTTTCAATTTGTAGTGATATTTGGAGTACTTTATCACAAAAACATTTTTACCTGGGCATCACTTTACATTTTATCAATAATGATATGTACTTGCATAAATTTGTTATTGTATTTCGCCATTTTAATGAAAGACATAGTGCCGCCAATATTGCTAATTTAATAAGAATAGTTTTACAAGAATTTAATTTACAAAATCGTGTTTTTTCATACTCATTTGATAATGCTTCCGCTAACACCCGCGCCGTTAACCATTTGGTGGGGAATGCGGGTCAACTTATGAAAACTTCTTTCACTCACCAAAGATGTGCATGTCATATTTTAAATTTATGTGTTCAAGATGGCCTAAAAGTTGTACATGAAATGTTAGAGCCTATAACCGACGTAATTGAACATATTTTGCATTCAACCGACTTAAGAAAAAAATGGAGATCAACTTGTATAGAAAAAAATGTTCCTCCGATTGTTTTTTCAAAAGATATTGGAACTCGTTGGAACTCAACATATAAACTACTTAGTCAAGCTCTTAGATATAAAGATGGTTTACAAGAATTTTCCTCACAATTTATTTCTTGGTCTATTTTAGATGATGAAAGTATTTGGCAAACTTGTTATGATATTTGTAGTGTATTAAAAGTTTTTAGTGATTCTACTAATATGTTGAGTTATGTTTACATTCCTACTTCTTGTTGTTTTTTAGAAATAGCCGTAAATGTTGCCAAAGCTTTACAAACCGGTGTTTAGAATCACTTAAATATGCTACAACCGAAATGAAAACAAAATGGCTAAAATATTATGATGAAATTCCCCTAGTTTATCTTATTGTCGCCGTTTTATATCCTAGACTTAAAATTGATGGTGTTACCGAACTTTTAAATGCCTATTATGAATGTTTAGGTTTATCTTCTATTAAGAACGTTAATTCTATTACTCTTACTATTCGTGTTGAAATTGGTAAATTGCTTCCTTTATTTGAAACAAGTGCTAGTAGTGCTTCCACCCAATCAACTCCCCCACCCTCTTTGATGCGCCCTTGGATGTCCCTTTTAAGTTGACCGTAGACGAGGAGGACGAGGCTCTGAGGGTTCGCTCAAATGAACCGCTCGCCCGATCCCGAGCTAAGGCCATTGCCCGAGCCACCGGCTCCATCATCGCCCGCACCACTTCTTCACTTGGTTCCATTACCGGCATGTCGTGTCTCTACACCACCATGGCATAGGCTACCGGTTCCGTTAGCGGCATGTCTCGTCTTTCCGACTCTATGGCATGAATCTAGCTTATTTTCGGACTATATTTTCATGTTTTCCTTTTTATGTAATAAAGGGATATTCCGTATAAGAATATTCCCTTTTGATCTTATCCTTTTAGGTTTTCCCTTTTGGGCTTTTCTTCATGTATTTTTGTTTGGCCCGTTGGCCCATAGGTAGGCAAGACTCTCTATATAAGAGATATCTTGCATCACTTATTTGACATGTTCAATCTTACTAAGTTTTGAGAAGAATTTCCTCTTACTTATCTTGGGCATTAAAACCTCTCTTCTATCTCTAAAATTTCTTCCTTGAATCTCGTCCTTGCTCCAAAAATTCCATATTCGAGGATTCTTCTTAAGAATCAACCTTTAATCCACACAAAAAGGCTTATTCGATCTCTCTAGATCGAATTAACCTTTGTTTCTTCATCGCTTCTGCCCCATTGGATCTGAAACGATACAACGCTGCACAAAGAATCAAGGAGTAGTTGGAGCTTTGCTTGATCTAGATCCGGAATTATCCTTGGTTACCTCCAAGGACGCATCAAATTGGCATCAGAGCAAAGGGATCAAAGCTAAGTTCTTTTCACTCTTGTTTTTAGTGCGTTATTATCTTCAACCTATTTAGCCTTTTGTTCATGATGTTATTCGTTTGTTCATGATGTTCTTCATTTGTTCTTCATGTTCTTCATCATGTTCATCTATTTTCCTTGAAATTTTTTTTTCTTTGCCGTGTTTAATTCAAACAAAAAGTACAAAAAAAGGAGATATTTGGTTTGCCATCAAACCATATCAAACCCGTCTTTTTCTTAAGCCGATCCAATCCGACAATTTTGTTAATTAATTTCACCAAATCTCTGGGGGGTATTTTTGTTAACGAAAAGTTTGGATATCTCGCATTTGATATTCCAAGAAAAGCAAAAGAAAACTCTTCATCAATACGGATTTGTGTTCAAAACAAAAAAAAAAGAAAGTGTTGCTCAAAACGTTTCAAAGAAACGAAACACACAAAGTGAAAAGACGTCCGGCAAACTGGTCCATCCGAAAAATCGGATTTTACAAAACGGTCAAAGACCGAAAGCAAGCAAAGGTTGCCGAGTGAACAATCCGTCCACCTTCTGTCTCTCCATTTTCTTACATATGTTTGCAAAATATTACTTGTTTATTTGTGTGTAATTGGTTCAATTTTGTTGGATTTGCCTTCCTTGCCTAACCGCCAAACGGCCTTCCCCAAAGTAGAACCCGATAACGCACTTGAACTTGGGTAAAGTTGACTTAACTTGTCACCTTGCTCATTTGATTGCTTGCAATTGTGTGCTAATTTAGAGCAATGACTAACGTTGAAATGGAAACTTCTCAGGATTCTGGTCCGCAAGAGTCCAGTGAACCTTTAGCTCAAGAAAATGCTTCGTTGTCCCTGGAAAATGACTCCATAAGGCGAGAATTGGAAGCTTTGAAGGAAAAACAAAAGTTTGATGCCTTGACCCGAGAAAATATTACCTTGAAACAAGAGGTAGAAGCTTTTAAGGCACTTTGGCTTGCCCAATGTCCCACCCCAACATATCCGTTTGAGACCGTGGCCAATGCTTCCACATCCGATGCACAACAGAAAGGCAAGGGAATTTTGGGAGCCGGACCATCAAACGTTACCCGGCTTGCGTCTGTCATTGAATGCCAACGTACCTTACCTCTTGACGGAAATCAGTCCCGTGAAGAAGAGGAGGAATTCCCCGACCCGCATCGAGATGACTTTCCCATAGTCGATACGGAAAATCGGCACCAATGTTATGAGCATCAACATCAATGGTATGTCCATTCTCCACCTCCATCTAGTGTGCCCCGCACCGACCGTCAAACCCGGGAAGAGCCCCGGTACCGTCCAAACTCGACCAACAATCATGGTCGTGAGAATGATCGTTCTGAACGCCGTCGCCAACGGTCAACCCGGCAACCGAGGACCTGTAACACCCCGAATCCGCAGGACTCAGGATGCCACATTGGGTTAGGATCTCACAATGGATCCTGACCTTAGCCTGACAACAAGTTCACTGGACCTTACAACATGGCACTGACAGATATAAAAGAAATACACAAAACAGTACATCAAAAGGTATAGAAGATCATAGCCGAGTATAAAACACCGCCCTCACACAGGAGGTATACAAAACATCATCCTCACACAAGAGGTATATAAAATATCCCCAAAACCATAACCACCTAATGTACGAGAGTCCTCGGCCTGCCACCCTGTCAGATCACTCAACAGCTCGCCTATCCTGAAAGGCATCTACAACATGGTATGAAACCATTAGCTAACCATACATATATAAGGTAATGCATAAGCACAAGCACAAGTCATGAAAAATAAACACATAATCATGCTATCACACATTTACCCATTTTATTATCTTCATATAATAGTCATTCACTCAAATCGTATATATATAGATAGATAAAAGTATGTGACAAGAGGACCGATACATCCTCGCCTCTGAGTGCTATATCCAGTTGTACGAGTATCGGTCACACAATCCGTGTACCCTATGGGAGTGGATTGCGCCCTTCCTATAAACCAGACTGGCCTGACGTTAGAGAACATCCCAAACTTCACTACGGGATGAAAGGGAAAGGTTATCACAGCCACACAACGGGGCAGTCAATAAAACATAGGTCGGTATAGACGACAACTCATGCTATCATAGCAAACATATAAAACACACACCACTCATGCAAACACCCAATATAAGGATGGTAGCTAAGTAAGTCCTACGGACTTACCTCAACCTCGTACAATCACAACCACGATCAACCTCCAATCCTGAGAGGGACACTGCCTAATAACAAGGCAGAAAGAGATATCAGTACTCCTATCAATCAAAATGGTCACACCTAGACCCAACGGATCCATAAGGATCATAATCAATCTATAAGCCTCACAACCAACTAAATCTCAATATCTCAGCATAACTCACAATTTCTCAAATCTCAAGGTAGTATCTAATCAACATTCCTCAATCCCAATTCTAATCCTAATTTAATTAATTATCTTAGAATTAATTAATTAAATTTCGCCAGAATAACGTTTTGCCCACAGACAATTTATAAACCCCCTGTCATCAAATTTCATCAAACAAACAACCCATAATCACCAAAATAATATAATGACGATAATGGAATTTCTAATTATCCATTTTGACAAGCCTAAAGTCAATTTAGGCCAAATCGCAGTACGGAAAACGAATAAATTCATAACTTATTCGTTACTAACCCGATTGACGATCTGAAAGAAGATTCGGAATCACAGCGACGCACGCTACGCATGGACAACATCAAATTCACCGGAATCTGAGCGACGGAACCTGCCTGGTGACAGATATGCTCGACCAACCTTTCATCTGCTCGGAAATGCAGAAACTCGGTACCGATATGAAGAGAATGAAGAGAGGAATCCAGAAACTCAAACGGAATTGAAATCGGATTAGAAACGGAGAGTAGATCTGAGTTTGAAGGTTGAGAGAAATCATAAAAGGAAACGTGAAAGGAAATGAATTAATAAAGGATTTTCCTCTATTTATAGTGAAGACGATAATTATCCTTTAACGAAGTCGATAATTATCCTTTAACCGATCCAAAGGCGGGTCGAACCTCCTTCTCCAAACTTCTCGAGATAGGAATAATAAATCTGGAATATTGTAGGGATAATTATTCCATAACTGCCTCGGAAAACGTGTATTCATAAGCCGTCTTTCTTAGCCGTTAAGAAACGAAATAGCGACTCCTTTGATCGTTTTGCCTCTCCATGTTATTTCATATCTAGTACATATCCGATGTCCTAATCATTTCTCTCAACTGCATTTTTATTAATTGGAGCTCCCAAATGCTCCAAATAACACCGGAGGGTAAAAATAATTACCCGGGGAAAAAGTAATAATTTCCCCAAACGTCCAAAATTACGCGAGGAACATAACGGTGGGACTCATACTCATCACTTGTGAAATCTTCGCGAGTTATATGTCAATAATTATCAACGATTAAGTTAATCAACATTAAGAATTCGGAAATCCTAGCTATTACATCACACACCCCTTAAAAAAAAGTTTCGTCCCGAAACTTGAACAATTCTCAAATCCTCTCGGACCCATACGCCGAGGTCTAAACACTATCTCTATGGGAGGTATCACATCTCCGTTCAAAGGTATCAACCTATAACAATCTATAACCTCAAAAATAAGCATGGAGGAATCATCAACTCCAGAAAACAGGTTCATAACGCTATCCCCAAAGGCATGGAGGTAAAACATCTCCAGCAGTCTAATCCTATCCCAAAGGTACAGAGGTAAAACATCTCTGACAAGTATATCCTTAATCATACCGTGGAGGAAAAACATCTCCAAGAACTATAATCACTATAACAGTATGGAGGAAATACACTCAAACTGGCTCACATCAAAAGGGCATGGAGGAAAAACATCTCCAGCTACCAACTCATCATCAAGGAGGAAACACATTTCCAAAACACAAATGACCGTATGGAGGAAGAACATCTCAAGAAATCTCTATACCTATATCCCAAACATGGAGGTAATATCATCTCCAACTAACCTAATCTCATTCTACAGCATGAAGGTAGAACCATCTCCAGCTGACCTATACACGATGGTATGGAGGTAGAACTCCTCCAATGGTAAAATCATCGCTCGAGGGCTTGGAGGTAAAACTTCTCCAGCCATAACATAACTCGCCCTAACATAGCAAGATCCACTAGGATCACCAATAATCTAGCACGGAAGAGAGCATCACATATCACATAATCACATAATCACATAATCACATCATCATATATCTCATAATATACAACCATGGCTTGCTCAACAAGTCTACGGTGCAACCTTCTCTGCATAAACTCGGATTAGTTCCTATGGATACTATTCTCAGTCACCTAGGTGGCTTCGTCTTGTTCACTATACTCTCATCATCAGAATGTTCTTTAAGCATAAACGTCTTATACCTCATTCTAAGACTGCAACAGGATATTCAACAAACATGTGGTCTGCCTCGACCACTAAATCATCATGACTTACAGTGAGTCTCGGATCTGGTATATGCTCTCTTAATTGAGACACGTTAACAACAGGGTGAATACTCTCTAACCTCGGAGGCAAAGCTACTATGTATGTTGCCCTCCCAACTCTGTTCAGTATCTAGAAAGAACCGACATATCGGGGACTTAACTTTCCCCCTTATGCCAAAACGTCTGACGCCTCGCGTCAAAGATACTCTCAGCCAGACATGAGCTCTTATTCTGAACTCTAGAGGTCGGCACCTCTTGTCTACATACGACTTCTAGCGACTCTGTTCCGCCAACATCCTCTTCTAAACAGCGCTACTCGAGCCATAGCATCCTGAATCTTCTCTGGTGCTATCCCACTGGTACTGCTAGGCTCATCCCAACATAAAAGTGTACGACAACTACGCTCATACAGTGCCTCATAAGGGGTCATCCTAATAGATGTTTGTCAGTTGTTGTTGTATGAGAACTCAACCAATGGGAGGTAATCTGACCATCCTTGTTCCCAATCCAACACACCAACTCGCAATATATCCTCAAGGGTCTGGATGGTCCTCTATGACTGACCATCGGTCTGGGGGTGAAACGCAGTCGTGAAGTGTAGACTTCTCTCCAAAGCAGTCTGAATCTGTTGTCAAAATCTTGAGGTCAAAATCCTAGGTTAGCTCAAACCACCTACGCTGGCGATTATTCAATTCCCACTGCGTAAAACTATACTTCAAACTCTTATGGTCTGGGGAGATCTGACATGAAATATCACATAGGTACTGTCTTCAAATCTTCAAGGCTTGAACTGCCACTGCTAACTCTAGATTATGAGTCGGGTAGTTCTCTTCATACGTTTTTAGTTGTAGACTCACATATCAATAACTCTACTCCTCTGTATTAACACACGTCTTAAGCTTAGTTGGGTGCATCATCGTAAATTACGAGATCCCCAGAACCTTCTGATTATAACAGAATAGAAGCAGAGGTCAAGTGTCTCCTCAACTCTTCAAAGCTCAGGCATACTGCTTTGACCACGCAATTCTGGTGGTATTCTTCAAAAGACTTCTAAGTGGATACGCTATCACATAAAATCTTTCCACAATGCGTCGGAAATGATCGGCTAAGCTGAGAAAGCTATGTACTCCCTTACTTTCGTCAATATCGTCCATGCTGCAACAAACTCAATCTTCGCCGGATCAATCTTGATCCGGAGACAATGTGCCCAAGCATAACAATGTCAGACATTCGGAACTCACACTTAGAGGGCTTGGCATACAACTCTCTATTTCTCAGAATCTGTAAAACTGTCCTTAGATGACCGGCATGCTCCTCTCTGCTACGAGAGTATACCAAATTCTTGTCATGGAAAACCATCACAACTAATCAAGGAAGTCGATGAAAATACTGTTTATCAACTTCATGAAGATAGATGGGCATTCATCATCCCAAATGGCGTCACTACAACTCGTAGTGCCCATAACGGGTACGAAATGTCATCTTATGCACATCCTGCTCTCTTACCCTCAACTGGTGATATCCTTAGTGCAAGGACATCCTGGAAAACACAATTGCTTCTTGAAGCTGACCCAACAAGTTGTCAACACGACACAGTGTATACACTAGGGCGAATGAAGCCCTTCTCTACCCACTCCTCAAGTTGTCTCTTTAGCTCTAACATCCCAATAGGCGCCATACGATATGGGGCCTACCAAAACGATCTCATACCACACTTCAACTCGATATCTAAGTCCACACTCCGTTGAGGCGGCAAACCAGACGGTTCAGTAACACGTCTATAAGCTCATAAACCACTGGAATATCCTCCAACGTTAAACTATCTCTCTCCTTCATGTCATAACACTAGAAAGTATCACTCTTTGTGCCATCGGCCTCGTTGCTCGAACGGCACTAATGACAAAACCCGTCTCTTCAAAGGTCTTAACCTCGGAAGACCTCTATCTAATCTATCTCAGTAGAGACTATAACAGTCTTCCAACTGATATCTAATACATCACGATATATATCCGTCCAATGCATACACATAATGACCTCCTCATGCACCTATGGCATGACAAAGAAGTCTACAAGCAAAACACAAGTCCCGGAATAAATAGGACAATCACATATCTCGCGGGTATCTCAGACCCCTAACATCAGGTAACTCTATCAAAGAAGGTACACCCTCTATTGTATCTAAAGTCAATCTATACATACATCAAAAGCGAAGAGTGCATAGCACCCCTATCAAACAACACTCCATTAGGTAAACCATTAATGAGAATGGTACTTATAACAGCTAATGTCAGTAGATCCATTGCATATCATCACTCAACCTCGGACATATGCTCCTCAGGAATCACTGAGGCCATCGTCATAGCCTCCACTTCTACTCATTCTGCCCCGGAAAGAGGAAGGTCTTGCTGAGGAGAAACACTACCTTGCTGACAGAAAGGGGTCAGATGGCCTAATTCACCACAGGTGAAGCAAGCTATCGGTGCCAAGGGGCACCCAGAACGCAAATGACCTGGATCACCACAGTTGAAACATAATCGTCCCATCCTTACAACCTGTGCAACTAAAGGGTAACTCGATCTTCGTCGTTCACCCTTAGTAATCTTACTCCGGGAGGAAACTTGTAGAGGCGGCGCCTTACCTTGTCGATAAAACTTCGCTCTTTGCCTTGCTTTACCACACGTAAAGCATATTACTGGCGTCTTTGGGCACATAGCTTGCCGGTGTCCAAACTTCTCGCAATTAAAATACTGTAGTTCCTTGCCAGTCGTCCTCATGGCCAAGTGACCGCTTGATTGTCCTGGTATCTGACTTGGTCCAACATTCACCATCCTTACTTCTCCACCAACTGATTCAGTCTGTTGCTTCTTTTTTGATCCGGAAGCTTCAGTTGGTCCCACAGACATTGGTAAACCCGGTGTAGGTTTACCCGCTCTTACAGCCTCATATACTTGGCGTATATATTCTTGAAACTCAAATCCACTCTTTGAGACATGATCAGCCTCTTCAGACTCATTCTCTGCCATAGGCGAAACAACAGCGGAAATTGGTCCCTGACTTATCACCACTAGAGGAAGAGGGGATGTATCCTTACCTCGTCCCACTACAGATATTGCTCTAGTCTGAGCCATCTGTAGGATATACGCACCTAATCTTCTAAGGCTATATATATATATAACATATCTACACATAGTCCATAATACACATATATATACATATCTACGCTGCAGAGATCCATGGAAGAGGTGACGACTTCTCGTACATTCTATCCCAAAACAACAACTTTTAAAACTAAAATCTTTTGAAAACGTCAGACCCCTTTCGGGTTCTGTTTATTTTACCTATCAAACCTCATTGCAGGTAGCAAGTACCATTGTTTTCAACCTTAGGCTCTGATACCAACTCTGTAACACCCCGAATCCGCAAGACTCAGGATGCCACATTGGGCTAGGATCTCACAATGGATCCTGACCCTAGTCTGACAACAAGTTCACTGGACCTTACAACATGATACTGACAAATATAACACAAATACACAAAACAGTACATCAAAAGGTATAGAAGATCATAGCCGAGTATAAAACATCGCCCTCACACAAGAGGTATACAAAACATCATCCTCACGCAAGAGGTATATAAAATATCCCCAAAACCATAACCACCTAATGTACGAGAGTCCTCGGCCTGCCACCCTGCCAGATCACTCAGCAGCTCGCCTATCTTGAAAGGCATATACAACATGGTATGAAACCATTAGCTAACCATACATATATAAGGTAATGCATAAGCACAAGCACAAGTCATGAAAAATAAACACATAATCATGCTATCACGCATTTACACGTTTTATTATCTTCATATAATAGTCATTCACTCAAATCGTAAATATATAGATAGATAAAAGTATGTGACACGAGGACCGATACATCCTCGCCTCTGAGTGCTATATCCAGTTGTACGAGTATCGGTCACACAATCCGTGTACCCTATGGGAGTGGATTGCGCCCTTCCTGTAAACCAGACTGGCCTGACGTCAGAGAACATCCCAGACTCCACTACGGGATGAAAGGGAAAGGTTATCACAGCCACACAACGGGGCAGTCAATAAAACATAGGTCGGTATAAACGACAACTCATGTTATCATAGCAAACATATAAAACACACACCACTCATGCAAACACCCAATATAAGGATGGTAGCTAAGTAAGTCCTACGGACTTACCTCAACCTCGTACAATCACAACCACGATCAACCTCCAATCCTGAGAGGGACACTGCCTAATAACAAGGCAGAAAGAGATATCAGTACTCCTATCAATCAAAATGGTCACACCTAGACCCAACGGATCCATAAGGATCATAATCAATCTATAAGCCTCACAACCAACTAAATCTCAATATCTCAGCATAACTCACAATTTCTCAAATCTCAAGGTAGTATCTAATCAACATTCCTCAATCTCAATTCTAATCCTAATTTAATTAATTATCCTTTAATTAATTAATTAAATTTCGCCAGAATAACATTTTGCCCACAGACAATTTCTAAACCCCCTGTCATCAGATTTCATCAAACAAACAACCCATAATCACCAAAATAATATAACGACGATAATGGAATTTCTAATTATCCATTTTGACAAGCCTAAAGTCAATTTAGGCCAAATCGCAGTACGAAAAACGAATAAATTCATAACTTATTCGTTACTAACCCGATTGACGATCTGAAAGAAGATTCGGAATCACAGCGACGCAAGCTACGCATGGACAACATCAAATTCACCGGAATCTGAGCGACGGAACCTACCTGGTGACAGATATGCTCGACCAACCTTTCATCTGCTCGGAAATGCAGAAACTCGGTACCGATATGAAGAGAATGAAGAGAGGAATCCAGAAACTCAAACGGAAATGAAATTGGATTAGAAACGGAGAGTAGATCTGAGTTTGAAGGTTGAGAGAAATCAGAGCTTTTACGAGAAAACGTGAAAGGAAATGAATTAATAAAGGATTTTACGCTATTTATAGTGAAGACGATAATTATTCTTTAACGAAGTCGATAATTATCCTTTAACCGATCCAAAGGCGGGTCGAACCTCCTTCTCCAAATTTCTTGAGATAGGAATAATAAATCTGGAATATTGTAGGGATAATTATTCCACAACTGTCTCGGAAAACGTGTATTCATAAGCCGTCTTTTTTAGCCGTTAAGAAACGAAATAGCGACTCCTTTGATCGTTTTGCCTCTCCATGTTATTTCATATCTAGGACATATCCGATGTCCTGATCATTTCTCTCAACTGCATTTTTATTAATTGGAGCTCCCAAATGCTCCAAATAACACCGGAGGGTAAAAATAATTACCCGGGGAAAAAGTAAAAATTTCCCCAAATGTCCAAAATTACGCGAGGAACATAACGGTGGGACTCATACTCATCACTTGCGAAAATTACCCCGAACATTTCCTGATGGTTATCTTAACCGGTACATGTTCCAATATAATGGAAAACGGGTCACACTTTTGCCTATGACTCCGCACGAAATTTTGGTTGACTATGCGGTCGGAAGAGGCAACAATCTATAGATGAGTCCGCTAAAGCACCGGCAAAATCGGATCCTCGGAGTCCCGATGTTGTAGGTGCTAGTACTTCTAAATCCCGGAACACCGCCCCTCTTGTCCATGCTACCGATTCCAAAGGTAGTAAAGGTCGCATCGTTCCTACGAGCGCACCTTTGCCATCTTCGGACCCCGTAATTCAAGGACGGTGTGAGCCGAGGATACTCTTAGCTCGCCGGCATAATTTGCAACCGGTCATGGAAGGCAAATTCCCATGTTTCTTACTTGTTCCGTTTTTTTTATCTACTTCTCATGACCCGAGTAATGTGCCACACGAGGTGTCTTTGTTGTTGTCCGAAATTCAGGATATTATGCCCAAAGACCTTCCAGCCGGCTTGCACCAATCCGAGGGATTGAACATCAAATTGACTTTGTACCGGGTGCTTCCTTGCCAAACCGTACCGCATACCGAGCAAGTCCGGAAGAGACGAAGGAGCTACAACGTCAAGTGCAAGAGCTCCTAGACCGGGGATATGTGCGTGAATCCTTATCACCATGTGTCGTCCCGGTAATCTTAGTAACAAAGAAAGATGGATCATGGCGGATGTGTGTTGATTGTCCTGCCATCAACTAAATCACCGTCAAATACCGTCACCCGATCCCACGCCTTGCTGAGATGTTGGATGAGCTTCATGGCGCCACCATCTTCTCCAAAATTAATCTCTGGAGCGGTTACCACCAAATTCAGATGGCCGAAGGTGACGAGTGGAAGACGGCGTTCAAAACGAAGTATGGACTCTATGAATGGCTTGTCATGCTATTTGGCCTCTCCAACCCCCCGTCCACCTTCATGCGCCTCATGAACCATGTCTTGCACCGATTCTTGGGTACATTTATTGTTGTTTATTTTGATGATATTTTGGTGTTTAGTACGTCTTTAAAGGATCACATCGGGCACCTTCGCCAAGTGCTCGAGTGCCTTAGACAAGAGCAATTGTATGTCAACTTTGAAAAATGCGTCTTTTACTCGGACACCATTATCTTTCTTGGCTATGTCTTGTCCAAGGACGGACTACGAGTAGACGAATCTAAAGTTCGTGCTATTCGGGAGTGACCTAGTCCTACTACGGTCACCATGGTCCGAGCCTTTCTCGGCTTAGCGGGGGCTTTTACCGACGCTTTGTCAAGGACTTTAGCACGGTAGCGGCACCGCTCCATGAGCTCACTACCAAGGGTGTCACGTTTGAGTGACATGATATCCATGCTTGAGCGTTTGATGTGCTCAAAGACCGCCTTTGTAATGCACCATTACTCCAACTCCCAAACTTTTCGAAAACTTTCGAGGTGGAGTGTGATGCATCAAATGTGGGCATTGGAGGAGTTCTCTTACAAGAGACTCGTCCAATTGCCTACTTTAGTGAAAAACTTTTCGGTCCTTCGCTCAACTACCCTACATATGACAAGGAACTATATGCTCTAGTTCGTTGTCTTAAGACATGGCAACATTACTTGTGGCCGAAGGAGTTCGTGATTCATTCGGATCATGCGGATCTTTCTTATCTCAAGAGTCAAACAAATCTAAGTCGGCGCCATGCTAGTTGGGAAGAGTTTTTAGAGACCTTTCCTTATGTCATTAGGCATAAGTAAGGCAAGGAGAATGTGGTAGCCGATGCCCTTTCTCGCCGCTATGCCCTCCTTGGGTATATGGACGCCAAGATACACGGCTTTGCTCTTATCAAAGAGTTATATGCCACGGATCTTGACTTCAAGGACATGTGTGCACAATGTCTCGACCTCCGAGAGCACGAGTCTTTCTTTATGGCTATCTTTTCCGAGCAGGAAAACTTTGCATTCCGCGCTCATCTATACGTCATTTGTTGGTCAAGGAAACTCATAAGGGCCGTGGTCAATTCGGTGCTACCAAGATCCTTTCCGCTCTCCAAGAGCATTTCTTTTGGCCCCGGATGCGTATGCATGTGACACGGTTTTGCAAGGGTTGCATCACATGTCATCATGCAAAGTCACGCCAAGGTCCGGATGGAATGTATTCTCCTTTGCCTATACCAATAGGACCTTGGGAGGATCTATCCATGGACTTTGTGGTCGGGTTGCCTATGTCAAAACGAGGCAAAGACTCTATTTTCACGGTAGTCGATCGCTTCTCCAAAATGGCTCATTTCATTGCATGTAAAAGCACCCAAAATGCTAGTGAAGTTGCCACCTTGTTCTTTGACAATGTGGTGCGTTTACATGGGATACCACGTTCCATCGTTAGTGATTGGGACGTGAAATTCGTGAGTCACTTTTGAAGAACGTTATGGGAAAAACTTGGAACCAACTTGTTGTTTTCAAGTAGTTATCACCCCCAAACCGATGGTCAAACGGAGGTGACCAATCGGACTCTTGGTGCTCTACTTAGAGCCACCACTAGGACCAACCCACGCGGGTGGGAGGACTTACTTTCTGTTGTGGAGTTTTCGTATAACAGGTCTAGGCACACGGCAACCAAATTTTCCCCATTTGAAGTTGTCTACGGCTTTAATCCACACACACCGTTGGACTTCACTCCCCGCCCGCTCAAGGACGGAGAACACATCATCGCCGGGAACCGAGCCGCCCAAATCATTGAGCTTCATGAGCGGACTAGGACACAACTTGAACGTCGTGCCGCCCAACTTGCCGGACAACGCAACAAGGGCCGCCGCGACGTCTCTTTTGAGCCCGGTGATCTTGTTTGGCTCCACATAAGGAATGAGCGTTTTCCAACTCGTCGCATGAGCAAGCTCTCGGACCGTGGTGATGGCCCATTCCGCATCTTAGCCCGTCATGGCCCTAATACATACAAGTTAGAGCTTCCGGATTCATACGGAGTACACCCGACGTTCAACGTCAAGGACCTTGTCCCTTATGTTGAGCCCCTCTTTGACGATGGTGAAACAGAGACGTTTCACAGCCAAGATGGGGGTACTGATGCGCCCTTGGATGTCCCTTTTACGTTGACCGTAGACGAGGAGGACGAGGCTCTGAGGGTTCGCTCAGATGGACCGCTCACCCAATCCTGGGCTAAGGCCATTGCCCAAGCCACCGGCTCCATCATCGCCCGCACCACTTCTTCACTTGGTTCCATATATTACCGGCATGTCGTGTCTCTACACCACCATGGCATAGGCTACCGGTTCCGTTAGCGGCATGTCTCGTCTTTCGACTCCATGGCATGAAGCTAGCTTATTTTCGGACTATATTTTCATGTTTTCCTTTTTATGTAATAAAGGGATATTCCGTATAAGAATATTCTCTTTTGATCTTATCGTTTTAGGTTTTGATCTTATCCTTTTAGGTTTTTCCTTTTGGGCTTTTCTTCATGTATTTTTGTTTGGCCCGTTGGCCCATAGGTAGGCAAGACTCTCTATATAAGAGATATCTAGTCTCACTTATTTGACATGTTCAATATTATTAAGTTTTGAGAAGAATTTTCTCTTACTTAGCTAGGCATCAAAACCTGTCTTCTATCTCTCAAATTTCTTCCTTGGATCTCGTCGTTGCTCCAAAAAACCAATTTCGAGGATTCTTCTTAAGAATCAACCTTCGATCCACACAAAAAGCCTTATTCGATCTCTCTAGATCGAATTAACCTTTGTTTCTTCATCGCTTCCGCTCCTTTGGATCTGAAACGATACAACGTTGCACAAAGAATCAAGGAGTAGTTGGACCTTTGCTTGATCTAGATCCGGAGTTATCCTTGGTTACCTCCAAGGACGCATCACTCTTCTTCTTCTTATTCTTCTTCTTCATCTTCTATTCTTTCTAAAGCAAAATAAATTTTAGCTAAAAGAACAAAAACACTTAGACATTCATCCGCAAGTGCGGAATTTGAAGATTATCTAACAACTCCTTTTAGTTTTGATGGTGAAAGTGATAGTTTTCAAGTTTTAGATTATTGGAAGAATATGGCCCCAAAGTATTCAACATTGGCCAAGATTGTGCAACAAATTATGGCCGTCCCCGCATCAACGGTGTTTGTGGAGCAAGCTTTTAGTCAAGGAGGAAACATGCTAAGCTACAAGAGGAGTCGATTGAAGCCCGACAAATTGGAAGCTCAAGTTTGTGTTCAAGATTGGATAAGGGCGGAGAAGAGGAAACAACGGAATGCACCCATTTTATGACTCAAAATCGGATTCCAACTCCGATGATCCGGCCAATACTTCCGAGTCCAAGGCGCAAAGGTAAGGGGGTAACGAAAACAACTCGGAAGTCCGAAAAAGGTAAGCAAAGGTAAGAGAACTACGTAGGCTTTGAGTCCTCATAAACCCCAAGAGGATACGTAGACAACCGGGAAACCGGTTCAAGCCCTCTCCTTTTTTTTAATTAGTTGTATTCAAATGCTAATGTAATAAAAAAAATTGAATGCATAAAAAAAATGAGTATTCTCTTTCTTGTAGTTTAGTTATAATTTTATTTTAATTGCTCTCTTTTATTTTAGTTAGTAATTTTATTTACTTGGTAATTATTCTATTTAAAAGCTAATGTAATATAAAAAATTTGAATGTATAAATAAAATGAGTTCGCTTTCTTTTTATTTTAGTTAGTATTTTTATTTTACTTGCTCTCTTTTATTTTAGTTAGTAGTTCTATTCAAATGCTAATGTAATAAAAAAAAAATTTGAATGTATAAAAAAAATAATTTCGCTTTGTTGTAATTATTTTACTTGTTCTTTTTTATTTTACTTTCTCTCTTTTATTTACTTAGTAATTCTATTAAAATGCTATTGTAATAAAAAAAAAATTCAATGTATAAAAAGATAGTAATTATATTTATTTACAAATTTTAAATGTATAAAAAATGTAATGTATAAATAATTCAATGTAAAGTTCCAATTTACAAAACTTTACTAATGTAATATAAATTTTAAATGTACAATTTTTTTTTTAATTTACTAAATTAGTAATTTTATTTATTTACAAAAAATTACTAATGTATATTTTAATTTTTTATAACTAACATAACTTATATATTACATTAATAAATTTTTTTTTTTAGAACTAGGTGTCAAACCGCCAAATCGGCGGTTTATACTTCCACGGTTTAGGTTTAGGTTTGGCGCCAAACCTAAACCGGCGGTTTAGGTTTGCGACCCATGTCTAAGCTAATAGGCTATTGGATTGTGTATTTCGGGAATTCAAATAATGCATCATGACTTGCAATAATCTGTTGATACTTGAAATTGGTTTGACATCATAAAAGTCTAAGAGGTATGAGCCTCTCAGATTGACAACCTCTTCACTACAAAGGCATGTGATTAATCGCTATATAATCAAATTCCATGTTTTCTACCTTCTCCGTGTCATTTGCACCTGTATAACAGATTAGTTCAAATGCAGTCAAAGAAACTGAAATCCTGCATTTTATAAAGGATTTAGACCCTTATTTGCTGACTAATATCTCAAATCCTGCATCCGCGATTATGGAGTCGATGTTGTTGGATGAATTCGATTGTTTGGAGTTCTGTAAACAAAAATGACAAAGTTGGGGTTATGATCATCACATCATGTATGCCTATTTGTTTTTCTTAAACGTTATTGATTGGAAAATGTACCTTCGATAAGTGGTTTTTGAGTTTTTGTATATAAGGTGATTATACTTCCTCGATTGGTTCAGAATTTGCTAAAGTAGTTGCATATGAGCTCATCGGAGATTCTCATGTTGATGAAGTAGAGCTTGATCTGATAATGAATCCACCTCCTATAAAAACAATGTAGTATTTTTCTCAATTTAAACCACTAATGTTTCACTTGAAAATGAATGTATTGCTAAAGAGGATTGATATAAAACGTAGTTTAAATATATTCAAACTTCAACAGAAATGTTTCAATCCACCATTTCAATTTGTTTTGTTATCCTAATTACTTAATTTGATCAATATGATTTGAAAGTTGAATAACTCATAATCATATTCAATTGGTAATTGGAACACTTTTGCCAATAACGATATAAACCCAAACAACCAATACTCAGTTAGTCTAGTGGGATGTGGTGCTAGACTTCTTAAGTGGTTAGTCCGGAGATTCGAGTTCGAATCCTCCTTGCGGCATGTATGGAAAAACTGGAAGGATAAACTTCTTAAGTGGTTACCAACCTTTCAAAAAAAAAGAAGATATAAACCCAAACTAACCTCTAACCAAAATCACAAGCGATTTAAAAAGACTATCGAAGAGCAATTACAAAATTCAACTATGAGAAATTGTTGATCATTCCACTTTATAACGGTCTGATGTGTTAATTGCTAGATTTTTGGGATGAAAATTTCATCAAGTACAAATAGGTATACCAGAGGTTGTGGAGACGACGTTCGAACAAATCCCGACATAGATCCAATTCTACCACCATTCTAATTCGAATTAATGTTGCTCGTCCTCGACAGCTTCTCAACGCTAACAAACTTCAAATCTGGCCTATCATTCACAGATTTCTTCTCCGAATTTCTTACGAAAGATATGACAATCTTTACTTGGAGAGGATAAGGTTCATCTAGCAAGGAGCGCCTCCAGTTGTGTCTTTTTTTATTCATTTGTTTTTAGTTTGAAGTTTTTTTTTTTGGCTTTTTCTCTATAATTTCCATATATACATAGACAATTATCATTAATCTACCCTTTACCAGGAAGATTTTTCTAGTGTTGAAAGATCATGTAAAGTTTAGATTATTTGATAAATTAATAAAAGTTCGTGTTATTTTCCACATTGAAAGTTTAGGTTATTTATACCAATTTACCCGATAAAATATAAAAAATGATCCGATATAATTCAAAATTATCACAAATATTATAATAACATTCATAGAAATATATAAATAATAATATATTTATGCGGACATCCTAAAATAAAATTTTATATATTAAAAATAAAGTAAAAAATTAAATAACCGTAACATTATAAAATTTTCAGCGGTATACAGTATTGATAATGGATTGTTTTAAATTATCTATTTTATATGGGTTTAAAATATAACTCCCGAAATGATACCATAATATTATTAAAATAATCGGACGGATCCTAATACAATGATCCGTTTTCTTTCTATGGGTTGACCGATAGAGAAACAGTAGCATCTGTAATATTCTAGAAAGTTCTGAGTGTTGACCGAAAAGAACAACTGAACAAGTATTCTGGAAGCTTCTGATGTATTTCATCGTACATTATTTTCCAGGACCTTGTGGAACTCTCTCGTCTTCTCCCCCTAATCAACATAAATACTCCGCTACCCCTGGTCAGTTTCATCATCCTGCATTCCCAGAAATCAATCAAAGCGATATAACCCTCAAATTCCCCTGCGTCTTTGCTTTCTTTCTTATTCGTAAATCGACGAATATGGATAGTCCGTTTTACAGAAACCATTGGGGAAACACACCTCGCTACCCACAAAGTTTCAGATCAGTCGTCCCCGTCGCCACCTCTCAAAAGACCTCGTTTCCGTCGGCTCACAAGCCCAGGGTTGTTTCCATCCCGGTTCAATTCATCCAGTCAGAGGAGAAATCATGCTACAAGCCTTCCAGATCCGATTATGCGACCCGGATCCAGAAGCTATGGAGGGGCTTCCGTTTAAGGAAGAACGTCAAGAAGCTTCTGGAGATCCAACGAGAGCTTAAGGAGGTGGAGACATCCATTATGGAATCACAAATGGTGGAATCTATCCGTAGGGATGAGAGAGAGAAGTTGAAGGTGACCGAGAGGCTGATGAATTTGCTCTTTCGTTTGGATTCGATTGGAGGTTTTGACGTCGCCGTTAGAGATCTCCGTAGATCCTTCACCCGCAGGGCGATCGCCTTGCAGGAGAAGGTCGACTCTATCACAGACGTCGTTCAAGCTGAGAATTCCTCCTCTGCAGAATTGAATTGCGATAATAAGGACTCGCAAACAGATTCGGAACCGGAAGAAGAAGAAGAAGAATCGGGGCCTGTGGATTCAAATTCCATCGAGGAAGCACCTAAATCCGACTCTGCTATATTGAATTGCGTAAAACAGGAAACGTGTTCAGATTCAGAGTCGTGTGAAGCTGATAATGCAAATTTGATTGAAGAAGAACCAGAAACGGTGGAAAGGGAATTAGCTGTTGTGAAGGAGGAGAAGACGAATGGTTCGGAGATGCTGAAAAGAATGGTGGAGGATAACAACAAGCTAATGACATTAATGGCGGATCTGTATGATAAAAGCGAAATGCAAACTCGAATACTGAGCTCCTTGTCTGAGCGAGTTGAGCAGCTCGAGAATTCGTTTGCCTACGAAAGGCTTTGGAGGAAGATGAAAAAACAGAGGAAGCGTCAGAACTCAAAATCACTTGATAAGAAGAAGGCTTGCTGGTCTGGCAGAATTTAGATTTCTGTCTTCTTTTTTCTTTCTGTTTTGTGCTTGTTGAATTGACATGGTGGTTCTGTGTGAGTAAATTGTGTGCATCATTGCAATACAGATAATGAACTTATGGTGGTGTTAACTGGTTTTATGAGATTTCAGTGGTTGATTAACAATTTTTGAAGAACAGTTTATAAACTGATAGACAAATTCATACTAACATCTAACATGTTCATCATGAATTTCACGAATCAACCCACACACTTATAATCGATTTGAATCAAATACAAATTTAGAAGATATTATGGTCCGGACCGGACGTATTTTTTACACTTTCAATAGTGTTTAACTAGAAGAGCATCAGGTCCGGACCAAAGTCACCGGACCAAAGTCAAAAAAACGGGTCAGCACAAAGTTCTATCCTAAAACCAATTAACAAAGTTCTATCCTAAAACCAATTAGCAAAAGGACGGATCTATAAAACCAATTAGCAAAAGGACGGATCTATGTCTGTATGTGCTATCCTAAAACCAATTAGCAAAAGGACGGATCTATAAAACCAATTAGCAAAAGGACGGATCCATGTCCGTCACGGGTTCTATCCTAAAACCAATTAGTAAAAGTAGTAGCCTTACCTTTTGCCCGTCACGGGTTCTATCCCTTTTGTCCGTCATCTATTCAATTGTAGTAGTTCTATGAAACTTCCCAAATGTGTAGGAAATTTCTGCTAAACACAAATTTGTTAGTAGTTACAATTTTTAGTTCTAAAACATGTTGTGAATGCACGCGCATTCACAACTATCCATGTTCTAAACTCAGCAAACAACTATCCATAACCACAAATTTACAGAAACCATTGCTCGCTGCTTTCCTCATCTGATCCTTCCGAAGCCGCCAACGTGGGCACCTTAGTCTCAGTAACAACCATTTGCTTGCTGGTTTCCACATCTGTATTTTGAGATCCATCTGTATTGTTACCTTGCTGGCTTGGAGATCCATCTGTATTTTGAGAGTCTAACACATATGAATCCGCATTATATGCATGAAACGAGTCATATACCTCCTGAACGGAAGCCGGCGCGCACTCAAGCTTCTTTTTGGCACACGCATCTTCAGCCTCTTCACGACTAGCATAAGAGCCCACTAAAGACCATTTCTTCTCCATTGGACCCTTGACTTTCGCTACCCAGACGCCTGTTGATAGACACTTCACAATGTCTATATGAAAAAAGGCATCTGTTTTCTCAGCGGAAGAACATTCAGACGATTTGCACTCAAGCTTCTTTTTGTTACACGCAACTATAGCATCTTCATGTCTAGCGTAATACCCCACATTCAACCATGTGTTCTTAGTTGGATGCATGATTTTTGCTTTCCACAATCCTGTCCTTGGGCACATCGAAAGAACTATATCATCTCTGGGCAAAGGAACCTTGTCTTCAACATTCATACTTGACTTTCTTTCTGGTTTTTCCATTGGTAGCCTCTTCAATAGCTGAATGCCGCAAATCAACAACAAATTAGCACTTACAATTACATGGATTCTTGGAAACAGTGGTTGCGTGTCTTGATCGGATGCACACTCTCAAACAGATTACAAGAAAATGTAGTATTTCTAAAGATCAATTGCATTCAATTACAAGAACCATATCAAAAAATCATCCGTCACCAACTTGAAACTTTCCAGAAGATTGTACTCACCGTTGAATGTTAGCAACCTGCAATCGTTGGCGAGGAAAGATCCGACCAAAAGAAGAGAATTGCTGAAGCGGGAGTCTGTTAGTCGTTGTTGAGATTTGAGAAGAGGAACAGAAAGAGAGTCGGGTGTCTGTTAGTTTTTATATTCATCAACCGGTTCATTGATGAATATAAAACCTAATTATTTTAAGTTGAAATTAAAATAAAAGTAAGATTTAATTTAAATCAACATAAAATAATTAAAATAGAAATTTTAATTAAGACGAAAGTAATATTTAATTTAAATAACGGTTTTTAATTTATATAATGTAATTATATTGGACATAAATATAGTTGTAAATAAAACTTGTATTATTTTTATTTTTTAAATTAATTGATTCAAAAATTCTTGAAGTATTGTTAATACAGACTTCTTTAATTTTTTTTGACAAACACTTGTTAGTTCTATTTGTTCAAAAAAAAATTTCTATTGATTCAAATTATATATACTACTGCTCATATATTTTACAAGAAAGGTTTGTAAAGATTACTTTGTTCGTTCAAAAATTTTGTTCGATTCGTTCAAAAATTTTAAATATCACTTCTGATGTTTTCTATCATTAATTCATGTGTTTTTTTTTGTTTTATTTATTAGTTATGCATTTTTTACATGAACATGTTTGAACTAATAAAATACAATAATCGAACTAACGAAATACAATGTTCGAACTAATGAAAGACATCGTTTAAACTAATATTACAAAAGTTCAAAATAGATAATATTATTAGTTTCAAAAAAAACATATACAAAAAATTATGATAAAGTGGCCTAAAAACATAAAATGTTTGAGGCAATGGAACACTCAATATGAATTAATACTATAAAAGTTTAAACTAACATATATTATGATAAAAATGCGGGATTGCTATTCACCGAAATCATTCCTTGAAAAATACGATTGTGAAGTTGAAACTCGCTACGAATGCGCCCGAGGTACAGTAAAAATGCCCTCATGCTTAGTACAAATGCACCCATCAACCGTTTTCGCTCAAATTCGAAGTTGAAACAACCATCATAACTCTCAACAAATTCAACTTCAGTGCTCTCCCACACACAATATGAATGCAACTCAATACCTCAACGGAAGCCGAAATTCTAGAGTTTCAGCAACTCGACCGGAGTCGTAGTGCGAACGAGAGGCACACCATGCGCATGCGACCCGCCATCTTCTTCTTGTATTGATTGAATCGTAAAAATTTATCGGGGTAAATAACATCGCCTTCAAAATGTAATAATAAAATTAGTATTTGAAAATAATTTTTAAAAAAATATTAATAGTTATAGTAGAATATGTAAACTAAATTAACAAAAATTTTCACCGTTAACAACAATGTAACAAATATGATTTTCCTAGAAAATTTATTCTAGGATTTTTTAAAAATTTATTAAAAAAAATAATTTTGTGTATTAGATATCATCTTAACTTTGTTTATGCAATAACAATTCATTTTTCAAAATGTTATTTCATGTTATATTAACTAACTGTTTTACAATTTTTTTTTAAAAAAAGTTAATCGTGCGGCCTATTTCTCGGTCCTCTGCCGCCGCTCGCGGCTTGCAATCGTCGTCGGCTGCCAAATACTAGGGTGGACTGAGAGATTGTCGAGAGTCAAGTCGGAATTTGGGAGCGTAAATGCGTAAGGGGCTAACACTCTAACACAACTTAGTAGGGGGGTTGGTTAACTGCGAGCCAAGGGAGTGGTGTTTCGGGTTCAAGTTTTGGGTTCTGATCAAGATTTGGCTTTGAAGGTTGTTTTGAAGGATTTATTAAAGAATAAAAATGGAAGCAAAAGCAGTGGAAGCAGTAATGATGATTTTGAGAAGAAAGATGAATTTGGTCGAGTTGGATTTGAGCGAGAGGTGCTCAGATCTCTTCTTCATCCATTGTTGTCGAGGCTTCGAGGTGTTTTGGAGACTGCAAGTGTCGTTGGATAGGCCATGGATTATAGCTCTAGACGTGATCTTAATTGGGTTAGGTGTCAAAAAAGTGAGAAGATGTTCTCTAATGAAATTATCAGGTATTTTACAATAATACATTTGGGAATTGTTTTGTTAAGCTAAAATTTTATAAAAATAGGAAATTTTCATATAGAAAAATGAAACTCGATTACGATCATTTGGTTGATTATCCAGTTACATGGCAAATTTACAGAAAAAAAGTATGAACTGAAGTGTTGATTGAACAATGTAGCAATATACATATTAATATTCCTTAACCATTAATCTCTAAATCAATCTCTTAACTCTTGAATACTGAGAATTACATAATAGTTTTGGCCTTAAATGTTGATCTCCAAAAAGATCAAGAACTTGAACTGTGATAAATGCTTCCAAAGCGTAGTTTAGTACTGAGTTCTCTCAAATTGTTAAACATATAGGCTCAACTGAAACTGTGGATTATCCTCAACTGTGGAATACCCCAATTAAATTGAATGCAAGGTGGAAGAGGATGTAGTTTAGTACTGACATTTGCTTATTGTTGTACATATAGGCTCAGTTCTCTCAAATGCTTCCAAAGGAGACATGTTTGCAATTTATACAGTGTTTGCAGTTTGTTTTTGTCCATCCGGTCCTGGACCGGTATAGACTGAACCTGGACCGGACCTGTCCTCAGTCCTACATACATCCACATACGCCGTAACCGAGGAGGATCCCTTGTGACTATTATCTTGCTCTCTTTCGAGGATCCCTTTGTAACTATTGTCTTGCTCTCTTTTGTACCCCACCTAACAAACTCAACCGAGGTTGCCACTTAATAACCATCCCACACTTTATCTAATACAAGCAAAAATTTCTTGCGAATCTCTAATTTCGAATTGTATTTGACTTGGAGTAAAACTATTATCAAGGACATGTAATGAAACTAGTTTAGACTTGACATACTCTTGTTGTTAGTATTTGCGACATTAATCAGCCACCTCGTCAAATCCTATCTAGGCGAACCCTAATTAGCGGGCAATTTACTTGATATATATATCTAGAACCGTCAATATGATGCTGTATTTGATCATTTGGGTCCAGTAATTGACAGCATGTTTGAGGCTAATAATCAGTAATATTGATCTCAATAACTACTGTCCAGTCAAATAATTAAGCAAAAAAAATGTAGCATTAGAGCCTACATAGATGAGATTAGAGGCTAAAATGAATGAGCTAACTAATACCCAGAGATACAACCTTTACATGTTTAAGCGGGTTGTCAACATCGGCACCCCCAGCATGCTTCACAAACCCCGCCGGAGAAAAGGACTTGCCATGACAAACGCACACGATACAAACCTCCGACTCCCTATATCTGTACAGAAATCCGGTGATCGTCTTTCCATTCCCATTCCCCGTCGCCGAAACAAGGGGCATACGGGTCAGCATCTTGGCTTCAGCACTCAGTTCTGGCTCCGCCGTCGTTGACATCTCAACCGCCGCTTTCTTTAGCGTTTGGTTCGGCGGTGGTGCGTTTCTACTGCGCTGACCACCACCTGCAAATTCAGATTCGTTTATTGCACCTGCAAATTCAATGGAAAAACTAAGAAATATCATATAAGAGATATATACCTTGGCCGGAACTGTTCGCCGTCGAACAACTTGACCCCTCAAGAATCCGTTTTTTTGCCGAATCATTCGTAATTGGACGGCAGCTTCCCACCGGCCGTAACCCTAGCGTCAGCTCTAGCTCCTCCTCCTCCAACTGCTTCATTATCGATTTTTCTGCTTCTCTATGAAGAGGATGATCGAGAGCTTTCTCCGTTAATAAGAGTTGGGAAAAAAGGTTCGGGGAGGCGGACACGTGGAGCGACGGCCCGGATTTCGCATTGCTATATCCACGTGGCTACAAATGTTAGGCTGCAATATGCGTTACAAGGAAGAGTCGAGTGTACGTGTTCTTTTGTTGTGGTAACTCTTCCAGAAAGTTCCGGGATTCCGAAACGGTGATTGTAGGTCTCACAAGAAAGTGACAGGTTACAAAGTTGTACCGAATCTTCACCGCCACTTTCGACGCCCAGCTTTTACGAAAACACTAGGCCCATAGACCACCACGTTGCAGGAGATTATGGTGACGTCGAAATCTTCTGTTAAAAGTCAAAAGAAGATCTTTCAAAATTTTCTTTTATTATTTTTTCCGAACCAGGATCCCAAAAAGTATTGGGCCAAAGAGATGTCAGTCCATGCCTAAAAATAGTTTACATTATGCAAATATTCATATTGCATTAAGTCACATATTTTCCTGATACAAAAACACATGTCTCGTGTAATATTTAAAAAGGATTATGAATCGGCTAACTACCGGAAAGGGCGGGAACGAAAGGACATCAGCGGGTCAAACTCATTGGAAGGGAAAGACGGTCGTTCTTCTGATGATGTGGATGGAAGGCCTCTTGCTATAGGAATAGTTCGGCGTACAAAAACATGCGAATGATGTCAGAATACTTATGGACGGCTTCAAAAACAGGTTGATGTTGCACTCACGAAGTATGGAAAGTAACAAACATTGGGAACTACCCGGCGGTCTTTCCTTTACTTTTCTATTTTTGCTTCGGATTGCACTTATGATTCGGCACGACGTACACAGGCCTTGGAGTCGGCCTCATGCAAGTTTTAAAATATGGAGTCTATTTCTTGAATGATAAGAACTCCTTAGTAGAATGAGGGATCAAGAGACAAATAGAGGGAACTTGCGGGTCTTTTCCGACATAGCAACATACTATTGAGTGATGTAGTTATAGCTTTGAATTGTTGGTATAGCGGTTAGAAAGAGTACTGAGTTCTTTTTTTTTGTTTGCTCTAGCCAAGTCAGACTTAGCTAGACATGGGTTCGGTTTGGGTACCGCCAAACCGGCGGTTTAGGTTTATCGGTTTGGCCAAACCGGCAGTCGACGTTTTAGGTTTAGATTTGTCATTTTGACAAACTTAAGTCAACGGTTTATTCAAACCGGCGGTTGGGTCCGGTTTATCATTTTTTTATTTTTTATAAATCGCCTAAACCGCCGGTTTGGTTTCCCCAGTTTAGGTTTAGGTTTAGGACCCAAGTCTAGACTTAGCCAATAGATTGGGAATTTAAAATAGAGGTTACGATTATATCTCCAACTGAGACCACCCGACCGATCTCATCTACTTGAAAATTCGTGTAAGTTCCTTTCTTTTGATATAATGCGATCTAAGGTGGGCTTAGCGGAGTGGCACTCCCCAGACTATTGGCCCAAAAATTGGATAGGGGTCAAGACGTTGTCGGGTGTAGGCGGCTGACTCAATTGACCCCCGAACTGTGTAAAATGGTCGTCTTTACACGGCTCACTAACTCTATTTGGATTATGCTTAAAGGTACCTTCTGAAACCTAACTTATACTCCCGAGAAAAAAGAAGTAGAATAGTAGTTTCGGCGTCTTAGAGCATCTTCATTCCAGAAATTTGGAGTTACTTTAACCATTTCTTATCTTAAAAATAAAAATAAATGTCAGATTTTATTATAAAACCAAGGTGATCAGTGGAGAGAAGTATCTCCAAGTCAGAAATTCAATCTGACAAGTTTCTTGCCAAACTTCACAAATCATATATTTTATTTTTACTTTTTTGCATAAATGTAGGGAGGTAAGTAGCTCTTTCATAATTTATGTATAACAAACCTCCAAACACTTGCACAATGACTCCCGAAAAAACCCAAACCCATGAAAAAAGAATGCGCCAATCCACGCGCTGCTCATCTCCCTCTATTCCCCATCAACACAGAAAAAACCCTAATTTTACCCCTTGCCGCCGCCTCGAATTCGATCTATGGCCGCTCAGATTCAAAGACTCAACCCAGAAAATCACAACTCATGAACGCCTCTCAGTCCTCCAAAGCCGTAAAGGAAGAAATCGATTGAAGTTACCTTTCCAAAAAAATATCAGAAGAAGGAAAAGGAAGAAGAAACGAAGAAAACGAGAGCGGCTCCTACCCACCACCAGCTTGAATGGAGACGAGGAGAATAGTGCAGTGAAAGATAACACTGCTCGGAGGCGACTCAGTTTGTGGCCAGCCTTGGTGCCGGTGTTGGATCCTTCGCTTTTGGTTCCGGAATCGCTGAAGACGATCCGTCCCTGTAACTTCTCTGCTCCACCATGCTCGATTCACGTTGAATGGTGGATTTCATTCACTATCCGAACCACTAACCTCGATCTGGAGATTGTTGGAACAACGAAGACTAGAGATCTAAAAGGACGAACCAGGTGCTACCCAACAATCTCTCACATTACTTATTCTTTGAAAATTGTTTGTTACTTTGGTTCTTGGCTGAATCTAGTTCTGGATGTTGGTTACTTTGGTACCCAGCTTCGAACAACATGCTTGCTTCTTGGGATCTATTTAGTAATGCTGAATTTTTCCTTGAATAAACAAAATCTGATACCTTTTCACAATGAACTAGCTATCACTCAGTTTTTTAACTGGTTTGTAAATTTTTTAGATGTTGACTCTATTCTGAGAAATTATTGTTTATCTGTTCGGAAGTTCCATGAACGTTACTTCATAGACTATACTGCACCTTCAATTTCAATGATGACTGGTGTTCTACTAGAACCTATGAATGTTGGATGCAGGTGGTTTTACCATCTCATTGGATTTTGTTTGACTGTTGGTCGTTCTAGCGTGTGGACACAAATTTGGCATTTGTGGTCAACTTATTCTATTCTGAATCTCATGAACTACTGTGATCTATTGTGGTTGCAGGACAAGTGTATACAAATCGAAACCATCCAACAACTTAATGAAGTCTCTGAACATGAAGCAAGAAACAACAGAACACCCATGGACCATTTCCGCAGATCCATTCGGAAATTAACAAACTTTGGGGTGCATCATTCCGTATGGTGCTCCACCATGAATGTGAGATCCCGGTGGGATCTCTTGGGCAGAACAAAGAGGACTTGTCCGCCTCATAAATCTCAAGTTGATCTAATACGGGATCACAAGTTTAATATGAAATGTTTGTTTAAACACTGCATTCACCAAACCCTCTCTTATGTAGTTAATGTATGGGGTAAATCATATTGGATTATCTTCAGAAAAAGTTTTGGCATTCATTACCTAAATAAGAATGAAATAGTGATCATGTGGTGTTTGTACTCATGGTCGTTACCTTACTTTACGTGTACAGTGTTGAATTGTAGTGTTCAACCCCCAGCGCACCTAAAGAGAAATTGGTGGCAGTACAAGCATAGTCCACATTTTCTCTATTATATTCCTAGAGATAATGTGCAAGAAGTAAAGCTCGGCTGGAATTCTGAGCTAAGGAGCAACTACCATAGTGAAAAACCTAAAATAGTATTATACCTAGATTATAACATATCCATAAAAATCCAAGTGGATACACCAAGCTCTTCCTTGTACCATGTATACCGAAAATATAATATCATACGACAAAATAGTATAGCTAAGGAAAAAGAAAATTATGATCAACTACTCCATAAATCTACTTATATCAAAGGATATAGGAAAGCTAAACCCACTAAAAACCAACCACAATACCCACTTGTTGACATAATCCGGATTGAGCAAATAATAATCCGACATAAGGGAGAATCCGTCCAAACTATGAATCCGATAATGATAGGTAACAAGGATGGCCGCCTACCTTCCAACCCGTATACGAAGGTTTAAATGAAGTTAGCCTTTTGGAACTGTCGAGGTATCCGAAAAAAGAATTTTTGGACAGATATCAAAATCACAACCCAAAATGAGCATATTGATATGATTATGCTAGCAGAAATAAAAACAAACATTGAACCTAATGAGGCTTGCTGGCGGAACGCAGGGTTCGATAGTATATGCTTTATCCCATCGGATGGGCTAGCAGGTGGATTGTGTCTTCTATGGAAAAATAATCTACTTATCAACGAAAAAGTTGAATTGCGTCATAAAGATAAAAGATTCGTTATTTTGGATCATACAAATCTCGAATCAAACTTCTCCATGACCATCTTCCTAATTTATGCACCTCCAAATGAGAGACATAAAGACGAATTTTGGTCCAAAGTTACAGAATCCATAAACTCCCAAACTAAACCAGTCCTCGTAATGGGAGACTTCAACGATATTCTTAACCCCTCTGAAAAGTTAGGAGGGGCGTATGTAAGAACGAATCGTTTTCAGAGACTGCAAAATATAATCCAAAAATGTAACCTAGTGGACCTCGTGACCAGAGGTAATGAATTTACATGGCGCAAGAGAAGGGATGGAGAAAACAATACATTCGAAAAACTAGATAGAGCCATGGCTCATTTTGAGGTTCTAAATGCCTATAATCTAATTCATGTATGGAATCACGCGTTCACATCATCAGATCATTGCCTAACTACAATAGATCTCAGCAATTCAATACAGAGATTTAAAAATAAACCTTTCCGATTTGAACTTATGTGGACTGAAAGAGATGATTGTGAAGAAATCATCAAGCAATCATGGAGAGCACAATTTCCAGGAACGCATATGTACAACCTGGTCAAGAAACTGAACCTCCTTAAGGCTAAATTGAAAGTGTGGAGCAAATTGAAATTTGGAAATATAAATAAACAGATTCGGAAAACCGATGTAACCATTGAAAAGCTACAAAAGATAAATTTCCGAAATTTCTCTAGCCATTATAATGAGAGATTAAATAGACTAAACCGAAAAAGAGAATGCCTCATTGAATTTCAACAAAAATACTGGATGCAAAGAGCAAAATCCAAATCCTTAGAATGTGGTGATAGAAACACAAAGTATCATCATAGGAAAGCAACGGGAAGAAGAAATAGGAAATCAATAATATCTATCCAGAGGATAAGCGGCTCTACAATTCATACGGAAGAGGAAATCAGTGCCGAGTTCACCATGGATTATAAGGACCGCTTCAAGTCCAATCTAATTGATGAAACCAACATAATGGATCACCTTGAAGTTATCACCAATGAAATAACGGAAAGTGATAATAAGGAACTCACCAAAGCTTTCTCTAATGAGGAAATTCGGAAAGCTGTCTTTGAAATAGGAAGCGACAAATCCCCAGGCCCAGATGGTATGCCTGCCGGCTTTTTCCAAAAATATTGGAACACCATAGGGCCTACCGTCATCCGTGCGATAAAAAGTTTCTACCACTCAGGTAAATTACTAAAGCAAATTAATCATACCTTCATCACACTAATACCAAAAACGGATAACCCATCACAGACCAATCATTACAGACCTATTAGCCTATGTTCAACAACATATAAGATTATTGCCAAAATCCTTGCATCTAGACTAAAGGCAATACTACCCAAACTAATTCATCCGCTTCAAAGTGCTTTTACACAAAAAAGATCAATCCATGATAATATCCTTATTGCTCATGAGATTTTCCACGGATTCAAATCTAAAAAAGGAAAGGAGGGCTATATGGCCCTAAAATTGGACATGGAAAAAGCATACGACAGGGTGGAATGGCCATTTATCTTAGCAGTTCTTGACAAGTTTGGTTTCGAACGAAAATTCGTGAACTGGATAAGAGAATGCATTTCCACAGTCTCGTACTCAATCCTAGTTAATGACAAACCATCAGAACTGATTTATCCTAGAAGGGGGCTCCGCCAAGGAGACCCACTGTCCCCTATGTTGTTCAATCTAGGTGCGGAAGTCCTAGCAAGGAACATTCAAAGAGAGTGCAACCAAAATAACAAAATAATTGGCTTTCCAATCACGAGGGGGGGATCTATTGTCCCATTCTTAGCTTTCGCTGACGACATAATTATATTTGCCAAAGCATCTATCCTAGCAAGTACTAAAATCCTTGATCTATTAAATGGATATTGTCACATTTCGGGGCAAAAAGTTAATTTCCATAAATCATCTTTCCAAACTACAAAAAACGTAGGAGTAGATATGGAAAGACAAATCCAACTAAAAATTGGTATAACCGCCACAAACGACCTAGATAAATATCTTGGGTGCCCTATCATTAACGGTAGAATAAATAAAGCAGTTTTTGAAGATGTGATAACAAAATCTAGAAAACAGTTAACAGCATGGAAAGCTTCCACACTATCTCAAGAAGGAAGAACAATTCTAATCAAGGCAAACTTGAATGCCAAACCAAACTATATAATGCAAAGCTTCATGCTCCCAGCCTATATACATAAAGAACTAGACCAAATAAACCGAACTTTTTTTTGGAACAAAGGACATAACTATCACCCACTTATTAGCTGGGATAAAATTTGTAAATCAAGAAAATGTGGAGGAGTGGGTATTAGAAAAGCAGAAGATATGAATAAGACACTCCAAATTAAACTACTATGGAAAATTATGGCTGAGCCAGACAACATCTGGGTTAGAATAGTAAACGAAAAATATCTCAAGGGTTCTTTCCTCTGGAATTACAAAACATCGAAAAATACCTCTTGGCAATGGAAACGATTAATGAGTCTTCGACCGGAATTTGAATATGGGTTTAGATGGAATGTTGGGGATGGAAATACCATCAAGTTTTGGAAAAATCCGTGGGTAATGGATCAACCGCTACTCAACCTCCTTAAGAGTAATGGTATTACCGACGAAAATGAATTGGTTAGTAATTATATCACTGACAACAGATGGAATATCCAGAAACTGGATATGGAGCTAGGAAAACTCCTTCCAAAAGAGGTCTTGATTGCAATTAAATCATACCAACTGCCAAAATCAACTATCCAAGACCGGCTCTATTGGGCAGCCGCGGATAAGGGATCATATACTACAAAATCAGGCCTAGATCTAATCCATAAAAGAAAAGGGCTCACAGCTAGTGCCAATGATTGGATTTGGGAACTCGACATCATGCCCAAGGTCAAGAACTTCCTATGGAAATTGTCTATAAATGGCCTTCCGACTAAGGAAAACCTCGAAAAGCAACGGGTCCCAGTGCCAATTCAATGTGGTCTTTGTAATCACCCGTATGAGTCAGCAAAACATATTTTCTTAACCTGCCCCTTCTTATTGGATAATTTATCTAATAGTAAGATTAGAAACGAGCTCCAAACAGCAACTAACTCAAATCAAGATATGCATAACATATTCATACTTCTTAGAAATAAACTGGATGATAAAGCAATGGTTCAACTAGCCGTTACTTGGTGGAACGTGTGGTACACAAGAAATCAACACATTTTTAGTAATAAAAAGCCCCAAAACATTGAACAACGTGTCCACGATCAAATTACGAACTGGCGAGACATGAACAAAATGAAGAATCAAACAAAACAAAAAACAATCAAATATAATAGGAAAACCAGAAATATTCACTGGGTAAAACCAGAAAATGAATTCATCAAACTTAATTTCGATGGATCTAAGCGTGAATCGGGAGATGCGGCCTACGGATTCATTCTCAGAAACCAACATGCATCAACCATTTCCTTAGGCTATGGACAATGTGGCAACACATCCGTCCTCCATGCCGAAGCATGTGCGCTACGGGAAGGGTTGATAAGGGCATGTGATCTGAAGATCAACAGAATCGAAATTGAAGGAGATAACCTTACAATTATCAATTCAATAAAACAAATATGGAAGCCACCATGGGAACTCGACCTTATCATATCTGACATTTCTAACATTTTGGGTAGCTTCCAGCAGGTTCGGATTCATCACGTCTTCAGGGAAGTCAACAGTGTCGCCGATAAGCTCGCAGAATTGGGACACGGCTACCCAGTAGGTTGCTCATCGACACCTCCCCAGGTGGTCGAGCTCATCCGAAAGGATGCTCTAGGTTGGAGAGTCTCGCGAAGATGATCTAGCCTAACTGCTTACCGTATAGTATCAAAAAAAAATATATATATATATATAACAAAAATAATTGAAGAAACTTTGGTGAATTTTGGGATGGAAGAGAGAGGTTCTTAAAATATTTTTGTGAATCAAAAATAAATAAAAATGTCAAATAAGAAACAATTTTAAATATCTGGGATAAAGATGTTCTTAGTCTCAGCCCAACCCCAACCGAAGTGAGCCAATAAGATATTATAGAATTATATAGAGGTCTATTAGATTCTATTCATGATTATGCTTAAAGGTACCTTCTGAACGGAGAAAGAGAAAAACATATGTAAATAGGTAACTGACTGAATTCGCAAATTTATATTATTATTTATTAGCAATGTTAACGGGGAAAAAGAAATTTATTAGTATATTTTTATTATAATATATTTTTTTCAAAACATTAATATTATTATTTATTATATAGCGGGTTCGTTTGTAGACACCAAACTTATTAGCGATGAAGTTGAAGCTGAATATTATGGGTAGTCAAATTTATCGGGTAGCTAAATTAAATAGGTAGTTGATTGAACAAACTTTTGTTTTAAACGAGCTTAATTGATGGATGTTTGAAAATTCCATTGGAGATGATGTATGAGAAAAATTACACAAAAATTTTACTTTCTAGATGAGTTAAATACGAACATGTTTTAAAAACTAGTATAATATTTACGTCCGACTCGAGCTCGCCTCATATATCAACGAGCCGAGATTGAACATGTCAATTTTCGGCTCGTTTGACTAAAATAACATTTTAGGAGTGTTATATTACCCCAGCTATTCGGAGCTGAGCTCGAAAAAAAACTTGGCTCGAGCCCTTCATTTTCAAAATAACTCAAATACATTTTTATAAAAAAATTGTTTAAAGTTTAGAGTCAACTCAAATTAGTTTATAAATAAGTCGAACTTAAGCATATCAATGCTCGACTCGTTCAACTTTTATGACCCGAAACTGAAGCTTTGGCCTCAGGAAAACGGTATTTTTTTAATTTTTTTTTTGAAAAACGGAAAGCGGTTAGGTTGGACTATCTCCTAGAGGCAGTCCACCCTAAAACATCCTTGTGGATGAGAACACAGGGTTCAGGATCGTCGGAAAAACTGGTGTTGGGGTTCAAAATTCCCAAATGGGTCAGTCGGTCAGCAACACGGTTGGTTTCTCTGAAAATATGCCGGATGTGGACTTCGTCAAAGAAGCAGAGATCCAGCATGGAGTCGGAAATAATCATCTCGACCTCCCACAGGCAACTCCACAATCCTTGGAGTGCCTTGATAACACAAAGATTATCACCCTCGATTTCTATCTTTTTTATTTTTAATTTGATAGCCTCTTGTAAACCCGATTTAAGAGCATAAGCTTCAACTTTAATTACCGAGTTAAAGTTATTTTTTGTCGCATCAAGGCTAACAACCTCACCTTTGTGATTTCGAATCACAAAGCCGATGGATGTTATTCCCGAATCCAGTTTAGATCCATCAAAATTAAGTTTATGGAAACCAGGTTTTGCTTTATCCCACTTAATATTATTTTTCATCCTTTAGGGAGAAATAGTGTCCTTTTGTTGTTTTATATCGTAATCTTCTTCATCATTGATATTAGTTTTCCACATTTGGATTTGGTTTTTAATGAAGCTAATAACCTTATTGCAAGGACCAATAGGCTCGTTCCCAAAAATAATTTTGTTTCTGAAGAACAAAATACTCCACCAGATAGTTGTGAGGCATCCAAACTTGTTAAGTCCAAATTTATTCTTTATTTCTTGTAGGAGTTCATGAGCTTTTTTTATTAACAAGGCTAATGTTGTTTAATTCGGTTAATATAGACCTGTCGATTTTGGCGAGGATTTGTTTGCTAAAAGGGCATTTAATGAGCAAGTGAAACAAGTCCTCTAGATGGTGATTGCATAGTTCACAGTGCCTTGTTACGGCAATTCTTCCTTCGTCAAGTTTAGCCTTTGTTGGGATTCCGTTTTGTGAAATTTTCCAAAGAAAGTTTTTAATTTTAGGTTGGGTATCGAGGTTCCAGATCCAGTCGCATGTAAAGTCTGAAGGCATGCTTGAATTCTTCTCAATCATTTTCGACGCAGATTTTGTAGTAAATCAACCATTGTTACTACATCTCCAATATAATCTATCTTGAATATCGTTTTTTGTTATAATTGTTTCCTTTATTTTTTCCCTAATCTGTAGGTTGATGATGTTTTGTAGTTCGTGATCAATTTTGTTGATATCCCATTGTCTTGAGTCGTTTATAAAGTGATTAACCTTTATATTTGTGTCAATTTGATTGGTGTTTTGGACAATTTTTATAAGCGGTGTTGTTGTTACCCAATTGCCATGCCAAAAGTTGATGGTTTTACCATTTCCGACCTGCCAAATAATACCAATTTTGAACTCACTTTTTAGCTTCATAACGTTATTCCATTGCCAAGACGTTGATCATTTCTTTTGGTAATGGAGAATATTATGATTTTTCAAATATTTTTCATTTACAACTTTAACCCAAACCAGAATTTTCCACAAGAGTTTAATTTTAATGCTTTGTTTGAGATTAAAGATTTCCTTAAACCAAAACCACCATTCTTTTTTGATTTGCAAACTACGTCCCAACTAATAATGGGTCTATGTTGGTCCCCTTTGTTTCAGAAGAATTTTTTATATGTTTTATCTAACTCCTCTAAATTATGACTCGGGAGCATAAAATTTTGCATGACAAATGTTGGTTTAGCCGCTAAATTATGTTTCATGAGGATCAGGAAAACGGTATCGATTCTATTGAAAGTTGATCAGTTAGGAATTACGAGAGCAGTTAGCTTTTATTTTTAAAACCGCAGCAGGCCTAAAACTCAAGAAAGATTGAACTAGGCCTAATGGGTTATATCAGGCCCACTGGGCTGCTGAAGCCCGAAATTAAACGCGGAGAGGCTATAGTTGCAGACTTGCAGACGTGGACTGCGAGAAAATCCACATTGAGCTGGAGCGATGTGATGAGTGATGACTGATGTGGTTATGTGATTTAGAAACTTCAAAATATATATATTTGGGAATTAAGAGTGAGACAGATCTTCACGGATTCATTCTCCATAGCTACTGCCTAACCAAAACCTCTCACTCCTAAAAAATGGCTGCAAATTTCTGGTCTTCCTCTCAATAGTTAGGTTTTCTGTTCGATTACTATTATCGATTGATTTTTGGCTTTCATTCCTTTTTTATCTTTGATTTTGGTAGTTTTTGTTTTGAGATTTCAATTGTTTCGTTTTGTGTGTTTGGGACTGTGCGCAGCAAGCATCTTTTGGATGCAGAACAGGTTAATGCGGTGCACTCGGCTGACAGAGCTCGAGGCTTCACCCTTGATGATTTCAAGCTCATAAAGATGAATATGTCCAGCTGTATGTTCTTTCTTTAAACCTTCTTCTTGATTGATCACATGTGATTCTGTGGATCTGGCTGTATGTTAGCGTTTAATTCATTCAAAATTTGCAGAATTAGAAACTTCAAGATGACTGATGTGGTTATGGGAATTAAAAAACTTCAAAAAATATATCTGTTTTTTTGTTGCTTTGCCTGTTGCGGAATTTAAGTATCTTCCATTTTATGGTTAGTGTTTGGATGTGGAATTCCTTGTGAATTGTGCCTGTTCTGTAGAGATTAAAAATTCTGTCTTTTGCTGGCAGATATTGCAAAAATGGCCATTCCCTTTAAACTAAGACAAAGGTAAGAACATTTTGCAGGTGTCATTCTGGATCCTGCTTAATTATCCTACCTTCATTAGCTTTTCTGTTTGTTTGTCAGCCTTCGATATCATCTAAAGGCATGTATAGTATAACATCTTTTAATGTAAATCGTATCTGATAAGATTGTTGATAAAATTTCACCGGTAAGGTGATATTAAGACTTGGGCAACCGATATGCCCATGTTCCTCGGGATGATTAGAACCAAAATGTACAGGAAAATAAGTGGTTATTTAAGAACACTTGACCTGTGAAATTTCAATAATGAGATTGATAACATATACTTTTTGGACCAAGGATTCTACTGTGCTAATATAAAAAATTTACCAATAGGGCAAGAAAGATGAATTCCCAAGTAATTTTGAGTATTATACTACCGCTGGTTTTCTGAACTACATTTAACTCCTGTATATGTGTCATCTTGTAGAGCATTTATACTTTCACCGAATTTTCTTCATACTACGAGTGTTGATATCCATATAGTATATCAATTATCAAATGATCAATGCTGCTTACCTTTTCAGGGTTGTAGCTACAGCAATCACATACATGAGGCGTGTTTACGCAAGGTATTGAAATAATCATTGATATGAACAATAAATGAATCTGGCTTGTATGCCTGGGCTATATCTTATCTTTCTTGGAACTTTATCAATCACTTCATCTCTTTTGTCCTAAAAGATGGTATCTTGAAAGCATAGGAGTTAAACATCAGTCATATTATTTATTTTTAAGATGTATAAAGCATTTTTCTGTTTAGAGCAGGCGAAACATACATTTTGAAGTTTCAGATGAGCTTTTCTGCCTATACTTTAAGTACTACAAGAAGAAACATTTTACCAAAAATGGTGTTTAGTGTGATTTCCTAATCAGTAACCTGACAAAATTCATAGAATAATCATGAAGCTGCTGTACCTTCAGTGGGAACCCTTTGTATTGACATTGACAAGGTCATTTGTATATCAAGGGCGATGTGGTTAATCCTCTCACTGAAGCTTCTTGTCCTCTATAACAGTTGGTCGAAAAATGTAGTAAAATTGAACTAGTGAAGAATCAATCGCTAAATTGTTTTGTTCACTGACAGGATTTTTTTGTCCATATCTGAAGTAATGGTTTGTTTGGTACTCCTTAGAATGTTTTTTTTTTCATTTTGATGATTATATGATTCATGTTGGTAGAATTTTTGCTGTTTTGAATGACTGATATTCTTCGAAGGAATTCATCATCAAAAGCAATGGTTTGTTTCCTTATTTACATTTGGCTGGTTTTGAAGTTTAATTTTGAGGATTTCCAATTAACTTTTAACATTAGGTGGATGGTTCAGCAGTTTTTTTCAACTGACTAATTTTACAGGAAGAGTATGGCGGAATGTGAACCCCGCATACTTGCTCCTGCTTGCTTATATTTGGCATCAAAAGCAGAAGAAACAACCATACAAGCTAGGCATCTCGTGAGTTACAATAAGAGAAACTGTAAGTACTTGCAACCAAATGTTTCCTATTTATCTAGCTTGTTATAAATTTCATTGGTAGTACCCTTATTGCCTTGACATGCTTTGACATAATTCTTCTAGACCCTGATGATAAGTACCGATATGAAATCAAAGAAATCCTTGAAATGGAAATGAAGATCTTAGAAGCCCTCAATTACTATCTAGTCGTGTTCCATCCTTATCATTCAATGTCTCAGTAAGTACACGTTGTCTGCTAATCGGACAGTACAGGCACTTATATTCCACTACATTTTACAATACATGACAACACCTTTGGATTTTGCGTCCATCTATGAAGACAATACAAACAGATTTTTTTATGCTGTATTTACAGATTGCTTCAGGATGCTGGCATGGGTGATAAAGACATTGTTCAGTTCACATGGTAAAATATCAACTGCTTTCAAGAATCCATTGCATTTTCCTTATTCCCAAATTGCATAGAACCGACATGACTTACATCAATGGACACTGTCATGAGCAGTTTGCTTCAACATGTTTTTTGGGGTAAACTGCACAAAGCTGCTCATAATTCACATCACTTTTCACAAAATCACATGTCACAGATGAAATTGCAATAGTCACCCATAATGCATCTTGCTAAGTAATTCACCACCCAGACATTATTTGTCTTCAATGAAAAATTAAGAAAAACCTTGAAAGATGAAAAATAGCTTAAACATTCAGGGCCTGTTTGGTTCTAACTCCGGAAACGGAATGGAAACGAATTTAGTACATATATATATATATCCTTATTCATAAAATTCTATGGAATCATTCCTTGTGTTTACGTGCAAAATACACTTGCCTCCCCATATTTTGTTACCCTATAGGGTATCAAAAGTAATCAAATTCAACTTCAATTAGATTCCAAAAACTTTCATGAACAAAGATATACATATGGACTAGATTCGTTTCCATTCCGTTTCCGATTCCGGAGTTCAAACCAAACGGGCCCTCAGTGTTTGGTCGTTATAAAAGTATTTTGGATATTTCACGCCTTTTTTGCCTAATGTAGAGTCAAACAGGCTCTTCTGTTTATTAGGAAACAAACTAGGCCCCTTTTTACCCCTTTAATTAAGTGTTTCTAGAATTAAAAAATAATCTTAAATTAACAAGAACGATACAAAAAGAGGCCTTATTAGATGGTTAAGTACAGCTTTGTTTCAACTTCGCTTATAACATGTAGTTATGTGCTAAGCTACCACTGGATTTATTGATTTGTCAAGTGTATCAGTTCAGAAAACTATTTTACTTTAGCTGCCATAGCAATTTTTTGCCTTCAACATATTCAGGAATACCCTAAAATTTTAGTTTTGGACTAATTTTGACATGTTCAAACTGTACAGGGGTCTTATCAATGATACATACAAGATGGATCTTATACTCATTCATCCTCCACACCTGATAACATTAGCTTGTATATATATTGCCAGCGTATTCAAAGACAAAGATACCATTACTTGGTTTGAAGAGCTTCATGTTGATATGAACTTGGTAAGCCTTTTTATCCATACCCAATACAATTGCATCAATCCTATATATGAGATGATAAAAACCAGCCTATACAAGATCAAATCTCTTATTCGGAACGATCAATGGTGGTTTTGGTAGGTGAAGAACATATCAATGGAGATATTAGATTTCTACGACAGCCTCAAGGCCGACGTTGAAGAAAGGACCAACTCCGCATTCCACAAACTACTTCAGAGACACTAATTTTTTCAACTAGACTTGGTCATTGCCGGGAATACGTATCGTTACAGTAACACGATCATCACAGTAGTGTGTCGAGATGGAGGCTATAAATTAATGGCCTGAAGTAACAATGAATTATCACATGAATGTTCATTCTTATGTGAAAACACAGTCTGCAAAGGCCATCTTTGATGTAATTGTGAGATCAACAAGTTCATCTTGTTGAAAAGCTTTCTGTTTGGCTGTCTATTTATAATGACTGGTTGCCGGGATTCAAAGTGTAAAACCCCGTCGAAAGTCCAAAATGCTTCATATGCAGGTTATGCAGCAGCCTGTAATTTGTTTAGTGTGCACCCAAAGGTAGAGGCTGCAGCCTCACCATCATGAAAATTGCTTCATGTGGGAATAAAATTATGAATAAAATGCATTTTGTGCCTTTTCTTTTCGTCTTCTAATAAACTCTTGTGAATATTTTTCCTTAGGTTTTAACTAGTTTATAACCCACACAAGGTGCGGATATGTTTATGTATTGGATTTTGAGAAAATGTCATGAGCTTGTATATGTATGAACTAATGATATATTTACGAAATATTTATAATTTTTTAACAACGAAAAATTATAAGTAATTATTTTTATTTAATTATTTATTTATAACAATATCAAAATTTTAATGTTGATAATTATCTATATAATTAGATTGTTTCTTTCTTAATAAAATAGTTTATAGTTGATTCGACAGTCCAAATAGTTAAAATTTACCGTATTTTCAGTTTTTAAAAACTTATATTATTTTTGAAATCTATTCAATTATTTCTAAATAATTTTTTTAATAATAAATAACTAAGTTTTAAAAATTACATTGAGGTATAAATATAATACTCTAATAATAATATTTTTAATATATTTTTAATTATGTCCTTATATTTTATAAAATATTTAATTTTATCATCACAACCTGATGTTAGCCGTATTAGTTAATAAAAAATGACAAAGTATGGATAAATGATTTTTCTTAGTTTTAAATAGTATTTCTAATTAAGTTGTTAGCTAATAAACGAGTCTATTTGTAATTAAGTTTTTAGTTAGTAGATTTGATAACAAACAAAATCATACTGTTATAACCGTAAGATACTGAATATGATGACGAGAGATGGATTTCTTTTTGTTGATTTGGCATGATATGGAAAATGTTTTAATTTTGAATTAAAATATGGAAAATTTGTAATTAAAATAGGGTAAATCCGTAATTATTTGATAAAAAATTCTACGTGACATGGTTAATGTGTTGACATGTGGACTAAGAGGGTTGTGTTTTAGTAGTATATATACGTATAGATTTTTGTCAATCTATAAACTATTTTTTAATGTGCATAATTTACATCTTATTAATATTTTTTTCTTCAGGTTATGCAGCACAGCAGCAGCCTGTAAGTAGTGGCTGGTCTTGCACATTTGACCATAAGTTAAATGTTGTAAATAATAAGGCAATTATGTAAATTATGGTAAGCTCATTTGTTTCATTCGCAATGTGATTAAAAATAACAAATAAAATTTGACAGATAGCAATATTTCTATCATAAATTTTCGTTTAATTCAATGTTTCAATCTCATGTCTTAGTTATCTGATTTGAACTATCAGAAATGATATGAACTAACTACACAAATTGAATTAGCATGATACAAATACAAACCTTTTTAAGACAAGATTTTACCAAAACAAATACTTTTATACTCCCCTCTTTTAACTTTAAGGCCCGTTTGGTTGCAACTCTGAAAACGAAACGGAATGTAAACAAATTTAGGCCATATGTATATTCTTATTCATGAAATTTTATGGGATCATTCCACGTGGTTTCATCTAAAATACACTTGTTTTCCCACATTTTGTTACCTCATAGGGTATCAAAATTAATCAAATTATACTCCAATTACATCAAACAATAAGGAATGATTTCAAAAACTTTTATGAATAAGGGTATACGTATGAACTAGATTCGTTTTCATTTCGTTTTCGATTCCGGAATTAAAACCAAACGTGCCTTAAATTTATTGCAAATCGGCCATATAGAAAGTGCACCGTTACAACTTACAAGAAGGAAATACAGAGTTGAAATTGTACAACATTTATGAAACCAGAATCACGTCTAGGATAAACCGAAGAAAATAGTCTCAACTTTGAGGATAAGTGTGGACAATATAGGATTTATTACAAATATTAACATAAGCATCATCAAATATGAGATTATATAATGCTCACATATAACTAAGTGAGTGTTCATGATAAAACAAATTACCCATCTTCGACAATACTTGAGCAACAATTCACGGATAATCAAATTAGGGTTTTATCTCCCACAATTTACCCGACCCGGTTCTTGATTAGTTATCCTCCACTTCTCCCATTCGGTTCTGCGCTGGTGCTCTTCTTCCTCGCTTCTTTCTACCTGAACAACAAAGTAGGGATAAAATTGTCCGATTAGAGAATCATTTGGCAAGAAATTGACGCAAAAGAGAAGTTAAGTGCTTAGGTTGTAATTAATGAAATAAAACCTTGTCTTTTCTTAGCATTGAGTATTTGCATGTACAATGCATACACCTCGCTCCATTCTTCATCGTTCAGACTAAGACCCTCTTCACCTTCAATTGGTATGTGTCTGCACGCAAAACATAAAACTGAGAAATCACTTTAATATTTTCATTCTATAGGAAATAGTCTAGGCTGACCCGATATAAAATGGGTCGAGCATAACACGCGGGTCATTGTAAAATTACATATTTTCATTACGTAATAATAAATAATCGTAGGGAGGATCAACTAGAGTTAGAGATTTGGGGTTGTTGGATGATCTTGACTGTCACCCGATCCATCACCTAAAAGTGTTCATCTCACTCGATCCAACACTTGTTAGGGTTGCATCCGTATCTAATTGATTTATTACAGGTTGAATTGATGAGTGGGTAATGGGTGGATGAAACGTTCATCCAGATCCTACCCGATCCACCACCAACCTCAACCATCACCTACCTCCGGTCTTTCACATGTCTTTGTTTACGAGTTTACACCCTTATTGTTGGATCTGGTGACCGGATATCCTTCAGATAAGGGTAGAATCGTCTTCTCTAACTGAAGTATGTTCTCTCATTTAGGATATTAACGCGACCCAATAAAGAAAAATTACTCAACCTTTAAATAGAAAAAATTGAAGTTTGATCTGTTTAACATAATTAACTTATAAGCTATTTTTTAAGTAAAAATATATAGATTTAAATAATATATAAATATTAATACAAAGAAAACTTTTTTAGATTTAAATTATTGATTAAATGTTTTTAATTACACTTATGTGTCAATTTCAGTTTAAAATTTCTTTAATAAGATATAAAATTTTAAAAAGTAAATAAAAATCATTATCTAGTGAAAATAACTAAGAGCAATTTGGTAATAATAGTTACCCAGGAGGAGGAGGCCCAGCCGGAAAGCCAAACTGGGGATACGGCGGCGGTGGCATGCCATACAGCGGGCCCACTGGTGGCTCCATCACATAGTAGCATTGTGGGTTTTGTTGGTTTGAGGGATGAGTTGGATGGGTCCCATTAGGACCCTGGCTTTGGTGGTTGGGAGTTGGATTTGGCCGGTTGTTTCGTTGGTGGCGTGGACGACCGTCAAGGTGTTTGAGAGGATGGTGGCACGTAGGGCAAGTGAATCTTCGATCAGTCATGAGTGGCTCAACCACTTCCTTGATGGGAAAGAAGTTGTACATTGTGAGAATCGAAGTGTTTGTGATCGATTTTGCTATGTGAAATGGTTGATTTATAGACAGCTTTTGAAACGGTTCATCACATATAATATTAAATCTTATTCGAGTTTATCTATACACCGACAATGTGCGGTGACTTAATACATTTAGATTTTTAAGCTGACTACACTGAGAGTTTCTATTTAACCTGTTTATCTTATATGTTAAAAGTTATCATTATTTATTAATATTATATGCATGTATGTTTTCAATTGCTTACACTTGGCTGAGGAGTTATGACACGAAGCGCAAACAAATCACATATTACCTGTACGTGACTCAGTAGCTTCTTTGATAAGAAAAATAGTTGTTACATAGTGTGGTGATTGTGAATATTTGTGATTAAGTTTATAGTGTAAAATGGTTTTATTTTAGATATTTTAAAAAATCGTCCATTGTAGATAAGATCAGAAATTTATTTAACATTATTTATACACCGAATCACCGATTATTTATCGGTGACGCCACCGTCTTCTTGACGAAATATTTACCTTAAAGTAGATGCGAGTGTTAGTGTCAACTTTACTCCATTGTCTTCTTATTACTCTAGGTGGTTGAGGGGGTAATGCCACAAAGTGTAAGCGAGACACATATCACCCGTAGGTGACTAATAGCTTCCTTGTTAAGAAAAAAAAATTGTGCATAGTGAGGCGGTTGATGGTTGAGTATATGTGATTAATTTTACAGTCTCAAATTATTAATTTCACCGGTTGTTGTAGATTGATAAGATTAGATATGTAAGATTATCCATACACCGAATTACCGATTGTTTAGCAGTAACAATACCGTCATTTTCATTAAGTAGTTTACCTTATAGTAGATGTACCAACTAATAGGATTTATTACAAATATTTTTTTGAAAGGCCAAACACAAACATTTTATGAAATCAAAGGGTTTATTACAAATATTAACATAAGCATCAACAAATATGAGATTACAAATATTAAATGCTCACATAATACTACATGAGCATTCATGATAAACAAATTACCCATCTTTGATAATACTTAAGCAGCAATTCATGGATAATTGGGCTATTATTTCCCACAATTTACCCGACCCGATTCTTGATTAATTATCCTCCACTTCTCCCATTCGGTTCTGCGTTGGTGCTCTTCTTCCTCGCTTCTTTTTACCTGAAAACATAGTAGGGATAAAATTGTTCACTAGAGAATCATTTGGCAAGAAATGGAAGCAAAAGAGAAGTTAAGTGCTTAAGGTGTAATTAATGAAGTAAAACCTTGTCTTTTCTTAGCATTGAGTTTTTGCATGTACAATGCAATCACCTCACTCCATTCTTCATCGTTTAGACTAAGATCCTCTTCACCTTCAACTGGCATATGTCTGTACGCAAAACAGGACCTAATATAATGAATAATCGTAGGGAGGCTCAACTAGAGTTAGAGATTTGGGGTGGGTGGACGAAGTTGATCGTCATCCGATCCATCGTCAAAAAGTGTTCATCTCACCCGATTCAACACTTGTTAGGGTATATCTAATTCACCAACATCTAAGTATCTAATAAACGAAGCGGGTGAATTAAATGAGATTTTAGGTGTTCTATGCTTTAATTATAAATTAGTTTAAAAAAACCTAAATTGAATTAAACAAAACAAAAACATAAAATTGTACATAATATCTAGTTCAAGTACAATACTAATTAACCAAGCAAGATCCAAAATAAAAAAAATTTCACTAAATCAATAATAAAGACCGAAATAAATTAGGATTGAAAACTTGGAGTTTACTTTAATACTAATTTATATAGTTGAAATGAAAAAAAATTATAATATAAAATTAAAAAATATTAAAAATATATATAATTTTAAGTTTGTGAATACAGGTCGGATTGATGTGTGGGTAATGGGTAGATGAAACGCTAATCCAGATCTTACCCGATCCACCACCGGCCTCACTCATCACCTACTTTCGGTCATTCACCCGTCTTTTCACGGATTTACACCTCTTTTTAGATCGAGTGATCGAATATTCACCCGATAAAGGAAAAACCCGATAAAGAAAAATTACTCAACCTTTAAATAGAAAAAATTGCAGGTTGATCTGTTAAACATAATTTTTTTGGTGGGAATCTGTTAAACATAATTAACAATGTACTTATAAGCTATTTTTTTAGTAAAAATATATAGACTTAAATAATAAATACTAATACAAAGAAAATTTATTTTGATTAAAACTATTATTTAAATGTGTTTGAATACACTTATATGTCAATTTCAGTTAAAATTTCTGTAATAAGATATAACTGTTAAAAAGTAAATAAAAATCATTATGTAGTAAAAAATAATTAAACAAGGGCAATTCGGTAATAATATTTACCCAGGAGGAGGAGGCCCAGCCGGAAAGCCAAACTGGGGATACGGCGGCGGTGGCGGGCCATAAAGCGGGCCCACTGGTGGCTGCATCACATAGTAACCCTGTGGGTTTTGTTGGTTTGAGGGATGAGTTGGATGGGTCCCATCGGGAGCCTGGTTGTGGTTGTTGGGAGTTGGATTTGGCTTGTTGTTTTGTTTGTGGCGTGGACGACCGTCAAGGTGTTTGAGAGGGTGGTGGCACGTAGGGCAAGTGAATTGTCCATCATTCGCGAGTGGCTCACCCGCTTCCTTGATGGGAAAGAAGTTGTTCATTGTGGGAGTCGGAGTGTTTGTGATCGATTTTGCTATGTGAAATGGTTGATTTATAGATGATTTTGGAAACGGTTCGTCAGAGATAAGATTGAATCTTATTTGAGTTTATCAATACACCGACACTGTGCGGTGACTTAATATATTTAGATTGTTAACTTGACTGCACTGAGAGTTTCTGTTTAACCTGTTTATTTTATATTGTTAAAAAATATCATTGTTTAGTAATATTGTATGCATGTATGTTTTCAATTGCCTACACTTGGTTGAGGAGTTGTGACACGAAGCGCAAATAAATCACATATTACTTATATGTGACTCAATAGCATCTTTGATAAAAAAAATAGTTGTTACACCGACAATGTGGGGTGATTTAACATATTTAGACGGTTAAGTTGACTGCACTGAGAGTTTTTGTTTAACCTATTTATTTTATATTGTTACAAATTATCATTATTTATTAATATTGTATGCATGTATGTTTTCAATTGCATACACTTGGCTGAGGAGTTGTGACACGAAGCGCAAACTAATTATATATTACCTGTACGTGACTCAATAACTTCTTTGATAAGAAAAATAGTTGTTGCACAGTGTGATAATTGTGAGTATTTGTGATTAAGTATATAGTGCAAAATGATTTTATTTCAGATATTTTTAAAAACCGTTCACTATAGATAAGACCAGAAATTTGTTTAACATTATCTATACACCAAATCACTCTTTTTTTTTTTTTGTGACGACACCATTTTCTCGGCATAATATTTTACCTTATAGTATATGCGAGTGTTAGTGTCAATTTTACTTCATTGTCTTTTTATTACTATTAGGTGGTTGATGGGGTAATGACACGAAGTGTAAGCGAGTCACATATTACCCGTAGGTGACTAATAGCTTCCATGTTAAGAAAAAAGTTTTTCGTTGTGAGTTTTGTGATAATTTTATAGCCTAATGTAATTAATTTCACCGATGATCGTAGATAAAATTAAATATGTAAGATTATCTATACACTGAATCACCGATTATTCAGCGATGACGACACCTTTTTTTCATAAAATATTTGATCGTGTAGCAGATGTGAATGTTATTTTCAAAAACTTGGCTCCATTGTCACTTTTTACGGATAAAGGAACAATTTCTATCATGAAAATGTACCTTAATTAGTTGATTCATTAATTTTGAAATTGTAAACAAATTTAACTTCTTAGTAATATGGGGTCACCAACAAAATTGTAACTTTTGGTATGTCTACGAGTAATAAAATAAATTGTACCAAGTATGATTTATCAGTTCCCCACACCTTGACTAAAAAATCCGACCATTATATAATACGAAGTACATTTTAAAATTTGGTATTGTTTTAATTATCACAATTCTTAAAAGGATGAATAAAAAATAAATTTTAAATGAAATATAAAACAATATGGTTCTCATATTACACATTTTCGAAATGTCAAACTTTTCCTGTTCTTGATTTAGATTTAAAGAATTTAGGGCCCGTTTGGTTCCAACTCCAGAAACAGAAACGGATTGGATACGAATTTAGTCTATATGTATATCCTTATTCATGAAATTTTATGGAATCATTCCTTATGGTTTGCACTTGTCTCCCCACATTTTGTTACCCTATAGGTAGACCTGTACAAAACCGGACCGGCCCGTCCAGCCCGCCCGCCCGCCCGGGAAAAAACATGGGTATGGGCAACAAGTTTGGCCCGTTCGGGCCTGGACCGGCCCGGCCCGCATTTTGATGGAACGGGTAGGAGTAAACATTTTGGCCCGCTGGCTAACCCGGCCCGGCCCGTATATAGTTTTATACCTATGATATATTTATATATATATATATATATATATATATATATATATATATGTGTATATAATTTATATTGTTTTGAGTATTACATATTCTGATTGTTCATTTAGTTTGCTTGGAGCATTTTGACGAGTTATATTCGTTTGTAATGGTACTTATTATTTTTTAGTTATTTGGACTTGTTCATTTTTGTGTGTTGATTGTTATTGAACTTGTTGATAGTGCACTATGCAAGTATAATTGGATTGAAAGTGTGTATTAAATTCATTATATTACTTTTTTTAACGATAAATTCCGAAAAAAGACACACAAGCAAGTACACATGGGCCATCCGGGCCGGCCCGGTAGCCCGCCCGTTTTTTACATGGGTGGACATGGGTAGAGTTTGTGGCCCGGACAAGCTGGACCTGACCAGCCCGGCCCGCACCTTCCGGGTAGAGTTTTTAGGTATGGCCCGGCCCGAGCCTGAATTTGTACAGGTCTACCTATAGGGTATCAAAAGTAATCAAATTCAACTCCAATCACTTCAAACCACAATGAATGATTCCAAAAACTTTCATGAATAAGGGTGTACATATAGACTAGATTCGTTTCCATTCCGTTTCCGATTCTGGAGTTAAAACCAAAGGGGCCCTTAATGCCTTGTGTACTTGATAGAAAGAATTTAATGTCTACCATTATAAATATAATTACTTTAATCATATTAAACATTTTAACCTTTAGAATTTATACAATTATATAAAACGTTTTATAATTTTTTAGACGATATGAGTTACGCTAATTAAATGTTTTCACATACTCTATAATTTATACAATTATATAAAACAATTTATACAATTATAAAAAACATATTAAACATTTTAATAAATATTGTAACTTTTTCATCTGGTATATATTATTTAATCAAATGTTTTCACATACTCTATAATTTATTCTTTTAGATATAATAAATTATTGTAAATATACTTTTACCATCGGTTAAATTTTCAGAATTGATATGTACATATTGTTAGTGTTTATTCTTCATTGACTTTGTAAAGTAAAAATATTTATAAATAAAAACATATTTAAATAATAACTTAGAAACAATAATTTGTAAGTTTAATCGTGGACACGTTAATTATCTCAGAGCAGCTCGCCCGGTCCGACCTACTCGTCCAGAAAAACGGCTGGGTATGAACATAGTCACAAAGGAGGAAATCCGATTGGGTCACAAAGCCTACCCATCAGGCCCCTCGGGTCGTATCCGGACACCTCTAGGTCCGTCGGGCCAAAATGTCCGGCACAAATAAAAATAAATAAATATTAAAAAAAAAAATATATATATATATATATATATATATTATATTTTATATATTATAAATATTAAGTATAAAAATACACAATATTTAACATAAGAGTTTTTCCGGATGGTACCCCTGCACTTTGGGGTTTTCCACTTTTCCTGATTTCACACACGAGTTTTTTTACTCCGAAACGGTACCCTTAAATTTTATACTTTTCGAAACTTAACGTTCCTGAAAGAAAAAATAAAAAGAAAATCCTGAATCAAATGACCCTGTTACTTTCTCCTGCTTCGCTCCATCGCAGGTCGTTGGGGTCGTTTCTCCTCCGTTTTTTCCGGTCAACAAAAAATCAAGTACAAATGTATGTGAGAACTTCATTTACTTGCAATCATACATATTTTATGTTGCTTTTGTGCATATTGTCACAAGCTTTTTATAACAGGACAATTTACTGTAAAATTATTGCAAGATATTGTAGACCTATCAGAAGACAGACATACAAATGAATAGAGGACGGAATTTTGGGAAGAATGATTGAGGGAGATTTGGATTGACTGATACAACTGAGTTTAGAATCCAAAGGTCTCGGCAATTGGCTGGAATGAGTTTAATTCTCACTTACTTTGGAAAACAACTTCCAGGAGGCTGAGAGGAGTATAGGGTTTCAAGCCTTTGCAGCACCTGGGAATCATTATTCGTCCGAAAACCAAAAGTTCTTTGGTGTGAAGTAGACATGGGTTCGGTTTGTGCTAAACCGCCGAACCGGCAGTTCCCAAACCGCCGGTTTGGTCAAACCGACGGTTTAGTTTTGCTGGTTTGATCAAACCGGCGGTTAACGGTTTAGGTTTAGGTTTGGCCTCGACAAAACCCAAACCGGCGGCTTAAAAAAATTTTAAATTTTAAAGGTTTCCAATTTTTTTTATTTTTTTGATAAACCAGCGGTTTAGGTTTAGGACTCAAGTCTAGTGTGAAGCCTAGTGAAGGAGGAGAAGCAGCCATGCGACCTGCGATGGAGCGAAGGAGGAGAAATTGCCCTGAGACCTACGATGGAGCGAAGGAGGAGAAACAACATTGGGATGGAGCGAAGGTTCGAAGGATGAGAAGCAACCCTGTCGACGGCACAAGTTTCTGGGTTGAATCGTTATTGGAAGAAAATAGCAGTTAAGGGAACTTTTGGCATGTTTAATGAAATTGGACAAATGTCGCAAATCCCGAAAAAGTATAAAATCTAAGGGTATTGTTCAAAATAAAATAAACTCGTGGGCAAAATTCGAAAAACCCCAAACCACTTAAATGTCCTTAAATTCGTTGAAAAAATTTCAAAAACTTAAAAATTAGATGAAAAAATTTGGCCAAGTATTCCATTTTCTATTTGCTTTAATTTTCTATATCCATTAATTTGTACACTTTTAGGACAACCATCTATAGCTCCTATCCATGAAATTCCATCAAGTCGCCACAAAATCAAGCTCAAATTTCAAAATCAACTTACAAATTAACATATAACATTGGTTCAAAATTCACTTATACAATTGTATACACAACAAAATACACATACATTTATCAAGCCTCAATTATGACCTTTCCAGTAGCATGACCACTTACAACTTTCTCCCAACCATCTTCACCTCTACTCAAAGGATGCTTTGAATCCACAACAGTCTTGATCTTCTTCTCCCTCATCAAACCCAACAAGTACTCCAAATCCTCGCCCTTCGTACTCGCGATAAACGGAACAATCCGCTTCTTCGAAAGCGTCATCTTCTTCACAACAAACTTCCACATGACTCCAGGCCCCGGAGTCAGATCAAGAACCTTCCCATTCTCACTCAAACTCGCCGCGAAAACCGACCAACCAATCCCGCTTCCGGCATGGATCACGTAGTCATATTTCTTCCCCGACGGACTCCTCAACGAACCGCCTTCCGGGGTCTTATAGTCCAAGACTTCGTCGGCCCCTAAGCTCGCTACCAGCCCCATGTTCCGGGCCCCGCACGTGGCTGTCACGTGGGCATTCCCGAGCTTCGCTAGCTGGACGGCGAAATGCCCTACTCCGCCTGATGCAGCGGTGACTAGGATGTTTTTCCTTTCGGTTGTTCCGTCGAGTTTGATTCCGCAGCCTCGGGTTAGGGCGTCGTAGGCTGTTAACCCTGCTAGGGTTAGCCCTGCGGCTTCGACTGCGGATACTTCCGGTGGCCTTGCTGCTGTTAGGCTCTCCTTCGATACGGAGTACTCAGCCAATGCACCATTCACCTGCATTGGTTCATTCATATATATGTTCATCATCTTACACTATAAAGTATAAGGTTCTGAAAAATCTGATCGTTAACGCCATTGAAAACTTACAAAGTGGTGGAGGAAGGCTACAACTTGGTCACCAGGTTTAAACTTAGTCACTTTGGATCCAACCTCGACTACTTCTCCGGCTACATCAGTCCCTGAATAAACGAAATACGTTAAGCTATGAATGAATTTAATTAGTGATCGTTTGGTTGGAGCGGTGGAAAGAAAATAGAATGTGTTAAATTTCGATACAGTATATCGGTAGAGCGAGAGTCGTGTGCATGTGATGTTCCATCCTAAAACCAATTGGCAATAGGAGGAGAAGATTATCGGTCAACGACATTATGTAATAGGCTCAGAATGTTCTCAACTTTAGACGTGGGAACTTATTATCACCAACCGAATGGAATTGGATAAGGTAAGAAAGAAAATGAAAAGGATAAGATTACTTTTCTGGGTTAAAATACCTCTAAACAAACATAAGTTTTTTATTGATTTGGAATCGTTTCGTTATCGGAATAATTTTTAACGCTTCCAAACGAGCCCTAACATAAATCCTTTACGAGCATGAAATAAGAGGGAGGAGATGAACCTGGTATAGTTGGAAATTTACGAGGAAGAATAGGGCGGGCAATGCCCTTCTGGAATCTCCAGTCAGCTGGATTCAAACTAGCTGCTTCCATTTTGATCAGTATCTCATCAGCCTTTGGAATAGGAACTGCAACCTCAACATGCTATACAAACGAACCAAATGTATAAAACAAATCAACTCACAATTCATATATATATTAAAGGTAACAAACACTAAAATCTTGTGAAGCTTATCAAGCTTCTTAAGAAATGAAGTATACGTTTCATGATAACTGATAAGTATGTGTATGAGAAGTTGTGCTTAAGAAGGAAAACATATTATAAGAAGCTCCTAAAGTTACATTATCTTATCCAATATCCAATATATATTACAAATAGAAACAATTTGGTTTACTAGGCTTTTTTTAGTTTTGTGTTTAGTAAATGTACTCCAGAGAAGAGTGTGTAGAGTTTGAGAATAAATATAAAAGGTTGGGGTATATTTACTTAATTGAAACATTAAAAAGCCTAATTATTACTATAGTTTTTCAAAAAGGCCTAGTTACCAAAATTGCCCTTACAAATATAACCCTACAAAAATATTATTTTTAAATCAAAACTAAACTTTACTTTAGTTTTACACTTACGGCTTCAACTACTTTCGTTCTCTCAAACACACGTCAAGCTTCCATCAACTACTTATTTTATTTACCCTCTGAAATTCATAATACGCAGGGCCGGAGTATCCTGCCGAACTGTTGTTTATTATCCGGTGACACAATTTCATTACACACCCAATAAACTTCAGCTATCAATAAACTTAAGTTTTACCTTAACTCCAATAAGTTCATATTTCTCACATCGATAATAAAAGGATTACGGGTTTGTCTATTATATCATGTTAATGGATTACCATTCTACTAAATTTAGTTCACACCACAAAAAATTCTATTAAATTTAGTGTCAATTAGGACGAAATTTACTTTTCACAAAGTTAAACACAAAACAAATAAATAAATATGGAGTAATATATTAAAATAGAAACAGAATTTTCTAAAGTCAAAACTATTTGAAATTCAACTGATAAAAATCAAAAAAAAAAAAAAGATATAAGTGTATGAATTGGCCACCTCTTGACATGTAATAAAATAAACAAATCTGAAATTCATAAAATACAAAAACATGACGAATATTGAAGAGAAATAACCTTCAAAGCGGCAGCACCGCCACCATAGCTAGAGTATTGAATAGCTCGCATCAGCTTCTCCGCCATTTTTACCTCAAACTGCGCTTTGAGTAGGGATGAAGTTCGTCTTTTGCTTCTCTTCTTTCTATTTCATTGTTTGATTAAATATTAAAAAATTTAAGTTGTTTAATTACGAAATTATCCTCAATAGACGTTGGTGGCCAGTTTTGTGCCCGCAAGATAATGGTTTGAGAGAGGGCACAAAGGTAAAGTTCGTAGCTCCTTTTATTTGAATAATTCTACTTGTCTACTTGATCGGTCGCACAGATATTTCAATATGGCCGTCTGGTGTAGTTGTACTTTCAAGAAATCTTCCTCTCCACAATTCATTTTCACAAAAATCTTAGCAAATTAATGGTTGATTTATATGCCAACATCAGCTAAATATGCTCTTGTATAAAAACATTTGCCCAATGTTATCCAAGAACAATAATTGTACATGTTTAACACTTAAATAGTTAATTTATCCTCTCCAAATCTTTATATTTTCAACTACCTTTTATTGATTTTAATTTTTTCGAACCGCATATACTCTTAAGGGTCTAGTTTTGTAGGTTACGAGCTTATCAAACTTTATGAATAAAAATAAGTTAGAAAATGGGTGTTTGAGAACAAAACAAAATTACGATAATAGTAACTAAGTACCTAAATGAGATCTTTAGGGGGGTCATTTTTCAACAAATGCATTTAATGTTATCATATAAATTTAAAAAAAAATAAAATTATATATTTATAATTGAAAATATAATTTTATCTATTGATAGACATTCATTTTGCATAGGTTTTCTCTCATTCTAAAATAAACAATATGTATTAAAATATATTAAGAAAATATTGATGCATTTTATTGACGTGAGTACACAATATGTATTATAACATATTAAGAAAATATTGATGCATTTTATTGACATGAGTAGTTGTGTTCTTAAAGTGAGGTGGAAGAGTAAAAATATTTTTAAAAAATAGGTTAAAATTAGTCTTGTATGTAGTCCAATGTGCATGTTCTTAGAAGACGTAGTGTTTTGCATGGCGAATTTCAAAGGTAATAACTGGTACCAAATGCACCTGCCCATCCTAATGTGATACTGATCAGTTTTTGAACATAACCTTTTTTTTTTTAATAACGGAAAGCGAACTATTAGACCGCGCACCGTGTAGTGAATCGATAGACCGGACTAAGCGTCATGGAGAGGCACAAAACAATGGAGAAAAGAAATACACAAAAATATATCAAACAAAACAATACATCAAACAAAACCGAAAGAACTAATACATCAAACAAAACCGAAAGAACAAAAGTCTTGAAGGGAAACAGAGTCCACGATTAATGAAATTTAGGTCTGAAAGAAAATCACATAAACAACTACTATTCGCAACAATGAGATGAATACGAGTTAATGTGACAAGTTCATAACGAACTGTAAAATGATCCAAGTGGAAACATCAAAGATTCGAGATCACCAAATCAACGATTCCAATTTGACAAGCACATAAAACATCAACTCGTCATATCAAGACCATGACAAAGTTATTAGCAACCCCATCAAAGCTAGTATTAGAGAAATAAGATAACAGCGGAAGGCTCTACCTCCACACATTCTGTACATATTATTCTCCAGATGCTGTACAATCTCGAACTGACAGACCCGAAACGTTCTCTAATATACACAGGTATTCTTGTTGATTTCCGTCACTTCTCCAGCTTGAATACTCTATCAACGTACTCCTCGGCATCCCATAAGTAGCAGCCGAAAGTAATGGCCTCCAGAACCAATCTCTTTAAGCTGGCCAACGAAGTCAAGATAGGTTTGTCACCCTCAACCAAACACGAATTCTCACAAACAAACAGGGCCGAGCAATGCTTCTCAACGAGATCCATGGTGAACTCAGATCTCATCTGTGCACACACTTTCAGCGCGTCCTGGTCAAGCCCCTCCACATAGCAATTAAGCTTTTTGGATGGATTTCCATGTGAACGTTGCACTTGACTCAGAGTTGTGGATCTTGGTGTGCTAAATTCCCCAAGGGCAATGCTCTTTATGCCATAGAAGCCTGATCCGAATAAATATGCCCAGCCATTTGAAGGAATGGTGTCAAGATAGGACTCGGACACTTTATGTTCTAAACGGTGCCTGATGGAAATGGACTTCAAGAAATAGCCATAGACCACTGATGCTGCATAAACTTGGCTGAGGTGCAGTCTCTGAACCTTAGTTGGGGCCCAGTTGACTGTGACACTTGATCCTGACTTCCAACCGAGAACAGAAGTCAAGTATCCTCTTATCATGTCTAATACCTCAGGGCTGTGAATGGCTTCCAGCTCCCCGTCCCTGGAAGGCAATATCTCCAATCTTCCGTTGTAGAGGCACTTGTCAAGGCTTGGTACTAGAGGGACTCGAATCTGTGAGAACTTCTGATAGACGATCATGTACATGATATCTTCAATTGTGGTTTGATATTCTTCCTCTTTCAGCTTTGCAATCCTCCTAAAATTGGAAAACCAATTGAGAAAAGTATCAGCTTATTGATAACATACTTAAGAAAGCTCTACCTACTAGCCTAACAGGTTAGAGGAGCTCCTAGTGTAACAGCCAAAAATGAAACGATAACCTCCTCGCAACCTGAAACAGTCATTGCATCAATCGGAGGCACAATGGGCGATAAAAGACAAAGATTCACCGACAAATGCTACTGCCGGTACTAGGATTCTGCCTAAGCCGTTGGATCATTAATCTCATCCACCCAGGAAATTTTATAGGAGACATTTTTATGTGCAAGTTAACATTCCACTGCACCACCTGCTGTTTCACCATAGGCTCCAACTCGAGGAGTGTATCTTCGAGCTGGTTTCTTTCTTGGCCATGGCTGCAATCTTGCTTTTATGTTATCATGATTAAAAGAGACGAGCATATTCCTCAGTATAAACTCTGCAATAAAGTTTCAAAGTGAGTACATATGACAACTATGGAATCACAAACAGCATATCCATAGTTCGGAGATCTCATTACCCAACCCATCCTCAGCAACTTACTTTTACTCTTCAACGGTAAGTGACGGGCATACATTGGAATGGACACAAGAGAGGAATCCTAAAAATGAAGCTAGAACATTTGAATTGATAGATGGAAACTGCAATTGCATCCCTTCAACAGAAGAATATGCTTTAGTTTAGTTTTTCCAAACAGAATGACACTATTGATAGTCATAGCCATATATAGGTTATCAAAGATGAAACACTGTCTAACACCCCAAAGATTTTCATTTTGTTACAACATTTTGGCATAAGAAATCATCAAACTACACAACAGCTTTAATATACTGTCTACTAACAGAGCATACATACAAAATTGACAAGCTGATTCTAACTTTAGTGACAAAACAGATATTCTAAAATGTTGATGCCAAAGCTTCTTCTTGTCTCTGCATGACCCGTTCAACGTCATACCAAACTACACAATCTATTCCCAGAATTCATTGTTTGTACTATTTCAATGCTATCAAACGTATCCATTTTCTAATCATAAACACTTCGTCTACTTTGGAATTATGTACAGTTGACACTTCAAACATCAAAGTGCTCTATGTTTAAGTAAACAACAAAATCACAATCTAATAAAGAAGGCACTCCGCCTCTCTATTAATACGGACAGTAAGATTTTGCTTCTCCGAATACAGGCAAAACGCAAACTTTCATACGGTAGAATACATATATGTTCATACGAATCATACTAAACAGCAGATGATGAATTTCAGTACAGGATACCTTACCTCGAATTCAAAACTATAAAAAAAAGAGAGAGCCAGAGAGAAAGAAGAGGACAAAGAACACACCTATGGAGACATGCTTCAGGAGATCCAGAGCTAAGATCAACGCGAGCGAGAGAGGAATCTCGATCATCCGCCAAGCGACTGAGCTCCGTATAAACAGCGTCGTAGAAGGAGTCCGGATTATTCTGAAGCACGCAACCGAGCGACCTTCCAGGGAACGAAGTCGGCTCAAGCGGAGCGTTAAGGCTACTAGTTCCACCACAACGGATCGCAAACACAATCAACGGCTTCCGACCAGTCCGGCTAGTGGATAATAAATCGGCCAAAATCGGAGATTTCCCGGCGAAGGTCAGCGACGGAGGCTTCAACGGAGAAGCGGACGGCTTCTGAGAAGGCAAGTGACTGAAAATCGAAGGAATCCTGTGCGAGAAGCTTCTGGCCATTAACAAGGAGATGAGTAATCTCTGTTAGAGAGGGAGAAGGGAAAGCTCTAGAGAGGGGAGGAAGGAAGGTTAGGAGAAGAGAGAATGATTTTCGGATAAGGGTGTGAGAATAAAGGCGATATAGCAATGGGGCGAAGAGAGGGTTAGATAGCTTATAAAGTTATAAGTCAACAGTCAAGTGTGGGGAGTGAGAGAATATTGGTATTTCTTTTTTTAAGTTATTTTAGCTGTTGAATATTTGTGATATTTTAATGTAGAGGATATTTTATATAAGGTCTCTTTCACAAAATACAAGTCATCAGATTTTTCCAATAAAAGATTGGGTGGTCAGTTATCATCATAATTACGAAATAGAAAAAATATAAAGAAACTAACCAAATTTAGGATATTATGTTTATACGAGGACATTTGCTAAGTTAGGACAACCTACCAATTTAAGTTCATTTTTGTGATATTGTATATTTATTATTTAGGCTGGTTTACAATATTTGATATTTCACCTCACGAGTGCTCGATTTTAACTAATATTATTAGTCAGTATGAAAGAGCTTCCGGTCAAAAGATTAACCATCGGACGAGTGAGATCTCTTTTAGTAGGTGTATGACATCTCTTGTCTAGACACAACTCGCAACAATACTTGGGGGTAACTCTCATGAGCTACCAGGCCAAGTATTTGGATGTTCCACCGGCAGTCTCACGCTCCAAAGCAACTCTTTTCATTTTTCTACGCGAGAGGATTTGGAAGTGAGTACGGGATGGAAGGAGCGGCTACGCTCCAGAGCGGGTAAGGAGGTTCTTATTAAGGTTGTCCTTCGAAGCATACCCGTCGACGTAATGAGCATCTACCGCTTACCAGATGGGTTTATTGATAACATTCACACCATGTTCGCCCATTTTTGGGTGGGGAACAACAAATATTTCTCGTAAGATTCATTGGAAGCCATGGGACGAGCTGTGTTTGCCCAAATCATAGTGAGGCATGGGGTTCAGGAATATGCATATTTTTAATCTTGCACTACTAGCGCATCAGGGATTGCAACTTGTACTACAACCCAACTCGTCTCTATCTACCCTTGTGCATGCCCGTTACTACAGGCACAACACTCTTCCATATTCTTACCTCGGAAGGTGTCCTAGCTATGTCTGAAGTAGAGTTTAGAGTGAAAAATCTAGCCTTAGGTGGCGGGTTAGATAAGGATTGGTTTGTCGGTTGCAAGTGTAGGAACATCATTTCGTGGATTCTTCCAAACTAACTGTAAAAACACCAAAGATAAAGAAAAATCAACGGGATTAAAATACAGTCAGTATGTGTAGAGTAGAAATAGAAGATCTTTGTCAAACGCCCCGAATTACGACAATTTGAATTGTGTTCCGGATCCTAGGATAAAACTGCACTAGATCCAAGTCCCGTAATGACTTTGGAAATCTGGTGAATCGCTTCTACGTTGCACTCTCGAGTTTTGAAGAGAAAGGAGGGGAGAAAATGTTCAGTCTTTTGTTTTTGTTGTATGTTGGAATGAGAGGATGTGACTCCCTTTTCATAGGCAAGCTCAGAATACAAAAGGAGACGTATTAAACAACGCTTTTAATCCGAGATTTATAACTCCGGATATTCCCATTAAATCAGAATTTTTGAATTAAATCCAATTTTGAATTCTTGATATGTGCATCAAGGTAGTTGATGTTTGGTTTGACTTTTGAAGTCTATTACAAGCTTGAGTCCACGTATTTTAAACCGTAGTTTACCTTTGTAGTCCGTTCTCGTCATGACCCAAATAGCCTAAGCATGAGCCTCGGCTCGACATGCGTAACTTTGGACTTCATTATCTCAATTTAGTTGACGTGGGATAACCACATCCCCCCCCCCCCTTCTCAAGTTTTGTGTTTCGTACATGTAATTTCGGACTTCATTATCTCATTCACTTGGAATTCAGTTTTAGCAAATAAGTTACCACGATTTAGTGCTCGCAGAGACGAATCACATGCTTCCGCTTTCCGGTATTGACGATGATCGGAGCCCGTTGTAAATTTACCTAGAAAAACCCAACGTACTCCTTATTAAACATATTGGTTCCAACAATCCCCACCTAAATAGAATTGATTCAATACACATGTTTTTGAGAGAGAAAAAAATTTGTTTGAGAGTACAATCGAAAAATCACTTCATTTGGGGAGGTAGCGTTTTTCATCCTTGAATCACCCATAATGAGTAGCTATCAGATTTACTCGTCCAGGAAGTGACCATGATGTCTTGAACCACCCAGACTTTGAGGTAAACCGAGACAATAACTATCACGCAGTTTCAACTTTTCACAAAACCAAGTTCTTTGTTTGTGTTCATTTTGGCCTTGAATATGCCTAGTTAATCATGAGTGAACTTGGAGAATTTAGCATCTTCATTCTCATGGCCCATGTCAAACTCACAAGGTAATTTGACCATATCGAGTATCTTGAAATACCTTGATGAAATCATTAAAAGCAAATGCTTAACGTCAAGCCACACAACTCACACTATTTATCATCGTAGGAATTGGGTAGAGACGTGAGTCTCACAGTGTTCCACTCGATTCAACTTGTTTGGGTTGTATCTTTGAACCTACAATGTGGAATCTCCAATCATGTATGTGATGTTGTCCTTCAATCATCCTCCTTCATCATTGGCTTTAAGCCCATTCTTCTTGATGGTTTAATCACTTGACCTCTCTACAAGCCTTTAGTAAATGGATTTGCATGGTTGTCCACTGATTTAATGTAGTTTATCGAGACTACTCCAGTTGAGATCACTTTTCTAATAGATTTATGTAGTCATCTTATGTGACGTGATTTTCCATTATACAAGACACTCAGTGCCCAAGCTATAGCCGATTGGCTATCACATTGTACACTTATTGTCGGCACTATTTTCACCCACATTGTCACATTTGTGACATTTTCCACTATACTTATTTGCTTGTGGTTTGTATGAATTGTTGTCTTGGGGTTAGAACTTGTGTTTTGTTCCCTTGGTCTTGTGCTAAACGACGTTGGCTTTTGCAGGTGGATCCCTATCAACCTTGTGATTGCTTGACTTAACCCGCATCTTGACCATGAAGGCTTCAACGGTAATCTCCTTAGTCTTGTGCATAAGGTAGTTCTTGAAGTCTTTCTAAGATGGAGGGAGCTTCCCAATAAAGTCCGCCACTAATATGTCTCACAGCTTTGCATCCCTTCCGCCAATATCTCATGTGCTAAGAGTTGTATCTCGTCCGCTTGTTCCATAATTGGCCTCAAGTCTACCATTCAATAGTTCATGAACGTATCAACGACGTACTTCTTGGTGCCTGCATCCTCAGAGTTGTATTTTTTTCTCTAGAGTAAAAAGCTCCTTATCAGTACCAACTTTTCCGTACACTTGGTACATAAAGTCAGTCAAATTGTTCACAATCCAGCCTTTGCAAAAGTCTCCTTCCACCTAAGCCTCAAAGGTGGCTTTGGTCCATGTCCTTGTAGGGGGGAATATGGGTTTATCCCCATTTAGGTACTTATCCAACTTCATTGCGGTTAGGAAGTACAACATCTTTTGTTGCCACGTTTTGAAGCCTGTTCCATCAAACTTCTCAAACTTGAGTCATGCGCTCAACAAGCTAGACATCGTTATTGTCGACGGGGAATGGGGGGTCTATCACCGAATAACTTGGAAAACTCAAGTCTCGGGGGAAATAACAACATCGTCTCTGCCCCACATACAATAACAATGCATAGCTCGCTGAGCAAAAGGCTCAAGTTTGAGAAGTTCGATGGAACGAGCTTCAAAACGTGGCAATAAAAGATGTTCTTCTTCCTAATCATAATGAAGCTGAATAAGTACCTAAAGGAGGATAAACCTATATTCTCCCCTACAATGACATGAACCAAAGCCACCTTTAAGGCTTGGGTGCAAGGAGACTTCCTTTGCAAAGGCTGGATTATGAACAATCTAGTTGACTCTTTGTACCATGTGTATGGAAAAGTTGGTACCAATTAGGAGCTCTGGACTACCCTAGAGAAAATATACAAGTATGAGGACACAAACACCAGGAAGTACGTCATTGATACGTTCATGAACTATTTAATTGGTAGACTCGAGGTCAATCATGGAACAAGCGGAAGAGATGCAACTCTTAGCTTATGAAATATTGGCATAAAGGATACAAATATGTGAGGCCAGTGACGACCTTCATTGGGAAACACCCTCCATCACATACTTAGCCCTGACGTACCCAACTTCACATACCCAACTTTCCGTACCCAACCTTCACATACCCAACCATCACATACCCAACTTCACGCACCTAGCATCACGTACCTAACCATCACTAACCAACGTCATGTACCTAACTCACTTACCCAACTTCACATACTCAACCTTCATGTACCTAAACTTCACGTACTCAGCTTCACATACCCAACTTTCACATACCCAACTTCACTCACTTACCAAATGTTAGTTACCCAATTTTACATATCAAATTAATCCTTTTGGGGCAAGTTATGAAAGTTTAGAAATTTGGGTCATTCCCTGTAATTATAACTTTGGGTAATTTCTGTAATTGTCTTTTTAGGTGGAAAAATCTACAAATCGGAAAGTTAGGCTATCAACGCAATTACAAAATATAGGAACATTTTTGTAATTTAACCAAATATCCCTTCTTCCCGATCGATCCAGGATTTTTGGGGGATGTAGGCAGCGGCGCATCTAATGCTTTGGAAAGGTTGGCACGGTGGCATGAGCGGCATACTCCCGGGGCAGTGGAGGTAATCTCAGGGGAGGATGAATCCGACGAATTAAGTGGTGCAAAAGCCTGAGCAACAACGATATATGAGAAGCAGATTCCGACAACTGGAAGAAATACAACGACTATAGTAAAATGAAAGAGCTTTTTTTTCCTATATACAAGCTTTGTCAATAATTTTACAAAAAATTACATATTTAGTTTCTTCAGTAAAAAAAAGTGTATTACTAGGTTAAGAATTTGATTAAACTTTATCATCATAATTTTTAGAATGCATCATTATATCTACCTAGATTATTTGAAAATTTTCTTCGTATAGGTATACTGCTTATCGGTAGAATTCCTTTTAGATATAGGGAATAAGAATATAGTTTAATGAGATCGTAGATAATAGAGAAAATTATCTAAACAGTACCTCATCTTTTGGTCTGACTAAACCTTAGTACCTCATCCTTTTAACAATCAGAACGGTATCCCATCTACTTACCCCGACCGAAGATTAGCGTATACGCCATTGTTCACACGTTAAACTCTGAGAATGCCGTTAAGAGTGAGGGGTATTGTTGTCCATTAACATTTACTTCTTTTTGCCTTAAATTTTCCAACGATCACATTTAAAACCGTCAATTTTGAAAAAAGTACCCCATCTTCTCTTCTTCTCTCCCTGTGATTTCAAAATTTCAAGGTTTATCTCTTTGTTTTTGTGTTGTTTTTGTGCAAAGAGATGAAGTGGAAGTATTTCCGTGTTGGAGGGAAAACGCCAAGATAACCACCATTTCTCTGATTTCATATGATTAGGGTTTGTTTACTGTTTGCTTCTTCTGATTTCTGGTTTGTGTAAGTTTAGGGTTTAATCTTCCTTTATGTGTTGTTTCTTGTAGATGATAGTTTCTTTACTATGAAGATACATCATGGGGATAGATTTTATAGTAAAGGAGGGTTAAATCGCAGATATGTTGGAGGAGAAGTCTTGTACTTTGACTATGTAGACATAGATATGGTTTCTATGCATGTTGTAGTTACTTGGGCCTATGATATTGGATATGAGGTTCCACCAATTCAATTTTGGTTTAGGATATCTGGTAGTGAAGATGGCTCAGGTTTCTTGCATATAAGTTTTGATAAGGAGGCATTGGAATGTCTTCTTATGTAACTAACAAAAATAGGGAGTTAGAGTTGTTTATTGTCTTTGAAAATTCTAGGAGAGAGTTCGCAGAAGAAGAATTAACCCTGTCTAGGATGAAATTGATCACACTATATACTTGGGAGGCAATGTTGATGACATTGAGGACAATGATGATTTGATGAATGAGGACAGTCTCCAAGATGATGGTAGTAAGGATGCTAGAGTTGTAGACACACCTAGCAAAAGGGTTAAAGCAGTTGTAGTGAGGCCTAAACATCATACATATTCAACAAGAAGCAGAGGGGAAAGCTCTAGGACCAAAGAGGCTGTGAGGTTTGATGGTGAGTCTTCTTCTACAAGTGAAGCTAATGATTCAACTTGTTCTGATGATGAAGGTTTTAGCCCTTATGAAGAGTCTGAGTATGAGAATGAAGATGATGAAGATTTTGATGCTAATGTGGATGGAGATGGTGGTAAAAAAAAAAGGGCCAGGAATTGGATGACAATGACAGGGGTTTATATGGGTTTATTTCAGATGATGAATTGTATGGAGATCCGAATAAGAAAGATACACCATTTCCTGTAAAGTGTAGGAAAATATTCCATGAATCTCCTTCCTTTAACCCAAAGATCCACATGAAGAATCCTGAGTTCAGTTTGGGTATGGAGTTTGAAAGCTCTAAAGTTTTCAAACAGGTTGTGAGGAAGCATGTTGTGCTTACAAGGAAACAATTGAAATTTTCAACTAATGCTAGGCATAAGGTGGTTGCTAAGTGTGTATCCTCTTCAGGTTGCCCATGAAGGATATATGCATCATCTACAGACAAGGATTGTCCTTCAACCTGGATTAAAAGCATCAACCTAGAGCACAATTGTAGTACATTGGACAAAAAGGTGTATCATCTGCATGCACCATTCATAGCCCATGAGTATTAAGATTTCTTCTTGAGTGATCCTACTAAAGTAAGGCTATACAAAACGCCATTAACAAGGACTTTGAGATGCAGATTGGCAATCAAACTTGTTATAGGGCGAAGAAGATAGCTCTCAAAATGGCACAAGGGCGCCATGAAGATCAATATAACATGTTGGATAGTTATGCACACGAGCTTAAAAAGAAAAATCATGGGACATCAGTTTGGATTCAAACTGAATTGGATAATGACATTCCTAGGTTCAAGATAATTTACATATGCATTGATGCATTGAAAAAGGGTTAGAAGACAAGGTGTAGACCATTCATTTGTTTAGATGGAACCCATCTAAAATCTGTTCACAAGGGACAATTGTTGTCTGCAGTAGGCATTGATGCAAACAATGAGATTTTTCCAGTTGCTTGGGCAGTGGTTGAACAAGAGAGTAGATATAGTTGGACTTGGTTCCTGGAGTTTTTGAAGGTTGACTTGGAGATGAATCAATCCTCTCATTACTGCTTTATGAGTGACAAGCAAAAGGGTTTAGAGCAGGCAATCATGGATCTCTTTCCAGAAGCCACACACAGACATTGTGTAAGACATTTACACAATAACTTCAAGCTTGATGGATTCAGGGTATACTCTTCTTCTTGTAATATCTTTGTCTAATATTTTTTTCTTGATTTTATGCCTTTAATGATATGGTTGTTTGTTTATTTGTCTAAGGATTGAAGCTGAAAAATAAATTTTGGGCAATTGCTAAAAGCTCCACTTTGAACACATATGAAGAAGCAATGGAGGACTTGAGACTGACTACAAAAAGGGGCTGGAAGTGGTGCAAGGAAAGGTCTACAACTCATTGGAGCTTGTCTCACTTTGATCCAAAGTTCAAGTGTGATATCTTGCTGAATAACCATAGTGAGAGCTTCAATAAGAGCATTGTAAGTGCAAGGAAGAAAGGTATCTTAGGGTGTCTAGAGGAAATTATAATTTAGAACTACAACAATGGTAAGTATGGACAATAGAAGATTATCAGGTGGTAGATGGAAAATAAATGTGGGACCAAGAGTTGAAATTTTTTTGAGAAAGGCAGTGAGATAGAGCAATGAGTACAGGGTTCTAGCATCTAGCCGTGCTAAGTATAAGATTCATGGAAGGGGAGTTGCCTGCATAAGTGGAGTCACTAGTCAACACACAGTGGCCTTAGACTTGAAGACATGCACATGTAGGAGATGGGATGTGTCAGGATTGCCTTGTGGACATGCATGTTGTGCAATTTTTTTCGCTTGGAAAAACCCCAAATGAATTTGTGGATGAATGTTACAGTAAATAAGCATACATGAGAGATGAATCCAATTCCAGGGGTTAGAGAGTGTGAGAAGATGAGTACACCTATTGCACCTCCATTGTATAGAAGGAAACCTGGAAGACCTCCTATTTTAAGGACTCCATCTTAAGGTAAGATTAAGTTCACCAAAATTGCATGTAATTATAGAACTAAGTTTAAATAATTTTCTCACTATTTTTGTTTTGTAGGTGAGATCCCTCCACCACCTGGTGCAAAGAAGCTATCCAATACATACTATATGCAGGTCACTTGCTCAATATGTAGGAAGAAAGGACACAACAAGAAGACATGTGCAAAGAGGAATGAAGAAAGGTCACAACAAGAACAAGAGGATGATCACACGTCCTTACGAAAATTTGGTCAATTTAGTGTACCTTTTAGCTTGTAATTGTGGTGAATTGCTTGTAATTGTACCTTATGACATTAGTTTGTGTACATTCTGAATTTAGTCAATTTCTGTGATGAATTGCTTGTAATTGTACCTTATGACAAATCTTATTAACTTTTGTTATGGTTTTGTGTATTTTCTATGGTGACTTTTTCTAGTTTTGTGTATTTTCTGTTATGATCACACTTTCTTATGAAAAATTATGTTATTACCTTCTGTTACCTTCTGTTATTACCTTCTGATTACCTTTTGTTATTACCTTCTATTATGGTTTTATGGCTTTTCTGTGATCAATTTCAGATTTGAGATTGTGGTCAATGTCTGTGATGAGTCAACTTTTGTGATGAATTGCTTGTAATTGATCCTCATGGTGACAATTTGAGATTGTGGTCAATTTCAGATTTTCTGTGGCTTTTTAATTGATCCTTATTGACAGTGATGAATCCAATTTCAGATTTCACTCATACACAATTCTGTTTTATGGACAATTTCAGATTTTTATTTTTTGGTCAATTTCTGTTTGGTCCTCATTGATGCATAAATTGATCCTTATTGATTCCTGTTTGTGGTCAATTTTCTCTATTATTATGATGCATAAATTGATCCTCATTAATGCATAAATTGATTTTTGTTTTTGGTCAATTTCAGATCTCAAAAATGGTCAAAATAGACAGATTTTATTCATAGCCAAAATAGATTTCACTCATACACAATCATTGACAGATTTCATGCACAAAATATTAAAAACTCTTAACCAAATCTCATACACAAAATAGAACTGCAACAATTGACAAATTTCATTTATAGACAAAATAGAACACAAAACATAAATTAGAGCTTGTCTTCAGACTTTCACCAATACAATCACTGCAAAAACGAACAACACAATAACCACACATTTTAAAACTAAAATTTTTGTTTGGTCCTCATTGATGCATAAATTGATCCTTATTGATTCCTGTTTGTGGTCAATTTTCTCTATTATTATGATGCATAAATTGATTCTCATTAATGCATAAATTGATTTTTGTTTTTGGTCAATTTCAGATCTCATGGTAAATGTTCAGGTACGGCCCTTTTATTGCGGTACGGTCGTACGGCCGTACCGCAGGGCGACACGTGTCCCGAAAATTTTTTTTTTTTTCTCTCTCTTTTCTGAAACGATTTTTTTTTTT